>SJYX01000374.1:113593-138051 GCA_006410675.1 Oreotragus oreotragus | reverse complement strand
GGGAAATAGATGGGGAAACAGTGGAAACAGTGTCAGACTTTATTTTGGGGGGCTCCAAAATCACTGCAGATGGTGACTGCAGCCATGAAATTAGAAGACGCTTACTCCTTGGAAGAAAAGTTATGCCCAACCTAGATAGTATATTCAAAAACAGAGACATTACTTTGCTGACTAAGGTCCATCTAGTCAAGGCTATGGTTTTTCCTGTGGTCATGTATGGATGTGAGAGTTGGACCGTGAAGAAGGCTGAGTGCTGAAGAATTGATGCTTTTGAACTGTGGTGTTGGAGAAGACTCTTGAGAGTCCCTTGGACTGCATGGAGATCCAACCAGTCCATTCTGAAGGAGATCAACCCTGGGATTTCTTTGGAAGGAATGATGCTAAAGCTGAAACTCCAGTACTTTGGCCACCTCATGTGAAGAGTTGACTCATTGGACAAGACTCTGATATTGGGAGGGATTGGGGGCTGGAGCACAAGGGGACGACTGAGGATGAGATAGCTGGATGGCATCATGGACCCGATGGCATCACATACTCTCTCTGAGTAAACTCTGAGAGATGGTAAAGAACAGGGAGGCCTGGCGTGCTGTGATTCATGGGGTCGCAAAGAGTCGGACACGACTCAGGGACTAAACTGAACTGATATATGTGCATATATCTATATTTTCAAGTTATTTTCCCATTTAGGTTATTGCCAAATATTGAACAGATTTTATTGTATTATACAATAAGTTCTTGTTGGTTATTTATTTTAAATATAGCAGTATGTACATGCATATGATATTTTTGTTACCTAGCAAATACCTAGTAGATAGCAGGCACTTGATAGAATAAAGGTCCTCCAAAGGTGTTCAATGGCACCCCACTCTAGTACTCTTGCCTGGAGAATCCCATGGACAGAAAAGCCTGGTAGGCCACAGTCCATGGGGTCACTAAAAGTCAGACACGACTGAGTGACTTCACTTTCACTTCTCACTTTCATGCATTGGAGAAGGAAATGGCAGCCCACTCCAGTGTTCTTGCCTGGAGAATCCCAGGGACAGGGGAGCCTAGTGGGCTGCCATCTATGGGGTCGCACAGAGTCGGACACAACTGAAGCGACTTAGCAGCAGCAGCAGCAAAGATATTCATGTCTGAATGCCGGGAATCTGTGCCCATGTTACCTTGAGTGGCAAAAGGTTAAAAATATTAAAAGAAGGAGTTTATTCAATTATGGTGGGCTTAATTTAAATTCATGAGTTCTTAAAAGTTCAAAAGGAAGAGAGATGGGTGAGAGATGTAAAAGAAGGGGGAGGCGAGATTCATTTTGTAAAGACCAGGCCTGCCGTTGCTGACTTTGGAAATGCAGCAAGGGGGCCCTGTGAAAAGGCGCATAGGCAGTTTCTGAAAGGTAGTAACTGCCATAAACTAACAGAAAAGAAATCAGGGTCTCCAGTCCTACAACCATAAGAATTAAATTTCACCAAAAACCTGAAAGAGCAAGGAAACTGATTCTCTCCAGAGTCATTGGAAAGCAATGCACCCTGCTCTCATTTGATTTTAATCTGGTGAGACACATGTTGGTTTTATAAGTTTATGCATTTGTGCCATTTTAAGACCCAAAGCTTTTGGTAATCTGTTATAGCAGCAGTTGTAAGTTATACATGTCTCAACATATTCATTCTGAAAGACTAAATTACTGTATGAAAGAAACATCAATAATACATTTAAATCTGTTGCATAAAAAAATTAGCAAAAATATTATCTAAAATGTTATCTTTAATATGCTACTGTTTTTCCTATTCTTTAAAGATAAATCTTTCATTAGCATTCATTTAAGACTTGGAATAGAAGAAAGTTTGCTCAGGGATGGTTTTTGGTGTTTAATCTGCTCCTGATTTTTAAAGAAGTGTCAAAGTCTGCTAACTAGGTTTTTATTCCTTCCAAGGGAAGGCCTTAAGTTCCTCCCAACCCAAATCTTCTAGTTCTGCCAAGAAGGAAATTGGTCTAATTACTCCAAGTTAAAGTTGTAATTGCCTTTCTACATTTTATGCCATGAGCCCCTGTCTTATTTCTACTCAATGTTAATGAAAACAGAAAGAAAAAGACACTTGGGCTGTTTGCCTCACCAGCTTTCTTTAATACTGATTGTTGTCTGGAACCTGGAGTGCCTCTGCCTTGACTATCACAGGAATAGATTCCCCATGTTTCTGCAGAATGTCATGCCTCATACTGATTTTGTCGCAATGGCCAAAGAAGGTATCTTAAATTTCCAAACGTCTAATCATTTTAATTTACTAACTTTGCCTAATTTTTAAAGGGGTGATATATGTGTAAGTCTATGAATTAGTGTAGTTAAAAGGGATTTCTTCAAGATATCTTAGAGTTTTCAAAGAACATCAGTAATAGCAGAAATGTCTGTCAAAGATTTGCTTGCAAAATATGAAAGAAAAAAAACCCTACACCTTGTCACAAACACACTGTAGCTACAACCCCCACAAACACACACAAAACATAAAAATATAAAAGCAAACCTTCAAATATGTATTTATTTCTTTCTTCTCTGACTATAATTTTATATTTGGGACTGACAAATACTGGGGTGGGGCAGGGGAAGCCTTAATAATCTTAAATGTTGTCAGGGTTTGAAATGTCTCAAAAAGTCAAATTATAAAGATACAGAACTAAGAAAATACATCATATAATCAGCTTTATGCATAACAATTTAATCAATGTGAAATATTATTTCCTCAAAAAGAAGACCCTAATATTTTCTTGGGATTTTTTGGTCCATCAATTTTTTTTTCAATTTTCCTAAAAATAAATTATATTTTCAATATGCTTTTTATTTTTAGAAGTGCACTACTGTATTTTTAGAGATTTATAATACAACAATTTTTATTCTGTGGAAAGACTGAAGTTAACATGGTTATTTTGAAAATATTCCTCAAAGTTAATCTAGGCATATTTTCTTTTCATTTAAAAGAAATCTCTGTATCATCTTAATCCTTATGAATATAGGCACCACACGGTCTTTCTTAACTACCTTCTTATTATCAGGATAATTCTTTTTTTTTAATATAAATTTATTTATTTTGATTGGAGGTTAATTACTTCACAATACTGTATTGGTTCTGCCATACATCAACATGAATCCGCCACAGATATACACATGTTCCCAATCCTGAACCCCCCTTCCTACCCCCTCCCCATACAATCCGTCTGGGTCGTCCCAGTGCACCAACCCCAAGCATCCAGTATCATGCATCGAACTTAGACTGGCGATTCATTTCATATATGATATTATACATGTTTCAATGCCATTCTCCCAAATTATCCCACCCTCTCCCTCTCCCACAGAGTCCAAAAGACTGTTCTATACATCTGTGTCTCTTTTGCTGTCTCGCATATAGGGTGAGTGCTACCATCTAGTAAACAAGTCTGACCAATGCACAGCACATATCAATAGTTTGGTATTTTGGCAATTGCCATTAAATGTCATTTGCACTCCTTTTGTCCTTGTTGATCAAAACAAGATGGCCCACAGTTTCTCAATTCCTTCTTTCCTTGAAGTGGTACAGTCTAAATTTGATGGCCATTGTAAAAATATCCCACATTACCGGACACAGTTCTAACACAATAAAATTCAGAGAAGCATTGATTTTCTTGGTTGTAATAATGAATATAAATATAAAAGATATCCCATCTTCATTAAACATGAAAAGATAATTTTGCCAAATGACTTATTACTCAACATCAATTATTATTATTATTATTTTTTACCTTGAATGTGATTGTGGTTTTACTTATTTGGAACTCAATCATCATTCCCAATGAGTATCTAACTTACCTTCCACTTTTTTCTCTACTGAACCAGTCGTTGACATTGCTCTTTTGGAATACTGACAGTGTCTCCTTTCTTTTCACTCATGCTAACAACATTCTCATTTAATTCCTTGTTGAAATTCCTTAATAATGCTGCCTGACACCACTATAGCAACTATTTCCAAACAAACAAACAAAAACCTAAAAATAATTGCTAAAATTTATTGTTAGCCTTCAAGATAAAACAGACTCAATTCTTTCCTTCTCATGTTAAAAAGCCAATATTTAAAACGCTTAAATTTCTAGTCTACCCTATTACTCTGAATATTCAATATTTATAAATAAATGCATGCTATGAGTTGACTCATTGGAAAAGACTGATGCTGGGAGGGATTGGGGGCAGGAGGAGAAGGGGACGGCAGAGGATGAGATGGCTGGATGGCATCACTGACTCGATGGACATGAGTTTGAGTGAACTCCGGGAGTTGGTGATGGACAGGGAGGCCTGGCGTGCTGTGATTCATGGGGTCACAGAGAAGATGTGTATAAGAGACAGGAACTGATATATGTGCATATATCTATATTTTCAAGTTATTTTCCCATTTAGGTTATTGCCAAATATTGAACAGATTTTATTGTATTACACAATAAGTTCTTGTTGGTTATTTATTTTAAATATAGCAGTATGTACATGCATATGATATTTTTGTTACCACAACACGACTGAGTGACTGAACTGAACTGAATAAATACAACTGTTACATTATATATCTACTACCTCACCTCCCATTCAGTTCTTAAGTCCCTAAAATCCGCTTTTGTCTTTGTCTTGAGTGAGTTACATCCCTCAACAGAATAAACCTAACAGGCATGTTTTAGTTATGTCATATTTTATATATCCATTACATATAACATTTTAGGTCTCTTTCTTTATGTTGCACATTGAATATTTAAAAGATGGTAGAAGTTTCTTCCACTACACATGCTCTTCCAGAACCTTGCTATTTCCCATCAAGGTATGGAATCTAATCCTCCAATTTAATCTGAATGGGCCTGTAATCAATTAGAACCCTGTGGAAGTGACACTATTTGACTTCTGATGTTAAGTTACAGAAGGCATTATAAGTGGCTTATTAAGCTGGAACTCTTGCACTAGGACCCTCTGCCTCAGTATAAATAACCCCACTGTTCTGAAACTGTATTGCAGTAAGCAAGTCCAAATTGCTCATATGAAGAGATCCCTTGGAAAAGCTTTGATACTAAATGAACAGAGAGAGATGCAGGGGTATCTTCCAGATGCTGTTGTTCCAACCATCACATAACCACAACTGAATCAGAGATCTTCAGCCAAAAGCATAAAGCCAAGTCTTCCCCAAGTTCATGACACACAATCTTAGGAAGTAGTGGAAGATGGGTGCTGTTTTAAGCACTCAAATAATTGGGATACTCCTTCAAAGTGTTTACTTTCTTGACTTCTAGGTACTGATTACTCTGAACATACTCTTATTTTTCTAATATTCTTTTTCAGGCTATATTACTTCATTCTTCTTAAATTCTGATTTTCCACTGTGTTGTTTTCTGTGGTTCTGACCTCAGTTAGTATCACCCTGTTCCATGGTTTCACTTATCAAATACAACTGATGGTTATTCTCAAATCTCTCCTGAGGTTTCAGAATAAATTTCCAAAGGTCTACTGAATGCACATTTATAAATACATACATATATATATTATTCTATATACTACATACTATAATGTATAGTATATACATAATACTCTAGACCAAAATCATCATCTCCATTGCTCTTTAAATTGTCTCTCCTTTTTTTGAATGTAATATCAAAAATGATGTGTATAGTACCATCATTTATCCAATTTCAAAAGGCAGAAAATAGTGAATCATCTTTTTAGTTCTATTCCCATTAACTCATTTCCCATATTAAAATCAGCCATTGATTCCTTGTGTTTTTGTACATATTTTCCTTACCTTTAGTCATTGTCACGATCACTAATATAATGTTGTATCTCAGAGAAAAATCTGATCTCTCATATTTTGTGAAAAAATAAAAGCACTTTAAGAGCAATTAAACTTGCCTCATCCTGCCCATACAAGCTGCAGGCTAAATTTCTTAGCCACCAATCAACACATTCAGAAGATCCAAAAGATCTCACATTTAATTCGACACTCTCTGTTTAGGCGACAGATGTGTTAGAGTGTCTATAGAAGACCCTGAGAGCCTTAGGGGTGAATAACTTTGAAAAGTTTAAATTCTAGGTACTCCATTCCCTGAAAAATGGTCATCCCTCATTTTACTGAAGGCTATAGCATAAAACATCTTTCCCAAAGAGCTCCATTCTTAACTCTTGCTTTACCCTCATGCTTATCCCTATATGTTCCAATATTACCTTTTATATAGGTTGTGCACTCAGTTCAGTTCAGTTGCTCAGTCATGTCCGACTCTTTGCAACCCCATGAATCGCAGCATGTCAGGCCTCCCTACCCATCACCATCTCCCGGAATTCACTCAGACTCACGTCCATCGAGTCCGTGATGCCATCCAGCCATCTCATCCTCGGTCGTCCCCTTCTGCTCCTGCCCCCAATCCCTCCCAGCATCAGAGTCTTTTCCAATGAGTCAACTCTTCTTATGAGGTGGCCAAAGTACTGGAGTTTCAGCTTTAGCATCATTCCTTCCAAACAAATTCCAGGGTTGATCTCCTTCAGAATGGACTGGTTGGATCTCCATGCAGTCCAAGGGACTCTCAAGAGTCTTCTCCAACACCACAGTTCAAAAGCATCAATTCTTCAGCGCTCAGCTTTCTTCACAGTCCAACTCTTACATCCATACATGACCACAGAAAAAACCATAGCCTTGACTAGATGGACCTTGGTCGGCAAAGTAATGTCTCTGCTTTTGAATATACTATCTAGGTTGGGCATAACTTTTCTTCCAAGGAGTAAGCGTCTTTTAATTTCATGGCTGCAGTAACCATCTGCAGTGATTCTGGAGCCCCAAAAAAACAAAGTTTGACACTGTTTCCACTGTTTCCCCATCTATTTCTCATGAAGTGATGGGACCGGATGCCATGATCTTAGTTTTCTGAATGTTGAGTTTTAAGCCAACTTTTTCACTCTCCTCTTTCACTTTCATCAAGAGGCTTTTTAGCTTCTCTTCAGTTTCTGCCATAAGGGTGGTGTCATCTGCATATCTGAGGTTATTGATATTTCTCCCGGCAATCTTGATTCCAGCTTGTGTGTCACGTCCAACTCTTGGCAGCCCCATGGACTGCAGTCTGTTAAGTTCCTCTGTCAATGGAATTTTCCAGGCAACAATAGCAAGAATACTGGTGTGGGGCATCATTTCCTACTCCAGGGGATCTTCCAGACCCAGGAATCAAAGCCACATCCCTTGTGTCTCCTGAATTGTCATGCAGATTCTTTATCACTAGTGCCATCTGGAAACTCATATTTTATATAACTCTAGCCTAAGATTCAGTACTTGTCCTCACATGTGCCTTTCCCTTCCATTAGACTAGGCTCCTCAAAAGCTTCATTGAATATTTTCCCCACTCTTCTTACTGGGCCTTTAGCTGATTAATTTTGAGCCTAAAATTTAGAAGGAAAATAAGTGCTTTTTGAATAATAAATTGATCCGTGAAGGACTAATACATGTTTGTATTCTATTTAGGATATTTTGCAAACAGAATTCTCCTCTAAAATAAATGGAGAATATTTTTCTCTTAAATATGATTTAGGTAATTGGTGACATTTTCTGGTAAGTATTCTTGTTGAGAATATCAAGAGGAGATGTTACAAAATAATTCAAAGAGGAGTTGTCTTAAGTAATATACCTCAGAGTTGGGAAAATCGATTCTTAAAAGGAAACAAGGAAATTTCTTTGAAGCTTTAGAATAGAAGAATACTCATCAGAATACCTAAATTAAAATATAAGAAAGATAAAAGAGGCTATTTCCAGAAATTACTAGCATGTACGTTCAGATTCCTGGTAGTGGTGGTGTAGTCGCTAAGTCCTGTCCAACGGTTCTTCTATCCATGGGATTCTCCAGGCAAGAATACTGGAGTGGGTTGCCATTTCCTTCTCCAGGGGATCTTCCTGCCCTGGGGATTGAACCCAGGTCTCCTGGATTGCAGGCAGACTCTTTACCAACTAAGCTATAAGGTAAGTCCTGGTAGTAGTAAGCACAAAATAAAAACCGGTTATTATCATGAGAAATACTTTACTGCTTTTCTTTGCTTCACATATAATGGCAACATTTTATAGAGAATAAGTGAAAATCCTAAACAATGTCCGCCATACAATCACATCAAGAGGAAAAGAGAGCAACATCAAGAGTAAAATAAGAACGAGAATTTTCTATCATCACAGTTATACAAAAACACGCTGGAAAAGATCTATTAGCAGCAGCAAACAACGTAAGTTTTCTTCACATGAGATTTCCTCCACTGCCAATAAATTCAATAAACTGCTTTGTTTGTGCAAAAAAAAAAATATCAATATACTTCTTCATTAAGAAAAGTATCACATATTAAATTAGGGAGATGAAGCATCCTTTATCCTTCACTGAAAAGATCAGATCTGAAGGAGTATATTCAGTTCTGATCACCATATTTTAATAGCACTACAGGGGAAAAGCTTTGAAGGAAAGTGACTAAAATGGTAAAATTTACATGAAGGTAGTTCAACTGAATGAGGAAAACACCTGAGAAAGCATTCAGTATGTTTTCCACGTGGCTCATGACACAGAAAAGCTCAAAAGCCAAGAATGGAAATAACAGAGACAGAGATGCTAAATCAGTTTAGAAACAGTTAGACAATAACAGTTTTCAATAACTTGAGTTGCCCAGTCGAATGGAAGAATGACCACTCAGTGAAAGATTTTACACATTTATCAATACAATTCAACATAGGCCAAAAAGAGAGGAAAGGACATATATATATATATATATATAGAGCTGTCTCTTATACACATCTAGATNTTAGAAACAGTTAGACAATAACAGTTTTCAATAACTTGAGTTGCCCAGTCGAATG
This sequence comes from Oreotragus oreotragus, assembly GCA_006410675.1. Classification (NCBI taxonomy): domain Eukaryota; kingdom Metazoa; phylum Chordata; class Mammalia; order Artiodactyla; family Bovidae; genus Oreotragus; species Oreotragus oreotragus. The sequence goes on along the minus strand of SJYX01000374.1, from coordinate 129,196 downwards.
GAAGAATGACCACTCAGTGAAAGATTTTACACATTTATCAATACAATTCAACATAGGCCAAAAAGAGAGGAAAGGACATATATATATATATATATATAGAGAGAGAGAGAGAGATAGGTATATATATAGATAGATAGGTATAGATATACAGATACATAGATATATGGATACAAGTGCCTCCTAATGAGAGTATATCTTGTTTTACAGAAAACTTTTTTGGCCTTCTGAAACCCTTTTTGGGTTAGATTGAAGCTTCAGAAGGAGCACTGAAGAAGAGAAGAATAGACCAGACTACAAAGTGAAAAGAACTTAGCATTTTTAAAAATAAGTCAGAAAGTAAGGAATCAAATAGAGAAATTAGAAAGAGAGAGAGATGAGAACAGCCACAGAAAAGAAATGAAGCAGGTGCTTCACGTAACAAAGAGGCAAGGGAAAAATCCTCGGTGGTTTGATAGCTGAAAACATTAGAAACAGGAGTGTCTGCTTAGCTTATAGGTTATAGTATCCCTGAGTTGTAGCCATTCCTCCTCCTCTCTCTCCTCAAGTCCAGGTTAAACACCTAATCTTTGGTTAAATACTTACAGTGGGTGAAACACTACTGTCCACACAAAACAACATACTAAAACGTTACTACAGTTTTATTTTATTTATGGACACTGGGAAGGAAATAGTTCTCAAAATGAGATAAAGATTAGATCCAGATTTATGCAGTTCAGAAGGAAAAAAGACAAAGACCAGACAGGTTTTTTTTTTTTTTTTCTTTCATAAACTAAGAAGACCTATATGTCGACTGGATCTTTTTCCAAGCTTTTGTATACCTCTCAGAGAAAACACTGGGCCTCTCATTGCTTGCAATTGTGGGTAGTGAACTGATCTCAAATAAATACAAATTTGATAGGGAACAGGAAACCCCAGTCGACATCTGTTTTATATATAGTCCAGCTGTCCTGTCTATTACAGCCTTTTTGGACCACATTAGTCCCAAACAGTCCCTTTCCTCTCTTAATTCACTTCACATGCACCATGCACTAATTTGGGTGGCACTTTGCTGTCCTGAACACTCATTTAATTAAGGTTGTGTTGTTTGTATTTGCATATGCTTGTATCAAGCCTCAGGAAATATTTATAAACTGCCAAAGGACAGGGCTCATTTTAGAAAACATTTTTACTGTAACCAGCAGCTACCTTTTGTCTTGTTCAAGTAGGCACTGTGGTCAGTTGTTGAGTTGATGGATCTCTATATGAAGCCACAAATATTATTTATGGGCAGATTAGATTAATACCCATGAAGAACCCAAATTCTTCACCTTCTCATCTCAGAAGCCACTCAGAATTGTGCCTAAGTGCAAAAGTACTTGACAGTGTAAAACCAAAAAAAAAAAAAAAAGGAGTGCATTAAATATGTAAGATTTTCAGGCAGAAAAACTGTGTCATTCTGGATATATTTTCTCTACTTATGTGAAAATGTTTAAGATTATTTGGTAGACATACAGTTATCATAGTTTTCTAACACCTCCTTTTCCAATGTTAATATGAAGATTGAGTCAGATCACACATTTAAGCAGTTAGCATGCTGTCACATACTCTGGACTCCAAATATAATAATGTGTCATTCAATAATGTGCTGTTACTAAATAATGTGTTGTTATTCAATAATGTGTCATTATTATTATTAAAATATTTATAAGTTACTAATTTGTATATCTATTACATTATCTATATACTAATTTATATATTTATATATCTATTTTGAAATATTCTGTAGAATATAATCTAGCAATTTCTTTAAACAGCTAAAAAGCATTAAAATTTCAGAAATTCCATGTCAGTTTTATGAAAACTAGTGTATGAATGAATGCCGTGTAATTATTTGCTCATAATGTAGTGATTAGAAGCACAGAGTTCAATTCTAAGAGATAGTCATTCAAGTTTTAATTGGACCACCTATGAGCTTTATAGCCTTAAGGGCAGCATTTAACTTATTTATCAACTTAGTTTCCATAAATGTGACTAAATCCATCATCTGCTTCATAGCTTCTTATAAAGTTTCAGTGAGTCAGGATGTATAAAGAATATGGCTCATGGCACTTAGTCGCTGTTGTTCAGTCACTAAGTTGTGTCCGACTCTTTGAGAACCCATGGACTGCAGCACAACAGACTTCCCTGTTCTTCACTCTCTCTCAGGATTTGCTCAAATCCATGTCCTTTGAGTCAGTGATGCTATGTAAGTGAAGTTGTTGTGATTTTGTTGACTTAATCATTAATAATGCTGTTTTGTATAATAATTACAAACATAGGTTTCAATCTAACAGGAAAATGTTAGTTGAGTTTAACAGGAAAATGTTAGCTCGATCCAACAGGAAAATGTTGCATAGAAATGTAAAGGAAAATAAGATAATATTGAATTTAAAATTAAATCTGATAATATAAAAATCCAGAAATTGCCAAATACTTCCAAGGTCAAGGTTACAGATTCTCTGCAGAGTTTGTTATCTAACCAGTAACATCCCTAATAAAAGAGGAAGGCATTTAAAAGTTGGCTGCATGCTTTCTCCAGAGGTAGTAAAATTAATTAGGGAGATGTGCAGGCTGCTGATTCATTTGCTTATGTGTTTCTACCTAAAGTGCAAAATTTCCCTGCTAGGTCTGTTGCCTAAAGGAGTCTTGGTTGATTCATCACCTCTTTCACTCAGAGGGTTGATCACTGTAAATGACTTTATTGACCCGTGGCTTGGTTCAGCATCATATGCTCCAGTGAACCAAGCAACAAACAGCTGCTAAGTGCAGGTGAGACGTCGTCATGGAAAATTCAAGGACTGAATCAGCGTTCTCTCTGCCATCAGGCTCTTGAGCTGTCACAGATTTCTGAATTTGTTGTTTGACAGGTATGATTTTTAGAGGTACTTGTCCTAGAAGAATATATTTTCCTATGGACTTTCGTGACTTTTAGATACTCATAGAGGGCACTATATTTTCAGAATCTGTATTCCAAATTCCTGGATCCACAGTCATAATTACACTACATTTTAAATGGTATATTGGATGTCAGTGGAAATCTCAAATGAAATACAATTCGATAGAATAGTATATAATATTGAAGGGTTGAAATAGCATTATAAAAATCACCTTGTCTTTCAACATTGTTTAATGTTTAAATATCTTTAAACATTGCAAAAAGAAAGAAAATAAATATCCATTAAAAAGAGAAGTGAAGTGAAGTGCAGTGAAGTCGCTCAGTCGTGTCCGACTCTTTGCGACCCCGTGGACTGTAGCCCACCAGGCTCCTCCATCCATGGGATTGATTCTCCAGGCAAGAATACTGGAGTGGATTGCCATTTCTTTCTCCAGTTAAAAAGAGAGATCAAAGGTAATTCAACGACTGAGGGATCCAGAGTAGGGATGTCTCAGCAGCCACCAGCTCCTTCCTTTCACTAAGTAGCCTTGACAGATTCCTCTAGTTAGAAAAGGCTGGCTCTTCAGGATAACTCTTCTACCTAAAGCTGATTTATCTGTCTCCTCCACTAGAGTAAGTTGGAGATGGATTGACTTTTACTGTTGTCCAAGGTATATAGAGAATATTTCACAAGTAGGTGAATAGATAGAAAGTAAACTCTAAAAAAAAAAAAAAANACAGTTATCATAGTTTTCTAACACCTCCTTTTCCAATGTTAATATGAAGATTGAGTCAGATCACACATTTAAGCAGTTAGCATGCTGTCACATACTCTGGACTCCAAATATAATAATGTGTCATTCAATAATGTGCTGTTACTAAATAATGTGTTGTTATTCAATAATGTGTCATTATTATTATTAAAATATTTATAAGTTACTAATTTGTATATCTATTACATTATCTATATACTAATTTATATATTTATATATCTATTTTGAAATATTCTGTAGAATATAATCTAGCAATTTCTTTAAACAGCTAAAAAGCATTAAAATTTCAGAAATTCCATGTCAGTTTTATGAAAACTAGTGTATGAATGAATGCCGTGTAATTATTTGCTCATAATGTAGTGATTAGAAGCACAGAGTTCAATTCTAAAAGATAGTCATTCAAGTTTTAATTGGACCACCTATGAGCTTTATAGCCTTAAGGGCAGCATTTAACTTATTTATCAACTTAGTTTCCATAAATGTGACTAAATCCATCATCTGCTTCATAGCTTCTTATAAAGTTTCAATGAGTCAGGATGTATAAAGAATATGGCTCATGGCACTTAGTCGCTGTTGTTCAGTCACTAAGTTGTGTCCGACTCTTTGAGAACCCATGGACTGCAGCACAACAGACTTCCCTGTTCTTCACTCTCTCTCAGGATTTGCTCAAATCCATGTCCTTTGAGTCAGTGATGCTATGTAAGTGAAGTTGTTGTGATTTTGTTGACTTAATCATTAATAATGCTGTTTTGTATAATAATTACAAACATAGGTTTCAATCTAACAGGAAAATGTTAGTTGAGTTTAACAGGAAAATGTTAGCTCGATCCAACAGGAAAATGTTGCATAGAAATGTAAAGGAAAATAAGATAATATTGAATTTAAAATTAAATCTGATAATATAAAAATCCAGAAATTGCCAAATACTTCCAAGGTCAAGGTTACAGATTCTCTGCAGAGTTTGTTATCTAACCAGTAACATCCCTAATAAAAGAGGAAGGCATTTAAAAGTTGGCTGCATGCTTTCTCCAGAGGTAGTAAAATTAATTAGGGAGATGTGCAGGCTGCTGATTCATTTGCTTATGTGTTTCTACCTAAAGTGCAAAATTTCCCTGCTAGGTCTGTTGCCTAAAGGAGTCTTGGTTGATTCATCACCTCTTTCACTCAGAGGGTTGATCACTGTAAATGACTTTATTGACCCGTGGCTTGGTTCAGCATCATATGCTCCAGTGAACCAAGCAACAAACAGCTGCTAAGTGCAGGTGAGACGTCGTCATGGAAAATTCAAGGACTGAATCAGCGTTCTCTCTGCCATCAGGCTCTTGAGCTGTCACAGATTTCTGAATTTGTTGTTTGACAGGTATGATTTTTAGAGGTACTTGTCCTAGAAGAATATATTTTCCTATGGACTTTCGTGACTTTTAGATACTCATAGAGGGCACTATATTTTCAGAATCTGTATTCCAAATTCCTGGATCCACAGTCATAATTACACTACATTTTAAATGGTATATTGGATGTCAGTAGAAATCTCAAATGAAATACAATTCGATAGAATAGTATATAATATTGAAGGGTTGAAATAGCATTATAAAAATCACCTTGTCTTTCAACATTGTTTAATGTTTAAATATCTTTAAACATTGCAAAAAGAAAGAAAATAAATATCCATTAAAAAGAGAAGTGAAGTGAAGTGAAGTGAAGTCGCTCAGTCGTGTCCGACTCTTTGCGACCCCGTGGACTGTAGCCCACCAGGCTCCTCCATCCATGGGATTGATTCTCCAGGCAAGAATACTGGAGTGGATTGCCATTTCTTTCTCCAGTTAAAAAGAGAGATCAAAGGTAATTCAACGACTGAGGGATCCAGAGTAGGGATGTCTCAGCAGCCACCAGCTCCTTCCTTTCACTAAGTAGCCTTGACAGATTCCTCTAGTTAGAAAAGGCTGGATCTTCAGGATAACTCTTCTACCTAAAGCTGATTTATCTGTCTCCTCCACTAGAGTAAGTTGGAGATGGATTGACTTTTACTGTTGTCCAAGGTATATAGAGAATATTTCACAAGTAGGTGAATAGATAGAAAGTAAACTCTAAAAAAAAAAAAAAAAGTATAAAGAGAATTTAAAAGTAAGTTACAGTTTGGAAGAAAACATCTACAAAAAAAAAATCTCATGAACAATTGATTGATATCTAAACTGTAAAGAGAACTATCAAAACCTCAACAATTAGAAAACAAACAACCTGATTAGAAAATGGGGCAAAGCCTCAAATAGACATCTCACCAAAGAAGACAGACAGATGCCAAAGAAGCATATGAAAAGAAATCCATATCATATGTCATGAGGGAACTGCAAATTAAAACAAGATGCCCACTTCCCACATACTAGAAAGGCCAAAATGCAAACACTGGAAACACCTAATGCAGGAGAGGACTTGGAGAAACACAAACTCTCATCCATCGATGGGAACAATGCAGAATATTACATCCACTTTGGAAGAGAGTTTGGACGTTTCTTACAAAATGAAACCATTCTTAACCATAGAATCCAGCAAATGAGCTGGAAATTTATGTTTACTTATAAATTGCACAGGGATGGTTATAGCAACTTTATTCATAATTATCAAACTTTGGACAAAAACATGGGGTCCTTGAAAAGGTGAAATAAATAGTGATATATTCAGAAAATGGAACCATTCAGCACAAAAGAATTGAGCTACCAAGTTTTGAAAAGATATGGAGGAATCTTCAATGCAGACTGCTAAGTGAAAGAAGCCAATCTTAAAAGGTTACCTACTATTATGATTCCAAATTTGTGACATTTTTGAAAAGGTAAAACTATAGAGACCATAAAAAGATTAGCAGTTGCCATGAGTTTGGAGGGAGGGATGAACAGGTAGAGTAGAATGGATTTAAATGGAAAAAATAGATATGTATGTGTATATATATATATATATTTGCTGCTGCTGCTGCTAAGTCACTTCAGTCGTGTCCGACTCTGTGCGACCCCATAGACGGCAGCCCACAAAAAACTCAAAATGACTCCTTGCCTTTTATCGTTGAACACATGATTCTATGATACTGTGTTAACACTTGTACCACAAGTCTCAAATCAAGTTGTCTCTTACACACAGAAGCAGATGCAATGATTTTTACAATGATACTCAAAGGTTTTGTGAAAAATAAAAATTAGGTGTTAGTTAAAAGATTAAGACTCTTATATAAACTGGAGATCTATAATACAAAAGAAAACAGGTGACCTATTGTGAACATTCACAAATCAGAAGGATAAAGGAATTTGGTGGCAATTGATTTTTCAATCATAAGAGTTAATACATGTTATAAACTCTTGAAAGTAGGAAGAGAAATCAGTATCAAGAGTTTTAGAACTGCTAAGGGACAAGGAGCAGTATGAGTTTATTGCTATACATGAAGGAATATAGATATTATTTTTCAATAATGCCTGAGGAATCTTCCTAGAATCAGAGAAGGGCAATATTTGAGGAAACACTTTAGAAAAGGCTTAGGTACTTCAGTTATTAAGTAAAATGTAAAACAGGGTTATTAATTAACATTTTAATAATGTGAAATATATAAAGGCATAGTTGCCAAACATTAATTCAAGTCAGAATATTTTATATAAAAATATTAAAAGACATACTGGTACCATCTAATTAAAATAATACAATTAGGTTTAAAGGTGTAGAATAACTAAATTTGTTTTGTACTTCTCAATCTTCAATATGCCTATGAATCACTTATAGATTATTAAAATGTGGATATTAATTCAGCTGACTTTGCTGTATTTCTAACATTTTTAACAAGCTCCTGGTAAATGTCAATCCTACTGGTACACAAATCATACCTTGAGTAGAAAAAGGTTTTTATCATGATCAACTAATTACTCTACAATATATGGAAACCATAACTCCAAAAGTGGCAGAAAGGTCTCACTTTACCATGACTTGATCATTAGCGTACGACTGTTTAGTGTAAGAACAAAAACACATGCGACTCTGCAACAACAACAACAAATGTTTTTATTTTCTAACACCATTCAGTTGAAAAATAGGACTCAGGGTGGAGTAGGGCAAAGCACAATGCGATCAGTAAAAATGTTTCTCATGTTAGGTTTCTGAAAGCATATATAAGATTGTATTCTCTAAACAATCAGTCACTCAGTTGTGTCTGACTCTTTTCAACCCCATGGATGGTGGCCCACCAGGCTCCTCTGACTGTGGGATTCTCTAGGCAAGAATATGCAAAAACTCTAGAGTGGGTTGCCATTCCCTTCTCCAACGGATCTTCCTGATCCAGGGATCAAGCCCAGGTCCTGTGCATTGCAGGCAGATTCTTTCCCATCTGAGCCACCAGGGAAGCCACTAAACACATTAACAGTGTCCAAAAGTTGCAAGTTAAAATATTCTAGACACACTTTTCCTTGTTTGATCAGCACTTTAGAGCACTGTTTTTATCTTTAACAGAACAGATATGTTCTTTTACATTTTTTGCTTATCTATAGCTAGGTTTTGAATGTTCCTTTAATTTTCTTCCATGTAATTACTGACAATCAGTTCAAGTTTTTTTTTTTAAATAAATAAATGACATTGGAAAAAGAAGCTATTTATATGCTAGTGAATATTTTTTTAATTAGTGTTCACTGGGTTTGAAAATCTTTTGCTGCTGCAGTTCAGATACCCAGTCACAAGCTTAAATTGAACAGCTGGTTGTGACAGATCTAAAGTATGCTTAGCATGTTTAAAATACTCACTGGCATGTCGAGGAAGTTCTATTGCTTTAGGCAACTCATTTATTTATATTAGATCGAGTACAGCAATGGTCCCAACAGAGCCCCTTGAACTTCTGTTATTAGCCAAAACAAAATGGAATGCCAACCTAACTCAGGTTGAAATCTGAAATAAAAAAGCTAGTAGAGAGGCCTATATCCAATATATTGTCCCATATTCTCCAACTGGAGAAATGATCCAAGCACATGTATTCTATTAACATTTAAGGTAATGACAGAACCTTTGGCCAAGTCAGATCATATTATCTCATAATTGAAAACATTTAAAGACTTATTCACAAAATTTATCTTCCTTCAAGTACCATAGACAGTATACTTTGGTAATCAATTTGCCTATTTCTCTATGACCAATACCCCCTGCATCCTCTTAAAGACCATACATCCCAGCCAAGCTGGCTACCTGCACTTTTCCCAGCCCTCCATAATCCCACAATATCCCCCTACCCTCAGTTCTTTCAGGAATATTTTTCTCACCACTTTACAGACAATTGAAACATTACATTCTCTAGGATACTTTTTCAGAATGAGGGAAAAATAAAACAAAAACAGTAACTGATTTCTTCTTTATTATCTCACATTTTGTAAAGCATCTTGCATTAAAAAATGTTTTTAGCCATTGTTCATGCTGTATTATGTTTTCCATTTTGGATTTGGAGAAATCTACCAAAACTTTTATTTGGCTCTTCCCCACATATTATTGTTATTTTAAGGGTCAGAAATCTTGCCATGAATTATTTTTATGTCAAGTATACTTTCAGAAATTAGGGAAAGGTTGACAGAGTGAGTTAACCAGAACAACTGAGACCCCTATGATTCTAATTTAGTTCAAAATGGCATATACCATCTGATTACCACGATCTCTGAATTTGGTGGATCACCCTGCATTTTGAAAATTAGCAACACTTCAGAGACAGAAAGCAACTTTTCAGGGATTGATATTTTCTTCTTTTCTTGGTATGGTTACTTTAGAAAGTGACTGTAGGTTGGTTGGTTTGTTTGTTTGAAGATGATTTGGAGGAAAATTTACAATGGAAATTTCATGCAGTGTGGTTGGTCTTCCCTCAAGGGAACCCACCAACCCTGTCAATCAAGCTGTTCCAGATATGTGAAGCAGCCTTGTTTGAGGACTCGAGTCAGAGGCCAGGCCACTCCACTGGAAGTTGAAGTTATCTTTCTGGCCACAAACATAAAATGTGTTGTTAGGACTAAATATATCAAGTACAATTTTAGGAATAGCATAATCGTTTGGCTGATACCAAGGATACCAGAAGATAAAAATATCCTGATTAGTAATTAGTTCCTGCTGATTTTTGGTCATATGACCATCTCAACCTCGTCAGTTATCTCCTTGACTTTTATGCCTCTGGTATCCCTCCATTTGATACACTGATAACAGGGCACTCATCTCAATAGTAAGAGATGAAAAATCAATAGTGACATCTCCCACCCTGTCTGAACTGTTGTGGCCAGTACCTGAAAGCTTTTCAAGTGGTCCTTGAAATGTCTGGTAGCATTACCTCATATTCAGTTTTCACTGCCTTTTTGAAGAGAGTATCCTCTAAGTCCTTTTGATGGAAGTAATGTGGAAGAGAGAGGGCAGAGAGCTTGCACATAATAAACTCATCCTAACATTCCTCTCGGGGAAGGCAATGGCACCCCACCCCAGTACTCTTGCCTGGAAAATCCAATGGATGGAGTAGCCTGGTGGGCTGCAGTCCATGGGGTCGCTAACAGTCGGACAGACTGAGCGACTTCACTTTCACTTTTCTCTTTCATGCATTGGAGAAGGAAATGGCAACCCACTCCAGTATTCTTGCCTGGAGAATCCCAGGGATGGGGGAGCCTGGTGGGCTGCCGTCTATGGGGTCACACAGAGTCGGACACGACTGAAGTGACTTAGCAGCAGCAGCAGCAACATTCCTCTAAGCTTTCGAACCCTTTCTTCTATTTTATGATAAGTAAGTTATGACATTTCAACCTCCTTGAATTTAGATCACTGCTAGTAAGCATTTAAATCAACCTACAAATTCACTGAGTGCTACTTCCAGATGTGGAATCAAATCTATTAAATAAGGAATCCCTATTAGGTTCATCCATATTGAGAAATCCAGGCTTCCCAGGTGACAGTAGTAGTAAAGAACCTTCCTGCCAGTTCAGGAGACAAAAGAGACATGGGTTTAATCACTGGTCGAGAAGATCCCATGAAGGAAGTGATGGCAACCCACTCCAGTATTCTTGCCTGGGGAATTCCATGAACACAGGAGCCTGGAAGGATACAGTCTATGGGGTCGCAAAGAGTCAGACAAGACTGAAGCAACTTAGCACGAACACATGCCTATTGATAAATTCAACACCATTCACCATTATATTTCATCATTCTTTGCCTAAATTTCTTATAGTGCAATATCTTACATATTTCTTGGCTTTTTCCTGGTAGCAGCAAAATCTTGAAATTATTTTGTGAAGGCTTTTGAACTGTGATTTTGGAGAAGACACTTGAGAGTCCCTTGGACTGCAAGGAGATCAAACCAATCAAGAATTCCCCAGGCAAGAAAGTTGGAGTAAGTAGCCAAAATCCAGGGGATCTTCTCAACCCAGGGACTGAACTTGGGTCTCCTGCATTGTAGGCAGATTCTTTACTGTCTGAGCCTCCAGATAAACCCCATTTATGTAAAAGATCATGTTAAATTTAAGAGAACGGTGAATTGGTCTTTTAAATCTCATAAAACTTTTACTGTAGTTTTGAGGTTATCTTCATATATTATTCATGCAATATTTAAAAATTAGCCAAATGGAATGAATAAGCACCTGGACAGTAAAGTAACAATAAATAAATTCATTTTGCCTATACAAACTTTTTTTGTTTTAATATGCTATCTAGGTTAATCTTAGCTTTTCTGCCAAGGCACAAGCAGTTTTTAATTTCATGGCTGCAGTCACTATCTGCAGTGATTTTGGAGGCCAAAAAAGTCTCTGCCATGATGTTATGTGACCAGATGCCATGATCTTTGTTTTCTGATGTTGAGCTTTAAGCCAATGTTTTCTGATGTTGAGCTTTAAGCCAACTTTTTTTACTATCCTCTTTCAGTTTCAACAAGAAGCTCTTTAGTTCTTCTTCTCTTTCTTGCCATAAGGGTGGTGTCATCTGCGTATCTGAGGTTATTACTGTTTCTCCTGGCAATCTTGATTCCAGCTTGTGCTTTATCCAGCCTGACATTTCACATGATGCATATAAGTTAAATAAGCAGGGTGACAATATACAGCCTTGATGTACTCCTTTTCCTATTTGAAACCAGTGTGTTTTTCCATGTCCATTTCTAACTGTTGCTTCTTGACCTGCATAGAGATTTCTCAGGAGTCAGGTAAGGTGGTCTGGTATTTCCATCTCTTTAACAGTTTTCCATTTTGTGGTGATCCACACAGTCAAAGGCTTTGGTATAGTCAATAAAGTAGAAGTATATGTTTTTCTGGAACTCTCTTGCTTTGTGAACGATCCAGTGAATGTTCGCAATGGATGTTGATCACTCCAGATGTTCAAACTGGATTTAGAAAAGGCAGAGGAACCAGTGGTCAAATTGCCGACATCTGTTAGATCATCAAGAAAGCAAGAGAGTTCCAGAAAAACATCTTCTGTGTTATTTAAGTCATTTAAATTCAGAAATGTGGTGTCGTCAAGAATCTTGACTCTTTACCACCCCATGTATTGCAGTGCTTCAGGCTTCCTTGTCCTTCAGTGTCTCCTGGAGTTTGCTTAAACTCATGTCCATTGAGTCAGTGATGCCATTCAAACATCTTATCCTCTGCAGCCCCTTTCTCCTCCTGCCCACAATCTTTCCCAGCATCAGGGTCTTTGCCAACGAGTCATCACTTTGCATCAGTGATCATCCAAAGTATTAGAGCTTTAACTTCAGCATCAGATATTTGGGAGTAAATTTGGGACCTAAACTGAAATTGTAACATGGAGAAATAGGCAAAAACCTAAGATATGCAGATGATACCACCCTAATGGCAGAAAGTGAAGAGTAACAAAAGATCCTCTTGATAAGAGGATAAGGGTGAAAGAAGAGAGTGAAAAAGCTGGCTTAAAACTCAGCATTCAGAAAACTAACATCATGGCATCCAGTCCACCAGTTCATGGCAAAAGAAGGGGAAAGAGTGGAAACAGTAACAGATTTTCTTTTATTGGCCTCTAAAATCACTGTGGACGGTGACTGCAGCCATGAATTTAAAAAACACTTGCTCCTTGGAAGAAAAGCTATGACAAACCTAGACAGTATATTTAAAAGCAGAGATCTCACTTTGCAGACAGAAGTCCATACGGTCAAAGCCATGTTTTTTCCAGTAGTCATATAGGGATGTGAGAGTTGGACCACAAAGAAGTCTGAGTGCTGAAGAATTGATGTTTTCAAATTGTGATGCTGGAAAAGACTCTTGAGAGTTCCTTGGACGGCAAGGAAATCAAACCAGTCAATCCAAAAGGAAATCAACCCTGAATATTCATTAAAAGGACTGATGCGGAATCTGAAACTCCCATACTTTGGCCACTTGATGCGAAGAACTGACCCATTGGAAAAGACCCTGATGCTGGGAAAGACTGAAGACAGGAGGAATAGGCAACAACAGAGGATGAAATGGTTGGATGGCATCACCAACTCGATGGACATGAGTTTGAGCAATCTCTGGGAGCTGGTGATGGACAATGAAGCCTGGCGTGCTGCAGTCTGTGGGGTCACAAACAGTGGGACACTACTGAGCAACTGAACTGAACTGTTAAGTTAGCTCCTCCCAGGTCAGTTTTTCTTGTATCCTTCGAGTGCTTGCTAAGTTTTAGAAGACCTCTGATTCTAATTATGGGTCAGGTCTAAATAAGCGGTGATAGACTCTTGAGGAAAGTGGACAGATTTTGCATGGAAAGTCCATCAGGTGGATTACTGTGGGATCTTCAAGCAATAGAAATCTAGCCTCCTCAAACAGAAAAAGAAAGACTTTTTTTCTTTTATTGCTAAGGAAAGAGGCTTAGAGAAACTCAGAGTATAATCTTTTTTTTTTAATTTTTTTTTTTTTAGATCTTCCATTTTACTTTACAGTACTCTATTGGTTTTGGCATACATTGACATGAATCTGAGTATAATCTTTATCCGCCTAGTCCAAACCCACTCAGATGGCTTTTGAAATTTTCTGATTTTCTTGCAATGCCATGATTTAATAATTTAAAGTCATGAGCTTTTGTTTATCATTTGTTTGTCTGAAAGGTCTCATGTATTAAAATAATTATTCCATCTTATAGCTTTGTAATCAGCATCAAATAGTGAGGACAGTTATGACTTGGCTTCAAGATCTTTGCTTCAGAGGGCCCTTCGTCACAAGTAAACATATTTGGTTATTTAGTTAATTTGTAAGTCACAGAATACTAGAGATTTCTAGTGTTCTATTTACCTCTAGCAAATGGTTCACTATAATGCCATGGCCAAGAACATAATCAAATCAGTATCTTGGACCCTACAGTAGTCTCCTACACCATTTCTAGTTTCAACTCTTCTGGTATCAGCTTCTTCAGACAGCATTGAGAAAGGAGAATATAAACCATAACAGAAAGTTAACAGACAGTCTGGAAGACTGAACACACAAGAATACAACAGTGAGGTAAGAAAGAGATAGTAAGTGCTGAAAGCAGCTACCACCCTTAAGGCTGGGGGAACAAAGGAGAAGTTCTGGGTTCTTTTTCTACGATCTTTCAGATTCAAAGGAGAATATAAACCATTAACAGAAAGTTAACAGACAGTCTGGAAGACTGAACACACAAGAATACAACAGTGAGGTAAGAAAGAGATAGTAAGTGCTGAAAGCAGCTACCACCCTTAAGGCTGGGGGAACAAAGGAGAAGTTCTGGGTTCTTTTTCTACGATCTTTCAGATTCAAGTAAATGCTTTTTAAAAGCGACAGGAAAAAAACCTTTAATTTACACTCTGTCTTGAAGTGTTTCTCCCACCTTTCTTATTTTTAACAAAGAACTTTGAAATATTTTGTTTTGTAAGAACAGCTTATTACAGCTCAATACTTATTAAAGATATAAGAAACCGAAAACATGGAGGAGGGGACCCTGGGGTGAGGGGAAGGAGTCTGGTGCCTGTGCCTAGTCCTCCACTGAGGGGGACAATGAAGCCAGTTCTGTGAGAACTGGCATCAGCAGGATATGGGTGGTGCTGAGGTGAAGAGCAGTGTGAGGTAATATTGTCAAGAGCAAAAAAAAAAAAAAAAAAAAAAACCTTTAATTTACACTCTGTCTTGAAGTGTTTCTCCCACCTTTCTTATTTTTAACAAAGAACTTTGAAATATTTTGTTTTGTAAGAACAGCTTATTACACCTCAATACTTATTAAAGATATAAGAAACCGAAAACATGGAGGAGGGGACCCTGGGGTGAGGGGAAGGAGTCTGGTGCCTGTGCCTAGTCCTCCACTGAGGGGGACAATGAAGCCAGTTCTGTGAGAACTGGCATCAGCAGGATATGGGTGGTGCTGAGGTGAAGAGCAGTGTGAGGTAATATTGTCAAGAGCAAAAAAAAAAAAAAAAAGGAAAGGAAAGGAAGAGGCTTTCTTTCATTTTCCTGCCTTCCAACTCCCTCTAGTATTTCCTTAGGGAACATGATAGAAAGCAATCTAGAAAAAAAAAATGTTTTAACAGCCACCATCCACATTAGAGGGTAAGCAGGGTCACATCTGCAGTTAAAAATACAATAATTTCATTACTGACATGAGTTTACTTACAGTCTTCCAATGGGGAGTCCCTAACATATTTTTTATTCATCTCTCTAGCCACTTGAATAGTTAAGAATAAATTCTCATGCCTATTAGCTTCCCAGCAATGTTTCTTGAATGACTGAGTGAATGCTAGTAAGAGAGACGTTTTAAATTCCCTTTTCAAGCAGTGTGGATTCAGAAGCATTTAATGCACATCAACCCTGCTGTTGTTCTTATGCCTGTGATTATGTCAATCACTTTTCAAAGTTTTTTACCCATATGATTTTATTGAACCCTTGGATTATCTCTACAAGGTAAATGCCATGGTCTTCCTTCTTATAAAGCAGGTGAAACTCAGGCTTACGAGTATTCAAAACAAAAGCCAAAAAAAAAAAA
>SJYX01000374.1:94404-111874 GCA_006410675.1 Oreotragus oreotragus | reverse complement strand
ATATATATATATATATTCCAGTGATAGAAAGACCTGAATTCGAAATTCAGGCTCTCTGTTTCTCTTTTTTCTTCTATCAAATGAATTTCAAAATTGGGCTTCAGAAATTTATTCTAAGAAACCTCCAGCATTCTTTCTTGGCAAAAATGTTGTTGCTTTGAGTCAAAGTATTCTGTCCTTAGTAGAAACAGTTTATCAAGGGAGATGGTGATGGACAGGGAGGCCTGGCGTGCTGCGATTCACGGGGTCGCAAAGAGTCAGACACGACTGAGCGACTGAACTGAACTGAACTGATTCTTGGCAAAGAATTGGTCAGTTCTCTAGTTCCAAGCCAAGAAGTTAAAGTCATATCGATTTATGACCGAAGCACTCAATAACTAGACGGCAAAATGATACCCTGAGTATTTGTACCATCCAGCAAGTAAACTTTATGAAAAAGAACATTAAAAGCACACATAAATTATTAAATGAATAAGAATATATGCCAAGAGACATAGCCACACACAGAAGAGAAGATGGTGACAGAAAGCAATGACACTGTAAGTACTTTTTCCTTATCTGTTCTTTTGCAGGACCTTTAAACATCTTCAGAGACCACTGGTTTTATTTATGCTTCAGATAGACCTTGATCTGTGCATTGTTTCAAGAGACCTTCCAAAATTTAATTTGCATGTTAGCGAAATGGTCTAGTTGCTTGGCTCTTTTTTCAGTACATTTTAAATTCAAATCAATGCCCCAAAAGGGAACATAAACAAATCTCTAGCTTGTATTCTGCATTAAAGTGCTTTCTTTTACCAAATACCTTAAATTCTGTTTTCTGAGGGGTATCTAATAGTACATACTGTATAATGACCCTATGTTTATCCATAACATTTTCTATCTGTAAGAGACATGGCTTGTATATGTATATGTCTCTTACAGATAGAAAATGCTATGGATAAACATAGGGTCTTTATACAGTATGTACCTTACCTTCATGTAGGGCTTCCCCAGTGGCTCAATGGGTAAAGAATCTGCCTGCAACACAGGAGACATAGGAGACACAGGTTCAATCCCTGGGTCAGGAAGATCCCCTGGAGAATGAAATAGCAACCCACTCCAGTATTGTGGCCTGGAAAATCCCATGGACAGAGAAGCCTGACAGGCTGCAGTCCATGGGGTAACAAAGAGTCGGATACAGTGAGCAACTAACACATACTTACCTTCATGTAAGAGCTTCCCTGGTGGCTCAGAGGTAAACATCAGCTCAGAGGTGGCTCAAACAGTAAATAATCTGGCTGCAATGTAGGAGAACCCGGTTCAATCCCTGGGTCGGGAAGATCCCCTAGAGAAGGAACCAGCAGCCCACCCCAGTATTCTTGCCTAAAGAAGTCCATGGATAGACCATAGGGTTGCAAAGAGTCAGACACAAATGAGCAACTAGCACTTTCACCTACCTTCATGTAAGGATTAGCACACGAGAACTTTCCACCAAATGGGATGCCCCTCTTTTTTTTAAATCAAAAGAAAGGAGGGGAAACGGCAGGGATATTGGAGACATGACAACATTTTAAAAATTATTTACAAGGTTTATTTATAAGAATTAACGTTTTGGTTTTTGTTGTGATGTTCAGTTGCCATGTCGTGTCTGACACTTTGCGACCCCATGGACTACAGCATGCCAGGCCTCATGTCTACCACGATTTCCTGGAGTTTGCCCAAGTTCAAGTCCATTGAACTGGTGGTGTAATCCTTCAACTAACAGGCATTAATCAGTATTATGAACACTGCACTTTAAGGAATGAAAAAAAAATTACAAAGGGTCATCTTTCAGTCATACAGTTTGCATAGAATGATATAATAAAGACACAATTGATGTAATGATTATCAATCAGGTTTTATGTGATAAATAGTAGAGGCATTCTCAACAACAATTTGTAGAAATATTGGTAATGTTTGAATTGGTTCAGAATGAGAGGAAGACCAAATCAGTAAGACTATCATAAGCAAAAATTGAAAGTTGAGACAAAGTACTTTGGGGAAAGGGAAAAGGTAGCTTAGCTTGAGCTCAGAGTGATCACCAATGACATCGGAGACTGCTCAAGGCCAGATTATGAAAAATGTCAATCTGCCTGAGGACTTTTCTTTTTAACTTATAAGTAATATAAAAGAAATTTCAACCCATAAAAATATGGCTAGAAAGTACAATAAGGAAAGGGAAAGAAAGAGGATTGACAAAATGAAATCAGAGTGGATGCTACTACCGTACATGGTCTTGCAAGAGTCATACACAGCTTAGCGATTAAAAAAATAAAACGTGTTTTACGAGTCTTTATGCCATTAATTCAATCACAGTGCTTGGAAAATATAAAATTATGGTTATACCTGATCACTGACAAGAATTACTTAATTGTTCTGATTTATACGTTCATTGGGCTTCCCTGGTGGCTCAGTTGGTAAAGAATCTGCCCGCAATGCAGGAGACCTGGGTTCAATCCCTGGGCTTGGGAAGAACCCTGGAAAATGGAAAGGGCTACCCACTCCTGTATTCTGGCCTGGAGAATTCCATGGACTACAGAATCCATGGGGTCACAAAGAATTGGACGTAACAGAGCGACTTTCACTTTCATATATTCATTACACCAGAGTCCTAAATTGTGACTAGCAAATGTGAGTTACAAATGATGGATGGCCCCCTCTCTGCCAAACACATACCCTGTCCAATTGATTATGGACTTTGGATTATGCTTTCTGCAGATCCATAATGTCCCTTGGATTTATTCTCAACATGGCACACGCAGCTATCACCAACCCAAAATATATGTCAAAAACAGCAATGAGAAATACTATATACTTATGAGAATGACTAAAATACAAACCACTGACAACAAATTCTGGGAAGGATATGGAGCGACAGGGACTTTGCTGACTGAGAATGCAAATGAATTAAAAAGCTATATTCACACAAACAACCTGCATCTGATGTTTAAAACAAGTTTATTCAGAAACACTGGAACTTGGAAGTGACCACGATGTCTGTAAGTAGATAAATGGGTAAACAAACTATGATTAACCTATACAATGGAATATTATTCAGCAGTAAAGTGAAATGAGACCAAGCTTTCAAAAGACATAAAGGAACTTAATGCATGTTACTGAGTGAAATAAGGCAATCTGGAAAGAGTCTATATTATATGAATACAAACATAGGACATTCTTGTAAAGACAAAATTATGCAGACAGTAAAAAGATCAGAGGTCCAGAGAGAGGAAGGGGCAAAGGCATAAATAAATAGGTGAAACCCTGGAATTTTAGGGCGGTGGAATTTATCAGATATAGGTCATTTGTACATAAAACTATGCATTTGTCATAACCCATAGAATGTACAAGGACTGAATGCTAATGTGAACTATGTGGTGGTGATTTGGTCACTAAGTCATTTCCAGCTTTGTGACCCCATGAACTGTTGCCTGACAGACTCCTCTGTTCCTGAGATTTCCCAGGAAAGAATACTGGAGAGGGTTGTCATTTTCTTCTCCAGGGGATCTTCCTGACCCAGGGATTGAACCCATGTTTCCTGCTTTGCAGGCGGATTCTTTACCATTGAGCCACGAGAGAAGGTAAACTATAGACTTTACATAATAATATTTTATTAATAATGGCTCATTCATCACTACAAATGCATCTTGAAAATGCCAAATAGTAATAACAGGAGAAACTAGCATGGTTAGGGGAGGAAGCTAGAAACGTAGAGAGGAGATGGAAGTAGACATGAGAAGTATATGTCACTTCCTCTCATTTTTCAGTAAACCTAAACCTAATCTAAAAATTTAACTATTCATTAAAAAAATGGATATATTATAGATATTTGAAACCCATTTGACATGTCTGCTCTAAAATGGGATATTTTCTCATTTTCTTTTTCCTAGCAATCATAGGTTAGATTTGACTACTTGACCTGAATGGTATTTGTATATCTTTTAGACAAGTAGTAAAGCTCACTCATTTCTACCTACATCTGATCCATTCTATGATAAATAGAATGCATAATAATAACTGTTTTCTATTATTTTCAGTAGCTATGTGGAAAAATCCTCATACATAATTTAGAGTAACTGGAATTTGATAAACAAGATTTAAGGATTCAGTTACATGACTCAAGATACAGTACTAACGGAAATGAAACAATCCCCATTAGAAGAGACATCAGTTCAGTTGCTCAGTTGTGTCCAACTCTTTGCAACCCCATGGAATTCAGCACGCCAGGCCTCCTTGTCCATCACCAACTCCCAGAGTTTACACAAACTCATGTCCATTGAGTCAGTGATGCCATCCAGCCATCACATCCTCTGTCGTCCTCTTCTTCTCTCGTTTTTAATCTTTCCCAGCATCAGGGTCTTTTTCAATGAGTCAGCTCTTCACATCAGGTGGCCAAAGTACTGGAGTTTCAGCTTCAACATCAGTCCTTCCAATGAACATTCAGGACTGATCTCTTTAGGATGGACTGGTTGGATCTCCTTGCAATCCAAGGGACTCTTAAGAGTCTTCTCCAATACCACAGTTCAAAAGCATCTATTCTTCGGTGCTCAGCTTTCTTTATAGTCCAACTCTCACATCCATACATGACCACTGGAAAAACCATAGCCTTGACTAGATGGACCTTGGTCGGCAAAGTAATGTCTCTGCTTTTGAATATGCTATCTAGGTTGGTCATAACTTTCCTTCCAAGGAGCAAGTGTCTTTTAATTTCATGACTGCAGTCACCATCTGCAGTGGTTTTGGAGCCCCCCAAAATAAAATCTGTCACTGTTTCCACTGTTTGCCCATCTATTTGCCATGAAGTGATGGGACTGGATGCCATGATCTTAGTTTTCTGAATGTTGAGTTTTAAGTCCACTTTTTCACTCTCCTCTTTCACTTTCATTTAGAGCCTCTTTAGTTCTTCTTCACTCTCTGCCATAAGTGTGGTATCATATGCATATCTGAGGTAACTGATATTTCTTCCAGCAATCTTGATTCCAGCTTGTGTATGGATTAATCTAAGGTCATACCTAAGCAAATTCTAATGTTACATACTTAGAGGTAATCATACTGGCCAGGTAAGTGTGTGTGCAGTAGCAAGGATTTAAGTACAGTGAGGACAAGTTATTAAAGAGGAAAATGGAAGCTATAGAACACAATTCAAGTCACATATTAAAGGTGATTTTTATCCTATTCAAACTGTATAAAAACTACACTCATATACCCACATATGTATTCTCAACCAATCATACACACACATAGTTTCACAAAAACAAATAAGCTCAGGAGTGATTTTAAAAGTGGAATTCAATTAATTGGTAGTAGCAACAACAGCAATAACTATAAGCCCATGTATGCTTTCTAATTATTTATATCCTATATCTCAATCTATAAGATTAAATTCAATAGGAATGAGTTATCTTGTTTCCTGAGAAAGTCTGAAAATAGGCTATGATATTAGTAGTTATCTATCCCAGGCATTGATTTTTCTACTTTTCACACCTTTATAGAGATCTATCCTCATATCATGTGAAGTATAGAAAGCTACATTTCAGTGGCATTTTTACCATTTTACCATTAAACATGAATAATCAACATGCAATACACACACACACACACACACACACACACACACACATATATATATTAGTTCTGGGTAAAAGTTTATTATATAAAAAGAATCACACACTGTCACTAACTTTCATGTCTTTGTCTTGGTTTTTAATTCAGCCCTTTCCCCCATCCCCAGTGATGCTTTACTAGCACTACCACTACATGCTCAGTCACTCAGTTGTGTCCTGCTCTTTGTGGTCTCATGGACTGTAACTCAGCAGGCTCCTCTGTCCACAGAAGTTTCCAGGCAAGAAAACTGGAGTGGGTAGCCATTTCCTACTCCAGGGTATCTTCCTCACCTAGGGATCAAACCCTTGTCTCTTGTGTCTCCTGCATTGGCAGATGGACTCTTTATCACTGGCACGACCTGGGATGCCCTGTCTTTGTTCAGTCACTAATAATAATGTCTACGACCCTATGGATTACAGCATGCCAGGATTCCCTGTCCTTCACTACCTCCCAGAGTTTGCTCAAATTTATGTGCATTGAGTTGCTGATGCCACCCAACTGTCTCATGCTCTGCTGCTCTCTTCTCCTCTTGCCTTCAATCTTTCCCAACATCAGGGTCTTCTCCTATGATGTCCTACTTTAACATAAAAGACAGCCTCTTTTTAGAAGAAGCAAATTAAATTTCTTAAAATATTTTTCATTATTGATTACATTGGCTATAGCATTGATTCCCACTCAAATTTTATTACTCAATAATTCACATTAAAAAATATAATATTGTGAGAAAAACTACATTAGACCATATTCCAGCCTATTTTAGATATACTTGGGATGATTATCACATAGCTATATATATTATACTGCTGCTGCTAAGTCGCTTCAGTCATGTCCGACTCTGTGTGACCCCATAGATGGCAGCCTAGACATTGATTCCCACTCAAATTTTATTACTCAATAATTCACATTAAAAAATATAATATTGTGAGAAAAACTACATTAGACCATATTCCAGCCTATTTTAGATATACTTGGGATGATTATCACATAGCTATATATATTATACTGCTGCTGCTAAGTCGCTTCAGTCATGTCCGACTCTGTGTGACCCCATAGATGGCAGCCTAGCAGGCTCCCCCACCCCTGGGATTCTCCAGGCAAGAACACTGGAGTGGGTTGCCATTTCCTTCTCCAATGCATGAAAGTGAAAAGTGAAAGTGAAGTCACTCAGTTTGGCTCTTCAGTCCATGGTGTTTCCCAGGCAAGAGTACTGGAGTGGGGTGCCATCACCTTCTCTAATATATATTATACTAGTTGTATTCAAAATTCACTCCTTTCAAGGGATGCAAATTTTCTGACAAAGGATAAAATCCTTACACATTTACTTTTAAAATATCAGTAAATGAAATGACTGTACCATGCCTATTTTCCCGTTTTATTCAAGCAACTACTCTTCTACCCTGATGGACGTGAGTCTGAGTGAACTCCAGGAGATGGTGATGAACAGGGAGGCCTGGCATGCTGAGATTCATGGGGTTGCAAATAGTCGGACATGACTGAGTGACTGAACTAAAGTCAATGAACCCTTCAATAAAGGATTGGGATTCCATGATTCATTGTCCAGAATCCCTTCCCTTCTCGCACTTTCTGACATAAAATCTCAGAAAGTAGATGTCACTTTTTCTCATTTCCTGGAGTTGTCATCATGTGATGAAAAGTTCAGACCTACCAAATAGATTGTTTTTATGCACAGACATCATTAAGTGTTGACTGATTCCCAAATAAAACAGCAGTCAGGGTACATCTGTAGCTGCTCTGGAAATGTGAGGACTGTGTTTCCGTTTATTAAGAAAGGCTGCAGTGTAATTCAATGTGCATGGCTTCCACAGGGCTTCCCTGGTGACTCAGTTGGCAAACAAACTGTCTGCAATACAGGAGACCCAGGTTCAATCCCTGGCTGGGGAAGATCCCCTGAAAAAGGAAATGGCAACCCACTCCAGCATTCTTGCCTGGAGAATTCCATGGACAGAGGAGTTTGGTGGGCTATATAGTCCTTGGGGTCACAAATAGTCAGACGCGACTTAATGACTAAACCATGGCTTCCGGAAGTGATGCAGGAAATACCTTTATCCCCACAATAAGCCCTTGCATCACCCTCTGTGTACATGTATGAAAGCTTCATACACAATGATGAAGAATTTGAAGAGGAGGCGCTAGTGGAGAATAATCCACCTGCCAATGCAGGAGACACAAGGGATGCAGGTTCAATCTCTGGGTCAGGAAGACCCCCTGGAGTAGGAAATGGCACTTCACTCCAGTATTTTTGTCTTGAAAATTTCATGGGCAGTGAAGCCTGGAAGGCTACAGTCCATGGGGCTGCAAAGAGTTAGATATTACTGAGCGACTGAGCACACACACAGATTTAAAAATATAGCTCCTGAATGTGTATAGATGGTGACACCATTCTGTTGTTTTCAACTCTTCCATGTCTGTTTTTGTAGAAAACAAGTAATATTCTCTTAGCTCCTTTCTGTTCTCTTCTGGAAGTAAACTGCATGTGAGCCCAGAGTCGCTCACTCTGTCTATGTGGTTCACAGTTATTTGCAGACAGTTGTAAAAGAAGTGTCCTTCCTTTAGTTTTTTTCCTTATGTGAACATTTATGATGCCATTTGCATAATATATAACCTTTATATTTTCTTAAAATCGGTCATTTTAATATTTGAAGCCTCTGTTATTTTCAAAAATTAAACCTTTTATATATAAGAATATTTGAAAGAGAAAACTTAAAAAGCATAAGATACATTCACTTTCTTCTGAAAGCGAAGAATTTGTGTTGATCTGAAAAGTTTTATTTTTGTGGGGAATAGGAGAAACCTATTTCAAGCAGCACTCAACATTTTAAAAACAGGGAAATACTTTAAGAAAGCAGTAGAACCTCTCACAGTGAAACCACTGTGTATAACGCAGGAAGAAAGAGCCCCCTAATGGTGCAGATATCTATAAAAAACAGTACAGGTGGTGCTTGCTCAGTTCTTGTTGGTTCAATAAGCCTGAAAGACATCTGATACTATGGAAATGAGTGGAAAGTTGAATAAAATGTCAGATGGAGCCCTCCAAAGATGGTATAGAGAAGTGAAAATTCCTGAGCTGAATTGACTAAACTGCTGAATTTCAGACCTAGACTGGTTTATATACATAACTACTAGGATATGTGTCTTCATGCCTGCTGAGAGGCGCTGATCTGACATGCAGGAGCCATATTAATTACATAGTTGGGAAGTGTGAAATATTATTTTTTAAAATAATGCATTTTTTCCCCAATCATGATACAATTTCCTTTTAAGAAGTTGGAGAATCAAATCCCTCTCAAGGGTAAGTACAGAATTTGTAAAATAACAAAAAAAAAAAGAGAGAGAATCAAAGTAATACCGTGAGTAAGCTAAGAAGGATGCCTAAATATCAATTTAAAGAAAGTATTTTAAAAGTCTTTTTAAAGAAGAAATAAGCCTAATCATGTGAAAAATTAAGGATGAAGATTTATAGCTGTCCATACTAAATAATTAGTTAAAATTTCTCATATAATCATACAACACAATTGAGAATTTTTTACTGTTTTCCCCAATAGAACCCATAAATAAATGCTATAAGGAAAATATACCTGATACTAATACTGTTGCAACAAAGTTATGAAATTTTAAATAATTTTGTGTATTAAATATAGAAACTATAAGACTAATTCACTAAATCTTAAGTATATCCTTTGTTGAAATGTGTTATATTATTTGCAAAAACAATAAATGAAAGGATTAAAACACTATTTTGTATTTGAACAAAATCTTAGCATAACTAAACAAAATTATAACTAATTTAACATAAATGCTATATATGGATTTGATACAATAGTGCTAATATATACGTAGTTTCTCAAATATGATACCCAAAAAGATGTTTTTTTGTTTAATGACTCAATTCAAAGTTAAAAAAATTCAGTATTCTCCAATATATATTTCTATTCGTTTAGTCAAAATGCACTTTAAAAAAGTCTATATTAATGATACAATCTTCCCTTCTGATATGGTTATTATAAATAGAAATACCTAGGTAGTTGTAATATTTACTTTAAAAACATGAAAATATTATTTCACATTTGGAAAACAAAACAGATATCATAAAAAACTATGCTTTACAAGTATGTTGTTATGTTTAAACACAAGTAAGGGTGAAACATACACAAATACTGCCATTCAGAGAACGTAACATGAAGAAATTCACCTACATTGTCTAACAAGTTTTTGGCCATCACCTTCTCATGTGAAGCACTGTAGAACATATTTAAAAGTTTTGTGGACTTATCACAGATGGACGCTTGGTTGATTAGAGGAGTGACTCAGGGAACTTTACTTGAAACTGACAATCCAAACAGCTCTTAGAGAATACAATACCTCACTTCATTGATCCCAGACCAATAAATTGCCATCAAAAAATTTCACAAACCATTTTAGTCCTAGCAAGGATGAAATAAACCCTTTATGTCTGATGTCACAATACTGTCTCATTAGCAGTTGACATTTGTGACCTATAAACCTAAGGCTAACAAACCATATCAGTTCTGCATTGCCCCAACCCACTATTCCTATTCCATCCCATCACTTTCAGCAGAAACATGAAAAAAATCCCTGTTCCCAGAAGATAATTTAATACGNAAACCATATCAGTTCTGCATTGCCCCAACCCACTATTCCTATTCCATCCCATCACTTTCAGCAGAAACATGAAAAAAATCCCTGTTCCCAGAAGATAATTTAATACGTGCAAAGTTCCCATATATTCACAGACACTTTACCAGCACTTACCTTCACTGACACTGAAATTAACTGAGGGAACTGTAGCTCTAGTACTAGCTGAACATCTCCAGACTCATATTTCCCTGCCTGAGCTCAGTACTTTCTTAAGACCAAATTCTAGCTGTCAGTAACTTAGCTATAATAAGATGGCAGTCAAATGCCAAATCATTTAAGACGCATCATATTTATGTTGAAGAATTAAGACTGCAATCAAAAGACAGATTTAGGGGGAAAAATCACGACTGACAATCACAGAAAAGCACACAGTAGCTTCTATGCCTGAAATATAATAGTAGACATTTAATGCAGCAATCAATGGTCCTTTCCTGTTTGGCTATTATTTCTCAAAGTTGCTTAACAGCTAAGAGCCATATATGTGTACATATTTCAGGGCTGTCACCAAAAATGCTCATTTTTAGTGTGAACTTTGCTTATTTCTCTTCTTCACACAGATTATCTACTCATAAACTTATAATCTAGTGGTTTTATAAAACAGAAAAAGAAACTTACATATCCCTGGAGATAAAATAGCAAATATATTCATATAAATATTAATTAACACATTCCTAAATCCACATGCCTGTATACTGTATTAAGTTTAATACATCACCGTGAACTCAATTTTTAAAGCACTCAAGGCTCTACTGTATTTTACTGTGGATGACTCAAAAAGAAATTCAGAGAGAAAAATTTAATTTTCTTACCAGGAGCTGGACACGGTTTCTATTCAATTCGGGAACAAAGTGGGGCTGGAAAGGGAACTTGATTGGGGTTTTCTTTTCAAAATCCTCGTTAATGAAGCAGGAGTGGATGAACTGTTCCGAGGTGAAGTCTGTTATTTCTTGCAGGGGCTCGGAGCTGACATCCTCTTGAAAGAAAAGGCGCCTCAGTAAGTTGTTGATTGAGGGAGCTGCGGAGCAAGGCGCTGGGCAGGCAGTCACACAGGGATGCGCTGGAACGCGCCTGCCTCCCTCCCACCCCCGCACCCATTTTTTTTCCCCCTGAAAACAACAGTGCCTTCAGGAACCTGTATGGCTTGGATCAATTAAAGAATATCCCATTATACTGATGGATGTTAAAAGTTATTCATTTAATTCTAGGAAAATAGCAAACTGTAGTGTTTTTCTCAAAAGGAAAGAGAAGCAGTGTTTGTAGATTTTATTGAACTAGAGCCTGAGTCAGACCTCAGCATGTAAAATGTTTTTCAATTTTATAGCATAAATCTAGGAAAGCATCCCTCCCAATGTATCAAACAGAACACTTCACACCTGATTCATCCCTTCAAGGTTAAGAAGATTTTCTTCTTAAAGTGACACATTCACTGCTCATCTCCTGTAACTGACCGTAATAAAGAAGCACAAAGTGAGCCAATGAAGACCAGACTGGCTTTTTATTCCCCAGATACTTCCAAGGGGAATGAAAACCATATAGTAAAGTAAAATAATAATAATAATAAATTTTAAAAATAATAAATAAAATAAATAAAAGAACATTTGGAGTCAATTTGGTCTTGGTTTGTAAACTGGCCCCAGCACACAGAAGACAAGTAGAGACCTAGGAAAGAGGCAGCCACTTGGGTTGGGTGGGGGGCAGGTTTAATAAATAGGAGACTCAGCTGCCAGGCTTGCATTGGAGGCCCCAGGATGCGTGGATCTCTGCATCTGCCTGCCACGATTAAGAACTTATATAGAGGCCTGAACTGGGTTCATGTACACCATCCAACTGGTCTCAGCAATGCATTTCTCTCTCAAGGTTGTGTCCTTGAATGTGGCTCCCACTGTGGGAATGGCAGGCAGAATGTACATTCCCAGGATGGGGAGAAGTGATGAACCTCTGTTTTTCTGGGGTCCAATTCTCTGGTTCAGGCTGCAGTCATGTCCTCTTGATGACCTCCTCCAACACTTAGCCAAACCCTAGAAATGCAGACTCTTTTCCTTTCTAATTAGGAAGTGGTTGCTTATCTCAGTTTCACACTGCTTGGTCAACCAACCTTTTAGTTACTTTTTCTTGGTAATAATACATTATGGCTCTCATTAAACTGAATCGTATAGGAATGCTTAACTACACCACAATTCTCAGCTGGAATTAAATTCCAGGCCATAGCCCTTGTAGCTACAATTTTCAACATTATGTAACATGAATAAAAGTTTGGAATATGTGCTAAGATATCTTGTAAATGAAGACCAAAAAGACCATAAGAAATGTAATGGTCATGGAGTCACACTCAAAGTTCAAGTTATAAAGTGCTGTAACACTTATTAGAGGCAAACTTCCTCTATATAATCAACTCAGTTCAGCAAATATTTATTGAGCAACTCTTTGTATCAGGCCTTGTACTCTCGGTAACAGAAAAGTAATTAAGTAAAGGAGAAAACAAGCATCTTTGTATTTTTGGTGTTTTCAGAGCAAGGTAGTAGGACAAGTCAATCTTCTAGGAGTGTACATGCTGGTGAGTAGATAAGGAATCCTCAGGTAAGCCAAAGGGAGAACATTCAATTCTTGCCTTCTTTAGCAGTAGTTCAAAGGGCAAGGTACTCAAAATCAAGATCATTCCTCCTCTAGGAAAACAGAAAGACTCTGTAAAAACTATGTCATTTGCAATGAGCTTATTAAAGATTAAAAAAAAAAAAAAAAGATCTTACTGGCAGAGGGAAAGGAGCAACAGAGGGAAGAGAGAGAAGCAAAACTTTGGGGTCAAAGGAAGCAGGAGATGGGGGAGGGGGAGAGCTAAGTGGGAAGGTGGCTGAAGGACAAACAGTGGAGATGGTATGAATATTCTAGAAGCAGGATCTTGAATTCTAGGCTGAGAATAAGCAACTGGATAATTGGAGCCTTTCAATTTCTTTCTTTCTTTTTTTTAACAGAAAACCAGTAACATTTAAACTGTGCTTTTGGGAATTATTGCCAAATTGACCTCTGTATGCCTGTGCCGGGTTAAATCTCAGAGTTTTGGATTAAGCAGAAAGAAATAGCTTTTCTGCTTTGACAGGGAGAGGGAGCCACAGTGGGATAATGCCCTCAAAACTGTGTCCCACCCTGGAAGGAGCAGTGAAAAGTCTCATAGTGTTTCAGGAGCAGGGTGGGATGAGCTCATGAGCATTCTTCTGATTAATTGGCAGTGACCTAACTGAGAGTCAGCATCATCAACATTGTGGCTCCAAGTGGTTCATGGTCTCTGTGCTTGTGGGCAGCGTGAGTGTGTGTATGTGTGTGTGTGTGTGTCAGTTGGTCAGTGTGGGCAGCATACAGTTAACTTTTTCCGCCAGGTGTGGGTTTAAATAACTGCACAACAGCTCAGAGGACTTGACTCAGAATATTGTCTATAGCTCTTGAGGAAGAACTAAAGGTCCTTGACTTTGTTTAATGACTAATGTATTTGTTTTGCTTGATTTTTTTTCCTTTCTTTCTGTGGTTTCTCACTTCTCTGATTAAATTTATTATGAGGTGTGGGTTTCAATAACTGCACAACAGCTCAGAGGACTTGACTCAGAATATTGTCTATAGCTCTTGAGGAAGAACTAAAGGTCCTTGACTTTGTTTAATGACTAATGTATTTGTTTTGCTTGATTTTTTTTCCTTTCTTTCTGTGGTTTCTCACTTCTCTGATTAAATTTATTATGTGGCTAAGATTTAGCTACAGATAAAAGGCAGGCAAAGAGCAGAGGTGAGGGAACCTAATCTAGGAAGGACCCACAGACCTGTTAGGTTGCAGAACCTCAGTCTTACAGGAGGTTGCAGAATGCACTGGGATGAGACCTTGGTGAGAGTGAGGAATCACTAGGGACCATTGCCAGGGTCTCCTTCAGGAATACTAAGGAGAGAGCTGGTTTGCTCATGGTGGAGAATGGCAGAATGAAGTAATACTGAGAAACATTCTAAAATAGGGTCTCTATATGAGGTAGTAACCTACTGAGGAGAGGTGCAATTTAGGAAGACTTTAAACACAGCTACATGGGTGACTGAAAGAAAAGGCAAATTATAAATGGCACACGTTTTCTATCACTTTTGTTTCTGTTATAGAAGTCATCCTTCCTTAATTATATGTGCATGTGTGTTAGTGGCTCAGTTGTGTATGACTCTTTGTGATCCCATGGACTGTGGGTCCCCATGCGACCCACCAGACTTCTCTGCCCATGGAATTCTTCAGGCAAGAATGGTGGAGTGGGTTTCCGTTTCCTACTCCAGTGTATTGTCCCTGCCCCAGGGATCGAACCTGGGTCTCTGGCATTGTAGGAAGATTCTTTACTGGCTGAGCCACGAGAGAAGCTCTAATTACAATTGCTATGTGCAATTTCCTACAACAGTATAAACTCCAATGAAAATAACTGAATTTTTCCAATAGTCTTTCCTTCACATATTTTAGAATTGTACCTGACATATATTGATACTCAATTCATAACTAATTCTGAGCTAATAATTCTGCAAATATTATCTCATTCAAAATTCTGTGGAATGGTTGTTTCTGTTCAGTCAGTAAGTCATGTCCAACTCTTTGTAACACCATGCACTGCAACATGCCAGGCCTCCCTGTCCCTCACTATCTCCTGGAGTTTGCCCAAGTTCATGTCCACTGAGTCAGTGATACTATCCAACCATCTCATCCTCTGCTGCCCTCTTCTCCTTTTGTCTTCAATCTTTCCCAGCATCAGGGTCTTTTCCAATGATTTGACTCTTTGCATCAGGTGGCCAAAGTATTGACGATAACATCTTATTTCATATCTAAAGAAAGTAATGGTTGAACAGGTTAAGTAGCTTGCCCAATGAAATGCAATTAGCGTCTACTGAATCTCAAGGACTGTATTCTGAAAAGTGTTGAATTTTCAGGAAGCAGCTATATTATAAACTAAAATAGAGAATTCCCTGACAGTCCAGTGGTTAGGACTCTGAGCTTTTACTGTTAAAGGCCTGGATTCAATCCCTGGTCAGGGAATTAAGATCTTGTAAGCTGTGCTGTGCAGCCAAAAAAATAGAAAATGATTATCAGGATACTGATTTGTGGGTCATATGATTGGAATAGATGAAGGAGGCAAAAATAAATGAAATTCAAACCAGAGGATCAAAGGGATGTATATTAAGGATAGAAAGCTGAAGTCTTCTAGTGGAATAACCACTAGAGTCATGTACTGAGAGTACGAAGACTGTCGGGAGGCATTAGGAGGCGGGTTAGTAGCAAGGTGTGGATGATAGAGATAACTGCTGAGCCGAAGGACAACAGGGACCTTATTAAGCAGAAGAAGCACGGTTGAGCTGCTCTGAGGGCCCAGCAAAGCCAGCAAGCCACGCATGCCGCTGGCACCAATCTGTAAGACTGCATGGATTTGCTGAGCTGTGCTCAGCAGCTTGGGTATCTGAGAGACTGAAAGGATTATTTAGAAAGCAAAACTTTGGTTTCTTTTAGGAGAAATTTGACAAGAATGGGGAAAAATGGATGAGAAGCAGGGAGGGAGGAAGAAAAGACCATAATATCTTACATAGTTTGAGTTGTCTCAATAGTTGGTTGTAGAGTATATTTCTGTACAAAAGGTAGAGAGCTGGTTGAAAGAGACACCTTGAGAAAGCAAGTGAGAGATACTTAATTTGTCAAGGTCATGAAGAAAATGGGAATGTAGAGGCCAACAGCTTTCCTGAGAGACTTAATACTGCCAAAGCACTGTCAAAAATTCTACTGAATTTATTTATTTCAAGGTTAATAATACACACTTATGGCTCCAAATAACCTATTAGAAGCTGAGGATTTCAATACAGATAGATAGGATTTTTTCTGTCTACCAGTTGACTGATTTAATGAAAAGAGGAAGTGAAAGTCACTCAGTTGTGTCTGACTCTTTGAAACCCCATGGACTATTGAGTCTGTGGAACTCTCCAGGCCAGAATACTGGAGTGGGTAGCCATTCCCTTCTCAGGGGATCTTCCCAACCCAGGCATCAAATCCAGGTCTCCCATACTGCGGGCAGATTCTATTTGGGCTGAGTCACCAGGGAAAACAAAGAATACTGGAATGGTTAGCCATTCCCTTCACCAGCAGATCTTTCTAACCCAGAAATCAAACCAGGGACTCCTCCTGAACTGAAGGCACATTCTTTACCAGCTGAGCTAGCAGGGGAGCCCTAATACTCGTAAATATACAAAATATGTATAATTGTAGTTATTAATCTAAGTTCTGCGATAAAATTGTATGCATAGCATAAAGAATCATGGAAATGGAAAACCTAACAGTATGAAAGTTATATGTCAGAAGATACCAGAAGAAGAAAGAAGAAAAAGATTAATGAAAAATAAAAATGGAGAGAATATATGAGCTTAGTTTAGGGTTCCCATGTTTTTAGAAATAGAAAATAGTGTGCTAAAATGAGCATAAAAGATGGTTATAAAGGTTGGAAGTGTTGATCAGCACTGATTTTGTTTCTATGCTAAGAATTACTCAGAAGGAAAGAAAACCATGAGATTAAGGTACATATTATTTCTGATGTTGTACCTATTCCCTATAATCTTATAAAAACTTAAAAGTAACAAAACCATGAACACATCATAATACATAAAAACAATATGTATATAATGAAGTACTTTTGAAGAATGATGTTTTAGAAAAAATAATAACACTACTAATAATAATGTTTTAGAAAGAGTTTTCAGTGGCAACAAGATAAGGGGAAATTTTATAAAGGTACTAACTATGGAAATAGAGATGAGGGGGAAAGTTTGAGAAGTTTTTAGGTGATAAAACATTCAGGGCTTTATGAATTTTGAATATTGGTTAAGAATCAAGGAGTCTATTTTGATGTTAAGTGAGCAAAGAGAGAGAAAGGTATATTTTAGTTTTGAAAATGATGATGTTGATATTTGTGGTGGATGTATAGGTGCAGAGTCCAGTAAGAGTTTAATAGTTGGGTTTTTGATACCCTGGAGAGTCATTTACTGACACATATATATGGAATTTAGAAAGATGATAATGATGACCCTGTGTACAAGACAGCAAAAGAGACACAGATGTATAGAAAGGACTTTTGGACTCTGAGGGAGAGGGCGAGGGTGGGATGATTTGGGAGAATGGCATTGAAACATGTAT
>SJYX01000374.1:35650-90688 GCA_006410675.1 Oreotragus oreotragus | reverse complement strand
GGGGTTCAGGATTGGGAGCTCCTATACACCCGTGGCAGATTCATGTCAATGTATGGAAAAACCAATACAGTATTGTAAAGTAAAATAAAAATTTTTTAAAAAGATATGGATATAGATAATCATTTATCTTATTCTGGAGAATCAAGAAAGAACACTTAGAATAACAAGATAAAAAGGATGAAAGATAGGAACATGGAGAAACCTGAAATTTGAAAAGTAAAGTATAGAGATAAGCCATTGAACAAAACTGAAAATAATTGACATGAGAAATCCAGAAATTAGAGATATGAAAAAACCACAGTTGAAAAAGTAGCAGGAATTCATTGCTACTCTAAAAAGAACAATTTTAAGTTTATAATGTGGTGCATTTGGATCACTTACAATAATGGAGACAACTACTGAATGAAGCATATATAAATGCATCAACTCTGATTCTTTCTGTTTTTCAACCACTGGTTATTTCCTCTCATGTGTTTACTAGTTTATGAATCACTTTATATTGAGTAATTCTACATGCAAAACTCAATGCCAGACACAATAGAGAATGCAAATAATTTATTCATAGAAGTGAATAATGTCTTAGCACTTATACTGCAAATATTATAATATAAAAATGAGATAATCATTTCCCATATAAGAGATAAACAGAATTCTATATACATAAATGAATTTTTTAAACAGTCTATTAGAATGTTGAAAGGATTCATGGTTTATCAGTTCAGTTCAGTGAAGTCACTCAGTCATGTTCAACTCCTTGCAACCCCATGAACTACAGCAGCCAGGCCTCCTTGTTCATCACCAACTCCCAGAGTTTACGCAATCTAATGTCCACTGAATCAGTGATTCNAAGAAGGGGGAATTCTCAAGATACAAGGTGAAATAAAGATGAAATATTTAATTGAAACAGGAAGTAAAAATAAAAGAGTTCTCAAAACACTGAGTAACCGTTGAATTTTTCTGTGTTGTGGGATAGGAGATTCAGGCCAAATTCATTTGAAGCTCTAACTTTCCATGACAATAGCTAAAATACAGGTTACCTTGGAAGTCAGACTCACTGTTCTTTTCACACTCCTTTTTCAGGTCTCCTTATGTTAAAGTCTTGAAGGCTAAAATCTGCCTTTGTTAGGCTTGCTATCACATCAGTCCTTGGTGCGTGACTTTGTATCTGCCAATCAAATGTGTCTTCATGAGACTTGAAAGTGGAAATGAGCAAAGTCAGAGGTTATTGACTACAGCTATCTGCTAGCAAGCATGACAGTGTATGCATCTGTTTAGGCAGGGACGTTGGGGGGAAGGGTGCAGACAGCAGGAACAGAATTCTTGGGTCTGTTACCTATTGTTTTAGGTGATAGAGTGAAGTACAGTGGTATTTCCATTAGAAGAATGTCTGCATTTGGTTGTTCATAAACATTTCTTGATTTCCTTCCCTGAATATATAGTTTCTGAGTATGTAGAATCCTAGTCTAGTTGTCTCCTCTTCTGGTGAATTTGTGGCAAAACTAATATCTGTCAACTAAGAAATGCACAATGTGAGGGTTACATGTTAAGTTTCATTTGGGGCAAAGTGAGGANCCTGAATATATAGTTTCTGAGTATGTAGAATCCTAGTCTAGTTGTCTCCTCTTCTGGTGAATTTGTGGCAAAACTAATATCTGTCAACTAAGAAATGCACAATGTGAGGGTTACATGTTAAGTTTCATTTGGGGCAAAGTGAGGAATGCAGCACTGCAGACACCTCAGATAGCTCTGAGAAATTGCTCCAAAGAAGTAGGGGGAAGGAATCAATATATATGGTTTTACTGAAGGGAGAATTGATGCAATCAAACACTTTACAGAAGTTTTCTGCTCGTCATGAGGAGCATAAAGGCATTTACCATTTTTCTAGATATGAGGAGATTCATGAATTGGGTGCATAAAATCAGTTCCTGAAAATTTATATCTGAAGAAATGTTCTGCCAGTTTTCCTAGAGAACAAAGTGCATCATTCTTGATATCCAGCCTGAACTCCCTTCACGGGGTGTTGAAGTTCAGCTACTACAGTGGCACAGGATACAAACCCCACCAAGGCAGTTGGCAAGTGCCAATTTGTAGTGGACATATCCTTAATAATAATTATCCTAACTGCTAGAATAGTTAGACTGGCTCTACTATCTGCAACTTAGACTCCTACAGGAATAAATATATGTGACAATGTATCATCATAAATCAGAGGTAGGAAGTAAGTATGGTATTTTGAATGCCACATGAATCCTGGCATATTAAAATGCCACTTACCCAGCATCTTCCTAACTTCCTGAGTCTCTTCCCCCACAGAGTCAAAGTCAAAAACCATCTCACCCAAATGAATAAGAAAAACATCCAAAGCTTCTGAAATAGAATATTGAATTTGTAGCAAAATGGGTTTCCCTGGTGGCTCAGATGGTAAAGAATCTGCCTGCAATGCAGGAGACCCTGGTTTGATCTCTGAGTTGGGAAGATCCCCTGGAGAAGGAAATGGCAACCCACTCTAGTCTTGCCTGGAGAATTACATGGGCAGAGGAGCCTGGTGGGCTACAGTCCACAGGTTGCAAAGAGCTGGGACATGATTGAGCCACTGACACTTTCAGCTTTAATTTCTCAGAGATTTTAACTATACTAAAATTGAAAAGAAAGAAGAAAAAATATTTGTTTCCCATTCCCAGGGTTTTCTTCCTGATAAGCAATTGGGAAAGTAAGAGATAGTGGATGATTACAGAAGGCCTGTAAATTTCCCCAAAATAT
Organism: Oreotragus oreotragus; assembly: GCA_006410675.1. Taxonomy (NCBI): domain Eukaryota; kingdom Metazoa; phylum Chordata; class Mammalia; order Artiodactyla; family Bovidae; genus Oreotragus; species Oreotragus oreotragus. The sequence goes on along the minus strand of SJYX01000374.1, from coordinate 87,928 downwards.
AATCATTAACCTTTAATGATTTCAGTTAAAGGAAAGGGAAGAATGTTAGCCATGCAAATCTCTTTGTTAGGAATTAATATCTTGACCATTCTAGATTCAAATGGAGAATTGAAAGGAAACAGGATCAGATAGGGAATCTCCTGCAAAATCAAAGGATATAAGGCAGGTGTTCCTTCTGTATAATGGCCTGATCTCTGTTTGGAGCTTCTCTCTATGTAGCTGGAGTCTCGGCATTAGATGGATGTGAACTGACACTACAAGCAAAGACACATGCAGCTGGAGCTGCTTATGGTGCTAAGAAGCATAGTGCAGTTAGAGCAGATTATTCCAGAGAGGAGCATTCTGTTAAGGCTGCACCTAGTGCCAGCTTTAAATGCAGCTGAAGTGTCTGATTATTGGTTTGCAAATGTTTTGCAGTGAGTTCTGTGCATTGCTCATCTTCAATTGTGTTGTTTCTCTCTCTGTGGTCTGCACTTTTACTGAATTATTTCAACACTTCTTTTCCTGTTCTGCCCTTTCTGACTCTCAGAAGAAAGAAACACCTTGATGTTGAAATAGATTGATTTGTAGCATTGTACATAGGTAATAGAAACATCACAGACTTCAGTGAGACTGTTAAATATCTATAGGAGTGCTTATTGACTGTGTGTCATTATATTGAAAAAAAAAGAGAATATCATGTTGTTACTCTTATAGAATAGCGGATAATCATTCCCCAAAAGAACATGTTTACTCAGACCTTTTTTTTTTCCTTTTTTTTAGCTCAGTTTGCTTTCTGGAGAAGATTACAATAATTCTGCAGTAAAAGGTTTTTCTACCACAGGAAGTATCCTGCATTGAAATAAGTAATAATGCTGCCTATCTAATCTAATGAATAGGTATGAAGTTTTATAGAATTTAGAACTGATATTTCCAATGTCATCATATTCATTTTTTAAAGAATCTCTTCAAATGTATTTTGAGAGTTTACTCGATATTCCCATTTTCTCTTAATTATACAAAAAGTGGGGAAAATTCACAAGCTTTCAATATGTAAAAAGGGAAAAGTAAACTAGAAGTTTAAAGTGATTGTTGGGAGTTGAGAGTGAAAAGTAAGGAGAAAAATCAATACTATCACAGGAATGAGAAAGTATCAGTGGTATGAACAAAGCTGTCTATCAAGCTAGAAAGAAAATACGTAGTCTTGTGGATTTAGGGAAGAAATATTCTAAGATTACTAGGAAAGATCCCAAGAAGAAAGATACACAGAGAGAACACTGAAGCAAGTTTCTTGTAGCCTTATACCTAAGAAATAGTCGAAGATGCTCTCATAAGATAATGTTCCCTGTGAATTGCTATTATGTACGTATGTATGTATGAATATATATGGTCTTCTCTGGTGGCTCAGTGGTAAAGAATCTGCCTGCAATGCAGGAGATGTGAGTTTGATCCTTAGGTCAGAAAGATCCCCTGGAGGAGGAAATGGCAACCCATTCCAGTATTCTTGCCTGGGAAATCCCACGAACTGAGGAGGCTGGTATCCTACAGTCTATGAGGTCACAAAGAGTTGGACACAACTGAATGACTAAACCACTACAAAGTATGTAAATATTCATGCATATGTATATATGTATACCTATTCCAAAGTACATATATATGTATATGCATATCATATACACATAGAGAAATGGAGTGAATGATTTTAAGTTCATTTAAGGAGGATAAAAACAAGATGCAATTAGAAGACATGTCATAGTCAGTAGTTTTAAGCTACAGAGGTTGCTGTTAAAAACTTATTAATGAAAAAAAAACAACAACAAAAATACCTAAGAATGGTAAAAAGAAAGAGCAACAGATACATGCACCTGCCTGTATCCAATACTTATATCATGTAGATATTTTTAGGGGACAATAAAATGTGATTATTTTGTGAATTAATTCTAGAAGAGGTCAAAGCTTTCTCTTATTTAGACATAAAGTCTATGGGTTAAGATTGTGCATTATAACGATGCTTATCTTATCAGAGGCTCTGGCAAGACAGTCAACAAATTTAACAATCATAAAATAAAAGAAATAAGGAAACAAATGAATTTGACCAAGTTCAAAGAATAAAATCAATAAACCAACCAACAAATAGATAAAGCAAACCAAATAAACAAATGGTATTGGGATTACTAAAATGTTTATGGTGCACAGAGACTTTGTCCATAAATTAGAATTACTTAGGATTAAGAGCCATTTTTTTAACTAAAAGGAATGATGGAAATTGACAGAGATATAAAATTTTTCACTAGGAATTTGAACCACAATTGTCAAAATATTTTGTTTGCATAATTCTTTGATTGGGAAAGGGAGTGAGGAATTATGACTGAAGAATAAAATTATATTTTTAACTAAGGATCTTTTTCATAGCAGTCTATTCACTTTTCTTTCTTTTTTTTTTTTTTTTTATACCTGATAACCGTCTATATTGAATCCAATTAACATTAATAATTAGAAATTACACCAAATGCAGAGAAACAGAAATTTAACGTACTGAATTCAATATTTTCATAATACATTTTATCTTTGGAATTTTGACAAGTACTTGTTTATTAAATATTACATACTAGTATATTTAAAAGGAATTCATTACATGTGTTTATAATGTGTTTACATACAATCCTCAAACATTCTCAATATATCCATTTTATTTTTTAAGTTTTCTCCTTTATCTTTAAAATATGATTTGTGCATAAAAAAATATTAACCTTTGAAGAAAGATTTCCTTCACTAGATTACTTATCAGAAATGTCTATATAATGAAAGACCAAGTCAATAAGCAAATAGTTTTCTTTGGTTTTGACAAGCCATCATTTTCACTTTCATATTTGAATTTGTATTTTATTAACCTCTAATAGTACGTATATTAACTGTTACTTATTCTTATATTTTGCCTTTTCTCATATGTATTTTGCATGCATGTTAAGCCACTTCAGTCATGTCTGACTCTTTGCAACCCTTTGGACAGTAACCCACCAGGCTTTTCTGTCCATGAAGATTTTCCAGGTAAGAATATTGGAGTGGGTTGCTGTGCCTTCCTCCAGGGGATCTTCTCAACCCAGGGATCAAACTAGTCTCTCTTATATCTCTTGCACTGGCAAGTGAGTTCTTTACCACTAACACTAACTGGGAATCCCATATGTATTTAACTTTCTGAAAAATCTATAAGCAATTTTTAAGCAAAAATTAAATTTTGTGTTTTTTTAAAATAACCACTGTAGTTTCAATAAGTGATTATTGAATTCTTAAATTATTTAAATTATGAAATTGTCAGTAATATGAAGAATATAATTGCTTTATGATATGAATACATAATTATTATCTAGTTTTAGAACAGATCTTGCTTTAAAGGTGAGTTTTTCTGAGTATATCTTGAATGAGCTATGATTATCCAAGGAGAGATAGGTAAATAATTTTAAGTAAGAAATGAGTGGAATTTTGAAGCTGTGGTTAAATGAGGAGAGGAGGAGACAAAAGGTTTGGGTGGTGCAATGCTGCTGCTAAGTCACTTCAGTCGTGTCCGACTCTGTGTGACCCCATAGACGGCAGCCCACCAGGCTCCCCCATCCCTGGGATTCTCCAGGCAAGAATACTGGAGTGGGTTGCCATTTCCTTCTCCAATGCATGAAAGAGAAAAGTGAAAGTGAAGTAGCTCAGTCTGTCCGACTGTTAGCGACCCCATGGACTGCAGCCCATCAGGCTACTCCATCCATTGGATTTTCCAGGCAAGAGTACTGGGATGAGGTGCCATTGCCTTCCCCGGTGTGGTGCAATAGGGCACCAGATATCTACTGGAAGGAGGAACTGGGTTAAAGGAATTAATAATGGCAGAGATGGCTGAAGTAAAATTTAGTTTAATTGCACTGCTTCCCTACAAGACAGCAAAATGCCAGAGGAAACTCTACAGTCCAAACGTGTGGTGTGCATAGTGATTGAGACTTTGATTCTTTTCTAGATCGGCTGAAAGAAGGGGGAATTCTCAAGATACAAGGTGAAATAAAGATGAAATATTTAATTGAAACAGGAAGTAAAAATAAAAGAGTTCTCAAAACACTGAGTAACCGTTGAATTTTTCTGTGTTGTGGGATAGGAGATTCAGGCCAAATTCATTTGAAGCTCTAACTTTCCATGACAATAGCTAAAATACAGGTTACCTTGGAAGTCAGACTCACTGTTCTTTTCACACTCCTTTTTCAGGTCTCTTTATGTTAAAGTCTTGAAGGCTAAAATCTGCCTTTGTTAGGCTTGCTATCACATCAGTCCTTGGTGCGTGACTTTGTATCTGCCAATCAAATGTGTCTTCATGAGACTTGAAAGTGGAAATGAGCAAAGTCAGAGGTTATTGACTACAGCTATCTGCTAGCAAGCATGACAGTGTATGCATCTGTTTAGGCAGGGACGTTGGGGGGAAGGGTGCAGACAGCAGGAACAGAATTCTTGGGTCTGTTACCTATTGTTTTAGGTGATAGAGTGAAGTACAGTGGTATTTCCATTAGAAGAATGTCTGCATTTGGTTGTTCATAAACATTTCTTGATTTCCTTCCCTGAATATATAGTTTCTGAGTATGTAGAATCCTAGTCTAGTTGTCTCCTCTTCTGGTGAATTTGTGGCAAAACTAATATCTGTCAACTAAGAAATGCACAATGTGAGGGTTACATGTTAAGTTTCATTTGGGGCAAAGTGAGGAGTGCAGCACTGCAGACACCTCAGATAGCTCTGATAAATTGCTCCAAAGAAGTGGGGGGAAGGAATCAATATATATGGTTTTACTGAAGGGAGAACTGATGCAATCAAACCCTTTACAGAAGTTTTCTGCTCGTCATGAGGAGCATAAAGGCATTTATCATTTTTCTAGATATGAGGAGATTCATGAATTGGGTGCATAAAATCAGTTCCTGAAAATTTATATCTGAAGAAATGTTCTGCCAGTTTTCCTAGAGAACAAAGTGCATCATTCTTGATATCCAGCCTGAACTCCCTTCACGGGGTGTTGAAGTTCAGCTACTACAGTGGCACAGGATACAAACCCCACCAAGGCAGTTGGCAAGTGCCAATTTGTAGTGGACATACCTTAATAATAATTATCCTAACTGCTAGAATAGTTAGACTGGCTCTACTATCTGCAACTTAGACTCCTACAGGAATAAATATATGTGACAATGTATCATCATAAATCAGAGGTAGGAAGTAAGTATGGTATTTTGAATGCCACATGAATCCTGGCATATTAAAATGCCACTTACCCAGCATCTTCCTAACTTCCTGAGTCTCTTCCCCCACAGAGTCAAAGTCAAAAACCATCTCACCCAAATGAATAAGAAAAACATCCAAAGCTTCTGAAATAGAATATTGAATTTGTAGCAAAATGGGTTTCCCTGGTGGCTCAGATGGTAAAGAATCTGCCTGCAATGCAGGAGACCCTGGTTTGATCTCTGAGTTGGGAAGATCCCTTGGAGAAGGAAATGGCAACCCACTCTAGTCTTGCCTGGAGAATTACATGGGCAGAGGAGCCTGGTGGGCTACAGTCCACAGGTTGCAAAGAGCTGGGACATGATTCAGCCACTGACACTTTCAGCTTTAATTTCTCAGAGATTTTAACTATACTAAAATTGAAAAGAAAGAAGAAAAAATATTTGTTTCCCATTCCCAGGGTTTTCTTCCTGATAAGCAATTGGGAAAGTAAGAGATAGTGGATGATTACAGAAGGCCTGCAAATTTCCCCAAAATATAATCATTAACCTTTAATGATTTCAGTTAAAGGAAAGGGAAGAATGTTAGCCATGCAAATCTCTTTGTTAGGAATTAATATCTTGACCATTCTAGATTCAAATGGAGAATTGAAAGGAAACAGGATCAGATAGGGAATCTCCTGCAAAATCAAAGGATATAAGGCAGGTGTTCCTTCTGTATAATGGCCTGATCTATGTTTGGAGCTTCTCTCTATGTAGCTGGAGTCTCGGCATTAGATGGATGTGAACTGACACTACAAGCAAAGACACATGCAGCTGGAGCTGCTTATGGTGCTAAGAAGCATAGTGCAGTTAGAGCAGATTATTCCAGAGAGGAGCATTCTGTTAAGGCTGCACCTAGTGCCAGCTTTAAATGCAGCTGAAGTGTCTGATTATTGGTTTGCAAATGTTTTGCAGTGAGTTCTGTGCATTGCTCATCTTCAATTGTGTTGTTTCTCTCTCTGTGGTCTGCACTTTTACTGAATTATTTCAACACTTCTTTTCCTGTTCTGCCCTTTCTGACTCTCAGAAGAAAGAAACACCTTGATGTTGAAATAGATTGATTTGTAGCATTGTACATAGGTAATAGAAACATCACAGACTTCAGTGAGACTGTTAAATATCTATAGGAGTGCTTATTGACTGTGTGTCATTATATTGAAAAAAAAAGAGAATATCATGTTGTTAAGCTTATAGAATAGCGGATAATCATTCCCCAAAAGAACATGTTTACTCAGACCTTTTTTTTTTCCTTTTTTTTAGCTCAGTTTGCTTTCTGGAGAAGATTACAATAATTCTGCAGTAAAAGGTTTTTCTACCACAGGAAGTATCCTGCATTGAAATAAGTAATAATGCTGCCTATCTAATCTAATGAATAGGTATGAAGTTTTATAGAATTTAGAACTGATATTTCCAATGTCATCATATTCATTTTTTAAAGAATCTCTTCAAATGTATTTTGAGAGTTTACTCAATATTCCCATTTTCTCTTAATTATACAAAAAGTGGGGAAAATTCACAAGCTTTCAATATGTAAAAAGGGAAAAGTAAACTAGAAGTTTAAAGTGATTGTTGGGAGTTGAGAGTGAAAAGTAAGGAGAAAAATCAATACTATCACAGGAATGAGAAAGTATCAGTGGTATGAACAAAGCTGTCTATCAAGCTAGAAAGAAAATACGTAGTCTTGTGGATTTAGGGAAGAAATATTCTAAGATTACTAGGAAAGATCCCAAGAAGAAAGATACACAGAGAGAACACTGAAGCAAGTTTCTTGTAGCCTTATACCTAAGAAATAGTCGAAGATGCTCTCATAAGATAATGTTCCCTGTGAATTGCTATTATGTACGTATGTATGTATGAATATATATGGTCTTCTCTGGTGGCTCAGTGGTAAAGAATCTGCCTGCAATGCAGGAGATGTGAGTTTGATCCTTAGGTCAGAAAGATCCCCTGGAGGAGGAAATGGCAACCCATTCCAGTATTCTTGCCTGGGAAATCCCACGAACTGAGGAGGCTGGTATCCTACAGTCTATGAGGTCACAAAGAGTTGGACACAACTGAATGACTAAACCACTACAAAGTATGTAAATATTCATGCATATGTATATATGTATACCTATTCCAAAGTACATATATATGTATATGCATATCATATACACATAGAGAAATGGAGTGAATGATTTTAAGTTCATTTAAGGAGGATAAAAACAAGATGCAATTAGAAGACATGTCATAGTCAGTAGTTTTAAGCTACAGAGGTTGCTGTTAAAAACTTATTAATGAAAAAAAAACAACAACAAAAATACCTAAGAATGGTAAAAAGAAAGAGCAACAGATACATGCACCTGCCTGTATCCAATACTTATATCATGTAGATATTTTTAGGGGACAATAAAATGTGATTATTTTGTGAATTAATTCTAGAAGAGGTCAAAGCTTTCTCTTATTTAGACATAAAGTCTATGGGTTAAGATTGTGCATTATAACGATGCTTATCTTATCAGAGGCTCTGGCAAGACAGTCAACAAATTTAACAATCATAAAATAAAAGAAATAAGGAAACAAATGAATTTGACCAAGTTCAAAGAATAAAATCAATAAACCAACCAACAAATAGATAAAGCAAACCAAATAAACAAATGGTATTGGGATTACTAAAATGTTTATGGTGCACAGAGACTTTGTCCATAAATTAGAATTACTTAGGATTAAGAGCCATTTTTTTAACTAAAAGGAATGATGGAAATTGACAGAGATATAAAATTTTTCACTAGGAATTTGAACCACAATTGTCAAAATATTTTGTTTGCATAATTCTTTGATTGCGAAAGGGAGTGAGGAATTATGACTGAAGAATAAAATTATATTTTTAACTAAGGATCTTTTTCATAGCAGTCTATTCACTTTTCTTTCTTTTTTTTTTTTTTTTACCTCTAAGGATCTGTGATAATTCAGAACATATTTATACTTGACATTGGAATGTAGTAAGATTTTAACTCAATTTAGTTGACTTTTAAAATAAAGAAAATATTACTCTTAAATTATTTATTAAATTTAAATGTTTTATATTTCATTAAAAGAAATCAATGTTTAAAAAACAGCTTCTTTCACAGATGTCTTTAAGTTTATTGTCAGAAATCTGAGCTTCTTAGGAGTAAGAGGCCAGAGTATTTAGGCTTATTGCCATCATGTTATGTCTGGCAGGTTGTAATGACTCCACCAGTTTTATAATCAGGTAATTTTCATCCTACTGTTCTATTTCAGTTAAAAAGGTATCACCCCACAAAGTTCCCTTTCTATGAGTGATCTTCTCTACCAACCAAAGTTAGTTTCTGATTTTATTACTACAGATTTCTTATTTGTGAGATTATCTTGAATTTTATATAAAATTTCCTGTAGGAGAAGCTGAGGAAACTACTGGGACCCAATTCTATGCTATTGTTAAAAATGAGTAGTTATCTTGTCTTAACTTATGAGTCCTTGCTCTATCCTTCTTGATAGAAAATGTTTCAGAAAACAGCAGAAGCCACTTAGTTCCACTTTTCTCACACCCACTTTTAAGAGCTGACACTGGGAACTCAGGGGAAAAAGAGGGAGACTGAGATGCTTTTGAGCTCTTTTTAGTTGTTGAATCTCTGTGTGTGTGAGAGAGAATATAAATGATAGAGAATGAGAAACTGAGATTCACAAGATTATGAAAATAAAAGAGTTACATTGCTAATTACATTACATTGCTAAAGAGAATTTATTTTATAAAAATTAAAAAGACTGACATATACAATTTAAAATTAGAAAATTGTTATGTAGCCTATTTATAACATGCCAATAAGTTAACTTTCATAAATAAAAGAGAGTAGAGAAGAGCCTATGCTCTCAAAAGGAGTGAGAAATATGTTAGCATCAGAGTTCTCCAGGAAAGCAGAAAATAAATGTGTATGCATGTGTGTGTGTGTGTGTGTGTGTGTGTGTGTGTTTAAAGGAACTGGGAATGGCTCAAATGTTTCTGGGGGCTGGCAAGCCCAAAATCTCTAGAATCAACCAACAGGCTAAGAAGCTATCAAGGAATCTGCCGTTTTGAGAAAAAAGTTTTCCCCTCCAGGAGAGCTTAGATTTATTCTTAATACCATTGGATGATTTCGAGTAGCCCATCTAAATTATTGAGTATGATTCCTTTACCTTATATAACTGATTACAGTAATTAACCACATCCATGAGGCTGAAGCTCCAATACATTGGCTAATGTGAAAAAGCCAACTCATTGGAAAAGACTCTGATGCTGGGAAAGATTGATGGTAAAAGGAGAAGGGGGCTGGCAGAGGATGAGATGGTTAGATAGTATCGCTGACTCAATGGATATGAATTGAGCAAACTCCAGGAGATAGTGAAGGACAGTGGAGACTGGCATACTTGAGTGTATGGCATTGCAAAGTGTAAAACATGACTTAGCAACTGAACAAAAACATGATGTAAGCTACCTTCACAGCAAAACTCATATTAGTGTTTGATTAAATGCCTGGGTACTATAGACTTGGACTTTCCAGGTGGCTTGGTTGTAAAAAAAATCCACTTGCTAAGCAGAAGATGAAGGTTCCATCCCCAGGTCAGGAAGATCCCCTGGAGAAGAAAATGGCAATCTACTTCAGTATTATTGCCTGGAAAAACCCATGGACAGAGGATCCTGGCAAGGTACAGGTGATCATGGGGTTGCAAAAGAGTTGAAACTGACTTAGCAACTAAACAGCTATAGCCTCGCCAAGCTGACATGTAAACTGATCAACATGATATGCAAGGAATCTCATATTTTAAGATCCTTCCAGCCTAGATTAGTAAATGTATAATCTGAAATTTAATGACACAATACTATGTGTTTAACATATTGCACATTTCGGTGTTGTACTAGAAAATGCTGGAAGAAAATATCTTGTTAGCCTACCAGGTTCCTCCCACCATGGGATTCTCCAGGCAAGAGTACTAGAGTGGGTTGCCATTTCCTTCTCCAGGGGATCTTCCTGACCTCTGAAGTCCAGGATGGCTGTGCTAGCTTCTTGTGTTGGGGGGACACATAGAGGCTTTGGGGATCATGAAGGTGCCATTGAAGGTGCTCTCTGACTGAACACACCACTTCCTTTCTGCTGCCTTCACCCAGGTTGGAGCAGGGTGCCTTGTGAGGCGGGTGAAGCAGTCCCTGCTTGTGGTTCCGATGTGAACTGGGCATAAGCTCCTGCTTTTTACAAACTGTCTCTTCTTTTTTATGAAGTTTTCATCATCTCACTGCTTACTGTTATCTTGAGGTGAAGCCCAGGGCTCTGTAGGCAGCATCTTCTTCTCTGTATTGTATTGTTTTATAAAGGGTGAAATTCTAACAATATTGCATGGAATTCTCCAGGCAAGAGTACTAGAGTGGGTTGCCATTTCCTTCTCCAGGGGATCTTCCTGACCCGGGGATTGAACCTGGGTCTCCTGCATTGCAGGCAGATTTTTTTTTTTTTTTAAATTGACTGAGACACTAGGGAAGCCCAATACAGTCAGCAAAAACAAGACCAGGACTTGACTGTGGTTAAGATCATGAACCTCTTATTGCCAATTTCAGACTTAAATTGAAGAAAGTAGGGAAAACCACTAGACCATTCAGGTATGACCAAATCAAATCTCTTATGATTATACAGTGGAAGTGACAAATAGATTCAAGGGATTAGATCTGATAGAGTGCCTGAAGAACTATGGATGGAGGTTCGTGACACTGTACAGGAGGCAGGAATCAAGACCACCCCCTAGAAAAAGAAACACAAGAAGGTAAAATGGTTGTCTGAGGAGGCCTTAGAAAAGAAGCTGAGAAAAGAAGAGAAGCTAATGAAAAAGGAGAAAAAGAAAGATATACCCATTTGAATGCAGACTTCCAAAGAATAGCAAGGAGAGATAAGAAAGCCTTCTTCAGTGATCAATGAAAAGAAATAGAGGAAAGAAACAGAATGGGAATGAGAAAGACTAGAGTTGTCTTCTGGAGAAGGCAGTGGCACCCCACTCCAGTACTCTTGCCTGGAAAATCCCATGGGCGGAGGAGCCTGGTGTGCTGCAGTCCATGGGGTCGCTAAGAGTCAAACACGACTGAGTGACTTCACTTTCACTTTTCACTTTCATGCATTGGAGAAGGAAATGACAACCCACTCCAGTGCTCTCATCTGGAGAATCCCAGGGACAGGAATGGGGGCTGCCTAGTGGGCCGCAATCTATGGGGTTGCACAGAGTCGGACATGACTGAAGCGACTTAGCAGCAGCAGCAGCAGAGATCTCTTCAAGAAAATTAGAGATACCAAGGGAACATTTCATGCAAAGATGAGCTCAGTAAAGGACAGGAATGGTATGGACCTAACAGAAGCAGAAGATATTCAGAAGAGGTGGCAAGAATACACAGAAGAACTATACAAAAATGATCTTCATGAACCAGATAACCATGATGGTGTGATCACTCACCTAGAGCCAGAGATGCTAGAAAGTGAAGTCAGTGGGCTTTAGGAAGCATCACTATGAACAAAGCTAGTGGAGGTGATGGAATTCCAGTTGAGCTATTTCAAATCCTAAAAGATGATGCTGTGAAAGTACTGCACTCAATTATGCCAACAAATTTGGAAAACTCAAATTTTTGAGCAGTGGCCACAGGACTGGAAAAGGTCAGTTTTCATTCCAATTCCAAGAAAGGCAATGCCAAGAATGCTCAAACTACTGCACAATTGCCCTCATCTTACATGCTAGCAAAGTAGTGCTCAAAATTCTTCAAGCCAGGCTTCAACAGTATGTGAACCATGAACTTCCGGATATTCAAGCTGGATTTAGAAAAGGCAGAGGAATCAGAGATCAAATTGCCAACATCTATTGGATCATCAAAAAAGCAAGAGAGTTCCAGAAAAACATCTACTTCTGCTTCATTGACTATGCCAAAGCCCTTGACTGTGTAGATCACAAGAAACTGTGGAAAATTCTGAAAGAGATGGGAATACCAGACCACCTGATCTGCCTCCTGAGAAATCTGTATGCAGGTCAAGAAGTATATTGTCTGATATAAATGAAAACACTCCAGCTATCCTTTGCCTAGCATTTGCATGAAGCTTCTAGTTTCACATTTTAATGTATGTCTTCAATATTTAAAATGGTTTCCTGTAGACAAGTCTATGGTTGGATCTCACATTGTATCCAATCTGGCAAATGTCTGCCTTTGATTGGAATTATCAGTATGTTTGAGTTTAACTCTGCCATCTCACATTTTTTTTCTATGTGTGTCATCTATAGTTTGGTAATTTTTACCTTTTTTCTGTCTTTCTTGGATTAATGTAATGTTTTTATAGCTCCTTTTTTTTCCCCCTTTATTATTGACTTAGTAGGGAAGGAGAACAGAATTCACCACCTGGAATATCCCCTTTGGCTTAAGATTATCTAGAGATGGTTATTTTTTAAGAAACAGCAGACATAAAAGAAGCTTTGAAAACCTAAAAGTTGCACATTTGTAAGACATTAACCTATTCAAGGGAAGTCTGTTTGTAAAGGCATCTTCCAGTATGTGTCAAGAAAAAAATATTGACTAAGTCTCTAGAAACTCTCAATGGACAAGTTTGTTGTTGCTGTTGTTTAGTCCCTCAGGAATTTCTACTCTTCTGTGACCCCCACGAACTGCAGCCCATCAAGCTCCTCTGTCCATAGGATTCTCCAGGCAAGAATACTGGAATGTGGGTTGTCATTTTCTTCTTCAGGGGATCTTCTTGACCCAGGGGTGGAACCTGCATCTCCTGCATTGGCAGGAGGATTCTTTACCCCTGAGTCACCAGAGAAGCTGTTAATAGAAAAGCAGAGACTTAAATCTGAAAATCTGCACAACAAAAAAAACCCTCCTTTATTGTGCTTTGTCTGAAATCTCCATAATTGGCTCCCAAATCCCCAACATCTTTTTTTCTGTCTTTCAATGAAGATTGTATCTAAGATGATCAGTTCAGTTCAGTCGCTCAGTCGTGTCCAACTCTTTGCAACCCCATGATTTGCAGCACGCCAGGCCTCCCTGTCCATCACCAACACCCGGAGTTCACTCAGACTCACGTCCATCGAGTCAGTGATGCTATCCAGCCATCACATCCTCTGTCGTCCCCTTCTGCTCCTGCCCCCAATCCCTCCCAGCATCTGAGTCTTTTCCAGTGAGTCAACTCTTCGCATGAGGTGGCCAAAGTACTGGAGTTTCAGCTTTAGCATCATTCCTTCCAAAGAAATCCCAGGGTTGATCTCCTTCAGAATGGACTGGTTGGATCTCCTTGCAGTCCAAGGGACTCTCAAGAGTCTTCTCCAACACCACAGTTCAAAAGCATCAATTCTTCGGCGCTCAGCTTTCTTCACAGTCCAACTCTCACATCCATACATGACCACAGGAAAAACCATAGCCTTGACTAGACGGACCTTAGTCGGCAAAGTAATGTCTCTGCTTTTGAATATGCTATCTAGGTTGGTCATAACTTTTCTTCCAAGGAGTAAGCGTCTTTTAATTTCATGGCTGCAGTCACCATCTGCAGTGATTTTGGAGCCCCAAAAAATAAAGTCTGACACTGTTTCCACTGTTTCCCCATCTATTTCCCATGAAGTGATGGGACCGGATGCCATGATCTTCGTTTTCTGAATGTTGAGCTTTAAGCCAACTTTTTCACTCTCCTCTTTCACTTTCATCAAGAGGCTTTTTAGTTCCTCTTCACTTTCTGCCATAAGGGTGGTGTCATCTGCATATGTGAGGTTATTGATATTTCTCCCGGCAATCTTGACTCCAGCTTGTGGTTCTTCCAGTCCAGTATTTCTCATGATGTGCTCTGCATATAAGTTAAATAAGCAGGATGACACTATACAGCCTTGACAGACTCCTTTTCCTATTTGGAACCAGTCTGTTGTTCCATGTCCAGTTCTAACTGTTGCTTCCTGACCTGCATACAGATTTCTCAAGAGGCAAGTCAGGTCGTCTGGTATTTCCATCTCTTTAAGAATTTTCCACAGTTTCTTGTGATCCACACAGTCAAAGGCTTTGGCATAGTCAATAAAGCAGAAATAGATGTTGTTCTGGAACTCTCTTGCTTTTTCCGTGATCCAGTAGATGTTGGCAATTTCATCTCTGGTTCCTCTGCCATTTGTAAAACCAGCTTGAACATCAGGAAGTTCACAGTTCAGGTATTGCTGAAGCCTGGCTTGGAGAATTTTGAGCATTACTTTACTAGCGTGTGACATGAGTGCAATTGTGAGGTACTTTGAGCATTCTTTGGCATTGCCTTTCTTTGGAATTGGAATGAAAACTGACCTTTTCCAGTCCTGTGGCCACTGCTGAGTTTTCCAAATTGGCTGTCATATTGAGTGCAGCACTTTCACAGCATCATCTTTCAGAATTTGAAACAGCTCAACTGGAATTCCATCACCTCCACTAGCTTTGTTTGTAGCGATGCTTTCCAAGGCCCACTTGACTTCACATTCCAGAATGTCTGGCTCTAGATTAGTGATCACATCATCATGATTATCTAAGATGATAGCTTGGTCCATTTCAGAAATTTCCTCAGTTTTCCTTGGTCTCCCTTGGAGAGGAAGTATGCCTGCTATAATCTGTTTCTCTCCTTTTACTCTGTCTTTTATCACAGAGAGATCTCAGCCAAAAAATCTAGAAAGGTAGAGAGAAATTCTTTTATCTCCTCTACATTAGTTAAGTGGGGTTTATTTTGTTGTTGTCTTTTTAAAGGTTTCCAAATTGAGTAAGTGTCTTTTGTTCAACAAAAAATGGAGAGACCTTTCTTCTTCTTTAGAAAGAATGGTTTTTATAATAAATGTTGCTAGGGCAGTATTAGAAAATCCATGTAAAAATGATACAACAAGGAAAAATTAAGTTCGGATATATTATAAATATTAAAGTTAAAATAACAGTGCTTTAACATAAGAATGTGTGAGTATTTTCATAATTTGAGGATAGGCAAAGCATTCTAAAAAATTGCAACAAAAGTATATTAAAACTTTAAACAATTAAAATTTGGACTTCATTAAATTAGGAACTATTCATTAAGTGATAATATTGAGAAAATTAAAAGGAAAGTCACAGATTGAAAACCAAAGTTAAAACTAAATAAGATACTAGTATTCTCTATCAGTATATCTGCAATTAAAGGTCTGACAGTAATCGACATTAGCCAGAATATTGAACAAACAGAAATTGTTACATTTCCTGGGAATATAAGTTGGCACAGGCATTTTGGACAACATTTTGGCAGTGTCTTCTAAAGTTAAACATATTTATGGTCTAGGAACCAGAAATTCTTCATACAAGATAGATGAGTGTTGATATCTACCAAAGATACAGACAAAATTGTTCATGGCAGCATTGTGTTTAATAGCCAGAAACTGGGAACAGCTCAAAATGTCCATTAGCAAGTGAGTAGATTATGGTAAAGTTGTATGGTATAATATGATATAGCAATAGAAAGACAAACCACAACAACTCATAACAACATAAATAAATCGCATAAGTACAATGTTGAAAAAATAGCAAAAGATTAGAGGCACAACTAATCTATGCTGCTAGGAATCAGAATATTGGTTATATTTAGAGTGATGTGGGCTCCAGAGCATCGTGAAGGAGTTCACTCGGGTATCTGAAATGATTTGTATTTTCTCCTGGATGATGAATAAACAAACAGGAAGGGGTACACATAAGTAAAATTCTGGCAGGTTATATAAGCTTCATTCTGTGTCCTTTATTCCATAACTTCTCAATTGGAAAAAAAAGATACAGCAAGCACACACCTACACAGTCCTCACATTTTCAAGAGAAATGTAAACTAAAATGCTGCTGCTGCTAAGTCACTTCAGTCGTGTCAGACTCTGTGCAACCCCCTAGAGGGCAGCCCACCAGGCTCCCTGTCCATGGGATTCTCCAGGCAAGAACACTGGTGTGGGTTGCCATTTCCTTTTCCAATGCATGAAAGTGAAAAGTGAAAGTGAAGTCACTCAGTCGTATCCAACTCTTCATGCCCCCAAGGACTGTAGCCTACTGGGCCCCTCGGTCCATGGGATTTTCCAGGCAAGAATACGAGAGTGAGTTGCCAATTCCTTCTCCGTAAACTAAAATACTTATAAGCAAATACTTAGTTAAATAATTCTTATGGAATTTAAAAGAAATTAGGGCCATGACAAATATCACATTTTTGAGATCAGCTAAAAAGTTTCTTCATGAAAGTGAAAGAGGAGAGTGAAAAAGTTGGCTTAAAGCTCACCATTCAGAAAACGAAGATCATGGCATCTGGTCCAGTCACTTCATGGGAAATAGATGGGGAAACAGTGTAAAAAGTGTCAGACTTTATTTTTTGGGCTCCAAAATCACTGCAGATGGTGACTGCAGCCATAAAATTAAAAGATGCTTACTCCTTGGAAGAAAAGTTATGACCAACCTAGATAACATATTCAAAAGCAGAGACATTACTTTGCCAACAAAGGTTCATCTAGTCAAGGCTATGGTTTTTCCAGTGGTCATGTATGGATGTGAGAGTTGGACTGTGAAGAAAGCTGAGTGCCGAAGAGTTGATGCTTTTGAACTGTGGTGTTGGAGAAGACTCTTGAGAGTCCCTTGGACTGCAAGGACATCCAACCAGTTCATTCTGAAAGTGATCAGCCTTGGGGTTTCTTTGGAAGGAATGATGCTAAAGCTGAAACTCCAGTACTTTGGCCACCTCATGCGAAGGGTTGACTCACTGGAAAAGACTCTGATGATGAGAGGGATTGGGGGCAGGAGGAGAAGGGAACGACAGAGGATGAGATGGCTGGATGGCATCACGGACTCGATGGACGTGAGTCTGAGTGAACTCCGGGTGTTGGTGATGGACAGGGAGGCCTGGCGTGCTGCAGTTCATGGAGTCGCAAAGAGTCGGACATGACTGAGTGACTGAACTGAGCTGAACTGAATGCCATTTAATGAAAATAAGCCAAAAGAACTTGGAAACAAATATCTTTTATTTAAACTCTGAATACATTTAGTTACCCACTACTTTCTCCTAACTCTCCTTTTAAAAGTTCTATAAAATAAAACTACATTAACTGATAAGGACAAGATATATAGGAGAGGATACAACAGAAAACAAGTGATAGCAACAAAGTTTAGAAACTGGAAAGAAGATAAATGAGTGTTCAGTGATTTGGCAGAGCAGAGTAAACTTATTTTTTTCTTTATGTGTGTGTAAAATCGTCAGGTCCTTTGCAGGTCCTGCAAAGACTCAGGAATTTAAGGTACCACATATACCTGAAGGAAAATGCTCTGGTGTCTGACAACAGGTGACTCTGTTGAAAGTTTATCTATGCAGCAGCTAAACTGGAATCTCCAGTCCTAGTCTGAAATGCCAGATATCCTCACCTCTCTTGCAGAAACATGGAAAGCTGAAAGTTAGAGGAATTGGATCAGACATTGTGTGAACTCCAAGATAGCAGGCAAATTGACTGTGTTTTAGATATTCAGTTGAAAGCAAGAAGATTAATTAAAATTCTAAAACTCTTTTCTCACTAAACCACCAATATTGGCAGCCAGACTTATATAACTCAGGTGGGAGATAAGAAGTTTGCTTTCTGGGGATATTGAACATCTCTGTGGTAGGTAGAATAATTGCCTCCCCCCAAATTCTCTGGCCCAAATCCCTAGAACCTAAGAACATATTACCTTAGGTGTGAAAATTGATTTAGTGGATTAAATTAAGGTATGGGCCTTTAAAAAATGGGAGTGGGGACAGATATTATAATGGATGGGCACAGTCTAATCACATGAGTCTTTAAAAGCACAGAACCTTCTTGGTGGGGGCAAGAAAGATGAAACAAAAGTTGAATAAGTGAGAATTTTAAAAATTAAATCATATAATCCAATATTCCATGTAATTGGATTAATCCATGTAATTGGATTATATGCTTTAATTTAATTTTTAGATATCTCACTGATTTCGCTTCTTATTTCATCTAAGCTTCTGCCTGTAATGCAGGAGAACTGATTTTGATCCCTGAGTCTGGAAGATCCCCTAGAGAAGGAAATGGCAACCCACTCTAGTACTTTTGCCCGGAAAATTCCATGCATGGAGGAGTCTGGTAGGCTCTGGTCCATGCGGTTGCAAAAAGTGAGAGATGACTGAGTAACTTTACTGGTTCAATGATTCATATCACTTGCCCTAGCCCAGAAAGTTCTGTACTTTTAAGGACTCATGTAATTAGACCAAGCCATCAATTATAATATCTAGCAAAGCCACAATATTTGACCTGCCTCTTGAGAAACCTGTATGCAGGTCAGGAAGCAACAGTTGGAACTAGACATGAAACAACAGACTGGTTCCAAATAGGAAAAGGAGTACATCAAGGCTGTATATTCTCACCATGCTTATTTAACTTATATGCAGAGTACATCATGAGAAATGCTGGGTTCGAAGAAGCACAAGCTGGAATCAAGATTGCTGGGAGAAATATCAATAACCTCAGATATGCAGATGATATCACCCTTATGACAGAAAGCAAGGAATAACTAAAGAGCTTCTTGATGAAAGTGAAATAGGAGAGTGAAAAAGTTGGTTTAAGGCTCAACATTTGGAAAACTAAGATCATGGCATCTGGTCACATTACTTCATGGCAAATAGATGGCGAAACAGTGGAAACAGTGGCAGACTTTATTTTTCTGGGCTCGAAAATCACTGCAGATAGTGATTGCAGCCATGAAATTAAAAGACACTTACCCCTTGGAAGGAAAGTTATGAATAACTAACACAGCATATTAAAAAGCAGATCTGGAGGGATGATGTGGGATGGGAGGTGGGAGGGGGGTTCATGTTTGGGAGTTCGTGTAAAAAAATAAATAAATACAAAAAAAAAAAAGCTTATTGCATGCACATGAAAAAAAAATAAACAATATGCATGCCTATAAAAAAATAAATAAAATAAAAAGCAGAGACATTACTTTGTTAACAAAAGTCCGTCTTGTCAAGGCTATGGTTTTTCCAGTGGTCACGTATGGATATGAGGGCTGGACTATAAAGAAAGCTGAGTGCCGAAGAATTGATGCTTTTGAACTGTGGTGTTGGAGAAGACTCTTGAGAGTCCCTTGGACTGCAAGGAGATCCAACCAGTCCTTTCTGAAGGAGATCAGTCCTGGGTGTTCATTGGTAGGACTGATGCTGAGGCTAAAACAGCAATACTTTGACCACCTGATGAGAAGAGCTGACTTATTTGAAAAGACCCTGATGGTGGGAAAGATTGAGGGCAGGAGGAGAAGGGGATGACAGAGGATGAGATGGTTGGATGGCATCACTGACTCAATGGACATGGGTTTGGGTGGACTCTGGGAGTTGGTGATGGACAGGAAGGCCTGGCGTGCTGCAGTTCATGGGGTTGCAAAGAGTGGGACGTGACTGAGTGACCGAACTGAGCGAAAGCAAGTAACAGAGCTATCATTATTTTTTTTTTTACTTTATAATATTGTATTGGTTTCATTTTATAGAGTGCTCAGTCACTTCAGTGGTGTTCCACTCTTTGCAACCCTATGGACTGACCCAGCTAGTCTTCTCTGTCCATGAGATTCTCCAGGCAAGAATACTGGAATGGGTTGTCATGCCCCCCTCACAGGATTTGAACCTTTGTCTCCTGTATCTCCTGCACTGCAGGCAGATTCTTCACTGCTGAGCCACCAGGGAAGCCTCATCCTTTTATGGGTAGGACCATTATTAAACAGGCTTCATGTGAAACATAGAACTTTGAATCAATTATTTTATGTTTCTCTTTCATTATTCAAAGGCAGTCAAAAAAATCAAATATTTGAAGAAATATCTAAATAAATGTCAGAGGCTAAAATTAATGAATGCAAACCAAGAGAAATTCAGAAAATTTTTGAATAGATTGGAACAAAAGACCCACAAGTAATATCTCCATAGTCATGCGAGTTGGCATTTCATCTGGACAATACAGAGATACTAGAAAATACAAAGATTCAAATGAAAATAAAGTGGTTGGAATTTTAAAATATTGTAGATATTACAAATAAGAATATATCAAATGATAAAAGATAAAAAAGAGACACAGGAATTTTAAAAAATAAAAGAATTCAAAAATGGAAGCATAGAAATTGTCAGAGAAGATAGAAAAACTAATTTTCAGAAGTGAGGAAAGGAATTTATAGATTAAAATAACTCACTACAAACATCACACAATCAGTAATAAATAACTTACACAGCATTCTGGAATTTTAGACTTGTGGGGGTGAACATAAATTACAAAAACCCTCCACTGTTGGAAAACTAAAACAGGATCTTATGGTAGGCAAAATCTTAGGATCTCCATTACATTCATGCTTGCATGCTTAATCGCTCAGTTGTGTCCTACTGTTTGTGACCCCATGGACTGTAGCCCACCAGGTTCCTCTGTCCATGGGATTCTCCAGGCAAGAATGCTGGAGTGGGTTGCCATTCCTTTCTCCAGGGGATCTTTCCAACCCAGGGATCAAACCCAGATCTCCTGCACTACGGGTGGATACTTTACTGTTTGAGCCACCAGGGAAGCACACACTCACGCTTAAGTTACATCATGGCAGAAGTACTAAATGTCAAGTCCCAAATCAATCTAAGTTAATAATAAGAGATAGGCCTGCTTAACTAGTTGGAATTCATCCAAAAGGGGATGTGGGACTTCCTAGGTTCGAAGATATTCTTCTCTGTTGGTCTGGAAAATGCCATGAGTTCTACAGCCATGAGGAAATGAATTCTACCATCAACTTCAACGTGCATCCTAGTGTGCTCATCCCCATTCATGTCTTTAGAATGCAGCCAGATCAACCTGTTGATTGAATCCCTATGAGGCCCCGAGCAGGGGACAAGTTAGGCCATGCCTGGACTCCTGACCCGAAATAATAAATATATTTTAAGTAAAGTATGTGGTAATACCTAGCTTAAACTAATTCAAATATGAATCAGAATAGCATTGGGTATCTTAACATGAACACTTGAAGTTACATTAAAATGGGGGGAAAAGATTTCAATTATTATGTTTATGTAGGTATTTCAAGATTTCATGGCTAACAACTGAGATCTCTATTATAAAAATATAGAGGAATTTTAAGCAGTAGGATGATGTGAGGCTAAATTATACAGAATAATTTGCATAAAAACTCATAGCATGCCATAGATAATTCTCCACCTTGTAGTCTAAATATTTAACAGAATGAGGATGCAGTGATGAAACTAGCCGACTAGCAGCTGTGATACTAGGACTGCCTGTTAGTGGGAGACCGACAGCATCAAGATAATTGGAAAACTACTAGGTTCAGTGAGAGATTGTGGCTCAGACAGTAAGGAATTTGCCTGCAATTCAGGAGACCTGGGTTAAATCCCTGGCTTGGGAAGATCCCCTGGAAAAGGGAATGGCAACCCACTCCAGTATTCCTGCCTGGAAAATCTCATGGATTGAGGAACCTGGCAGGCTACAGTCAGTGGGTAGCAAAGAGTCAGATACAACTGAGTGACTAACACTTTCACTTTCACTCATTAGATTCAGTGAGAGAAATACAAGCTCAAGAATGAGAGCTTCAACTCAAAATCAGGGCTTAGATGTTGTTGACGGTAAGGCATGCTCCTGAGTACTCAGTCTTATCAGACTCTTTTAGACTCTGTGGACTGTAAATATCCAGGCTCCTCTGTCTATGGAATTCTCTAGGCAAGAATACTGGAGTGGGTTGCCATTTCCTACTCCAGGGAATCTTCCTGACTCAGGAATCAAACATGCATCTCTTGCCTTTCTTGCATTGGTAGGCAGATTCTTCATCACTGTGACACCTGGGAAGCCCATTGATGGTGATAGATCTTAGGAAAAGTCATGCATGTCTCTAAGAATGAGTGCTGTGGAAAATTCTAGTGCTTGTAAATTTTTCAATCTCCTATTTTTGTATGAATCTGGGAGGATTAAACTTTCTAGCTTTGACTGTTGACATTAAGGATTGCCCAGTTCTAGCCACTGGATTGTGAGCAGGGGTGAACTGTATCAGATGTGGGCTGAAGCAATTTCTGGACATCTGGAGATCCTTCTGCTCTCTCTTCCCACTGTTCACTGGGGAAGCATGTGTTCCAAAATGTGAAGCTACAGGTGAGTAGGCCTCCATTAGCCTGGAAAATTGAGTTCTGACTTAAAAGACTTTGGACCTAAAATGTTTCTGGAAACTTCAGAGCTTTTTATGAGGAAGACATTAACTTGTAGTGTATTGCTGCTGCTGCTAAGTCACTTCAGTCGTGTCCGACTCTGTGTGACCCCATAGACGGCAGCCCACCAGGCTCCCCCATCCCTGGGATTCTCCAGTCAAGAACACTGGAGTGGGTTGCCATTTCCTTCTCCAATGCATGAAAGAGAAAAGTGAAAGTGAAGTCTCAGTGAGAGATTGTGGCTCAGACAGTAAGGAATTTGCCTGCAATTCAGGAGACCTGGGTTAAATCCCTGGCTTGGGAAGATCCCCTGGAAAAGGGAATGGCAACCCACTCCAGTATTCCTGCCTGGAAAATCTCATGGATTGAGGAACCTGGCAGGCTACAGTCAGTGGGTAGCAAAGAGTCAGATACAACTGAGTGACTAACACTTTCACTTTCACTCATTAGATTCAGTGAGAGAAATACAAGCTCAAGAATGAGAGCTTCAACTCAAAATCAGGGCTTAGATGTTGTTGACGGTAAGGCATGCTCCTGAGTACTCAGTCTTATCAGACTCTTTTAGACTCTGTGGACTGTAAATATCCAGGCTCCTCTGTCTATGGAATTCTCTAGGCAAGAATACTGGAGTGGGTTGCCATTTCCTACTCCAGGGAATCTTCCTGACTCAGGAATCAAACACGCATCTCTTGCCTTTCTTGCATTGGTAGGCAGATTCTTCATCACTGTGACACCTGGGAAGCCCATTGATGGTGATAGATCTTAGGAAAAGTCATGCATGTCTCTAAGAATGAGTGCTGTGGAAAATTCTAGTGCTTGTAAATTTTTCAATCTCCTATTTTTGTATGAATCTGGGAGGATTAAACTTTCTAGCTTTGACTGTTGACATTAAGGATTGCCCAGTTCTAGCCACTGGATTGTGAGCAGGGGTGAACTGTATCAGATGTGGGCTGAAGCAATTTCTGGACATCTGGAGATCCTTCTGCTCTCTCTTCCCACTGTTCACTGGGGAAGCATGTGTTCCAAAATGTGAAGCTACAGGTGAGTAGGCCTCCATTAGCCTGGAAAATTGAGTTCTGACTTAAAAGACTTTGGACCTAAAATGTTTCTGGAAACTTCAGAGCTTTTTATGAGGAAGACATTAACTTGTAGTGTATTGCTGCTGCTGCTAAGTCACTTCAGTCGTGTCCGACTCTGTGTGACCCCATAGACGGCAGCCCACCAGGCTCCCCCATCCCTGGGATTCTCCAGTCAAGAACACTGGAGTGGGTTGCCATTTCCTTCTCCAATGCATGAAAGAGAAAAGTGAAAGTGAAGTCGCTCAGTCTGTCCAACTGTTAGTGACCCCATGGACTACAGCCCACCAGGCTCCTCCGTCCATTGGATTTTCCAGGCAAGAGTACTGGGTGGGGTGCCATGTGTTAAGTCGTTGGAATTATGGACTTTTCATACTATAAGAATTCTAATTTATGTTGATTGTATAATAAGGAATGCTAGCAGATTATAGAAAGCTTAAGACACTTTTCTCAAGATGAGTGCAGAATAGATTTAAACATGAAATTGGTAAGGACATGAGGTAGTAAAATAAATAGGATAAGGCTCTGACTCCAGGATGGTAAAGGGATGATTAATTCAGGTCCTAAGTGTGACTTTCAAAGTCCAACAGGTACTTTATCCCAGTGGGGTCAGTGTGTGCTCCATTCATTACAAGAAAGCAACCACAGAAAGGGGATAAACTGAAGAGGACTGTAGTAGGCAGGGTAATGACCTCTCCAAAGCATCTGTATCTAAATCCTGCAGAATTTGTGACTATGACAGGTTCATGGGAAAGGGGGATAAACGTTGCCAAGGCAAGTAGCTTTCTAACTTGCTGATCTTAAAATAGAGATACTACTCTGGTTTTCTTACACGGGACCAATGTCATCACAAGATCTTTAATACTAAGAGAGAATCAGAGAAATAAGTAAATAAAATGTGATGTGAGCTGAACTCCACTTGCCACTGAATGGTTCAGAAAAGGAGGAAGGGAGCCAAATAATGCAGGGAGCCTCTGGAAGCTGAAAAAGAAAAGCGAACAGATTCTACTCCAGAGATGCAGCCTGGCTGACATCTTGATTTTAGCCCATTGATATCCACGTTGGGCTTTTAACCTACAAAAATGTAAAAGTATACGGCAGTGGGTTTTTTTTAAGCCATTAAATGTGTGGTGTTTGTTATGGCAGCAATAGGAAATGAGTTAAGGAAGTCATATAACAGTTTCTGCAGGTAGACAGAGGAGATAGTGGTAGTAATAGCGCATGCCAATGGAGACAGGCCACTAGGATATGGACACCATATCTCACTGTCAGCAAGAAAATGGATACCTCAGTCTGAGAGAACTCCTAAGTCTTAGAGAATCTACCTACAATGCAGGAGACCCCAGTTCAATTCCTGGTTTGGGAAGATTTCCTGGAGAAAGGATAGGTTACTCACTACAGTATTCTTGAGCTTCCCTTGTGGCTTAGCTCGTAAAGAATGCACCTGCAATGTGGGAGACCTGGATTCGATTCCTGGGTTGGGAAGAGCCCCTGAAGAAGGGAAAGACTACCCACTCCAGTATTCACCTCTGGAGAATTCCATGGACTATATAGTCCATGGGGTCGCAAAGAGTCAGACACAACTGAGCAACCTTCACTTTCACTAGCAAACTACATTTCACCAGTAATCTGAATAAACCTGAAAGCTGTTTCTTCCCAAAAGCCTCTAGAAGGGTGCATTGTTGATATATTTTTTTTCATTATTGATATTGTTGTTATTTTTTAGTTGCTAAGTCTTGTCCAGTTCTTTGTGACCCCATGGACTATAGCACACCAGGCTTCTCTGTCTTCTACTAGCTCCAAGTTTGCTCAAATTCACATCCATTGAGTCACTGATGATATCTAACCATCTTATCCTCTGCTGCTCCCTTCTCCTTTTGCCTTCACTCTTTCCTAGAATCAGGGACCTTTCCAATGATTTAACTCTTCTCATCAGGTGGCCAAAGGATTGGAGCTTCAGCTTCAGCATCAGTCCTTCCAATTAAGGGTTGATTTCTTTTAGGATTGACTAGTTTGATCTCCTTGCTGTCCAAGGGACTCTCAAGAGTCTTCTCCAACACCACAATTTGAAAATATCAATTCGGTGCTCAGCTTTCTTCACAAAGGATATGAAGCCCTGCCAACACCTTGCTTTCGATCTTGTAAAACTTACAGTAGAGGTCCAATAATACTCACTAGGACTTTTCACTACAGAATGCATAACTGTAAGAATGTGGTGTTTTGGTTATGTTTTGTTTTAACTGTGTTTTGAGGACTTCTGATGGGTTGGAGTCCCTAATTCTGAATCTGTATATTAGTTCTCTTTTTTTCGGGGGGAGGGGGTTTAATTTTCTCTTTTGCTTGAAAAAGTCTTCCTAAAAAAGAAGTTATAGGAAAATAATTCCTTTCAGGATTTTTTCCCCCAAGTTTTATTGCCTTTCATGCTTGGTTACTAATTTGGATAGAAATTGAATTCTATCTAAACACTATTTTCTGTATAAGTTGTAAAAGTTTTGTCCAATCTTCTATCATCCAGCAATGCAATGTTGTTGAAAATTCAGCTCCAATTGCATTATCACACCTCTATAGATAAAGTGTTTTTTCCCCCCTCTCAGCTCTGTTCAGATTTTTCCAAGTGAGTTGAAACACAAAAATGAGCCTTGATGTGGATTTTAAAAAAATCATAGCTCTAAACACCTCTTGTGCCTCCTTACACTATTGAATCATACTTTGTTTTTAGAAAATGCTGTTCTGTTGTTTATTTATTTTCTCCACTCTGATCTTAATCTCTTTCTGGGATAAATATTATGCATGTGGGATGCTGTAGATTGTTCCTCTAAATCTCTAAATTGCTAAATTTTAAATTTAACTTGGCATTCTATATAATGTCCTTGAAGTCATCTTCCAAACTTTTGATTAAAGTTCTTTGTAATGTCATATTTTTTACTTCAAAAACTCTTTATTTTAATCTGATTCTCCTTCTTTAATGAATTATTTTTCCTGTTTTATGAATGTAATTTATTTCTACTTATCTGAAAATCAATTGGTTTTGCTTTGGTGTAGCCACCTGATGCAAAGAACTGACTCAATGGAAAAGACCCTGATGCTGGGAAAGATTGAAGGCAGGAAGAGAAGGCAATGACAGAGGATGAGATGATTGGATGACATCACCTACTTGATGGACATGAGTTTGAGCAAACTCTGTGAGTTGGTGCTGGACAGGGAAGCCTGGCGTGTTATAGTCCATAGGGTCGCAAAGAGTCAGACACAACTGAGTGACTGAACTTAACTGTGCATATTTCTCCTGTTTCTTCCATGATCTCTCCATCCTTTTTCTCACGTTTGTAATTTGTGTCTTTTTGGTTTCATTTTTGCATGGGATACTTTCCTGCTTTATCCTGTTCTTTGGTAATCTATTAATATTTTAAACTCTTGATAGTTGTCCACAATATCTAGCTCCTATTTTCTCTATGATACTCAATTATTTCCCTCTCCATTCTCCTCCAGCCACAGTGACTTCCTTGCTCCTTTTAAAAAATAGCAAGTACTTGCAGAGATTACAATGGGGCTATCAGTCTTCAAAGCAAGGATTTCTGGGGTAAAATAACAGGAAGAAACACACCCCTCACATGTGTAGTCTTTGAGACAAGCAAGCTCATCCCATCTATGCCCTTACATTCCAATTTCTCATTGAAAGTGAAACTGAAAGTCACTCAGTCGTGTCCCACTCTTCACAACTGTGTGGACTATACAGTCCATGGAATTCTCCAGGCCAAAATACTGGAGTACTGAATACCAACTGAACCACGATGGAAGCCCAAGAATACCGGAGTGAGTAGCCTATCCCTGCTCCAGCGGATCTTCCCAACCTAGGAATCAAAGCAGGGTCTCCTTCATTGCAGACAGATTCTTTATCCACTGAGCTCTCAGGGAAGCCCCCTGTTTCTCATTCCCCACCCATACATAAACAAGTGGCATCATGATGCCCTTATCACAGAGCTTCCCTGCCTTGTCCTTCCAAGATCTTTCAATCTGTTGGGCTGATAGCTGATCCAAGTCCCAGGTCTCTTTTCCTGAATGGATCTTCCCAACCTAGGAATCAAAGCAGGGTCTCCTTCATTGCAGACAGATTCTTTATCCACTGAGCTCTCAGGGAAGCCCCCTGTTTCTCATTCCCGACCCATACATAAACAAGTGGCACCATGATGCCCTTATCACAGAGCTTCCCTGCCTTGTCCTTCCAAGATCCTTCAATCTGTTGGGCTGACAGCTGATCCAAGTCCCAGGTCTCTTTTCCTGAATCCCATCTCTCTCAGTGGTGACCCCAGACACCTACCTGGCTTGCAACCCCTGACTCTCCCTTTCCCCTTATCCTTCTGCCAGGGAAGTTTCTTTCAGTTGACAACTTTTAATAGTTAGTTAGTATATTCAGGCTGATTTCCTCTAGACGACCCTGGCACACACTGTGGAGCCCGGAAAGACACTCAAGGTCATTGCCCCTCCACAAATACTCATTTTTGCTTCATCATGTGAAAGGTTGAACTTGCCTTTAGAATGTTAATGATACAGTCCATTTGACCTCTGTTCTCTAAGACTTTATGATCNAGGCTGATTTCCTCTAGACGACCCTGGCACACACTGTGGAGCCCGGAAAGACACTCAAGGTCATTGCCCCTCCACAAATATTCATTTTTGCTTCATCATGTGAAAGGTTGAACTTGCCTTTAGAATGTTAATGATACAGTCCATTTGACCTCTGTTCTCTAAGACTTTATGATCTCAGAGTTATGGGTTTAGCAACTTAATAAAATAAATATATTTAATATATGCATTGAAAAAAGCAGTAAGCACGTATTCACCCTGTGTCCTTTGCACTTCTTATTCTCTCTGCCTGGAGTTCTCGTCCCTGAGATACCCACGTGACCAATTCCCTCACCTCATTAAGATTGTTGCTAGATTTTCATCTCCTCAATGACACTCTCCTTGGACATTCTAATTAATGTTAGAACTAATTCTGCTTTCCTCAGTATTTCCAATACTTCTTATAATACAGCTCCACTTCATTTTTTTTTTCCTTTCTTTATTCATAGCACTTACTTTTAGGTTATTTTTGCATTTGTATCTCTAACTTTTATTGCCAGTCTTCTCCATAAAGGATGTAAGTTCCTTAAGAGAAGCAATCTTCTCAGGCATAATTATTGACATACTTTGATCACCTAGAAGTTATTGGACCATGATGTGTATGGTTTTATTTATTAATTGAATGAATGTGTGAATTAGGGGCAAAGCACTAACAGGGTCTAATGGGAGAATTTTATATATGGGTAGGGCTTGTCCCTTTCATGACGTCATGCAATACTTACTGGGGAAGCAGATACTCAGATGTCAGTAATGACATGACAGAAGCTGGTGGTGGGATGTATATGTGTCTAAACCAATTGTTTCCATTGGTTCCTTGATATCAACCAATATTTTCCTCAGTAACCTGCAGTCTCACAAATCCCTTTTTTCAGGTCTTTGTCTAGGTGTCTCCACTTAGTGTTCTCAAAATANTATGTCTGTAAACTAACCTCTGATTCTCTGAAGAAGTTAGTAAAGGTTGCTTAGAGACATTATGGGGACTTGTTTCAAAAAAAAATAAAAGAAAGAAGGAAAGGATAAAATGTTTCAAAATGACTTTGACAAGTTTTTTAAGTGATCTGAAATAAATAAGACACTATTTCCTTCTTCTCAGCATTGCTTCTAATCCCTTTGAAACTACTTGCTAAAGGCACACATAAAAAAGGATACAACCACATCAGCCTATAATTATAATCACTCTTACTTTTCAATAATTTAGTATTTCAAGATGCTAGTTCCTCATTGTTGAGTGTTCTTTAGTTCATTATCACAAACCATGGTTTGTTCATGATGCTAATCCTTTCCTTTTAACAGCAATGATTTTAATTTTAGGAATAAACAATTTTGAAAGAATTTAACTAAAGTGGATCAAGTCAAGATTAAATAAGTTGGAAGTAGGATCTATTTCTTTTGATTGAATTAATACATCTCTTGACTTTATTTGGTGATATAACTATTTTAAAGCCAGCCTATCTCTGCTTCAATTCCCCTTGACTTGCTATGATGATTTATGTGTATGCTAACACTAATTCATGTCCTAAAGTGACAGGTTGAGAGACTGCAGATGTTACCCAGGTGGTTGGTTATCAGGGAAGTTATTGAAATACATGAAGTTAGGTATTCAGTGGGTGGTACCAGTAGGTCAAATACAATTTATCACACCTGATAAAAAATATCCTTGGCAAGATCCAGTTACATTTGTAGTATCCTCAAATTAATTACATGTTAAAGTAAAAAGAATAAATTAATGGACATATTTCTCTGATTTTGACCCTGGCTACCTATTAAGGTAGACTAGCATCTAAACTAGTCTGGCTATATGACTAGACTGTCATCTGGTGTATTTACTGTGCTATCTTTTTCATTTTGGGCATATGTTTTGCATTGTGCAGGTTTTTAATACATTTCTCAAATTTTTTCATTATTATTAAATAGTTATCACCATTGACATGAGTGCAAGAGAATTCAGAATTGAGTAGTAAAATGAAAAATTGTTTTATACACTTTATAATTTCATTTCTATGGGGTAGTTTTACAGTTAAAATCTACTTTGAGTTGTGGCTCCATGGTTAGTAATTCATAACAGGTGATTATTCACATATCTTTTTGCTATCGTGTGTGCCTCCTCCAGAGAGAATACTGTATCAGGAGATGGTCCAGGCTTAGCATTCAGTGGTTGAATATGTCAGAAATGGTTCCAACACTAGACATTCTCAGAGTATATTCAAATCCTTCGTTCCTTCTTACAGTGATAATCTTCATTTTTTTCAAAGGTAAATGCTAAACATTTCAGTGGTTATAGATGGTGAGAAAAAAACATTATTTTCTCAGGGCCACAGAGAACATTTTCTGCTTGTGGTTGACACACGTGATTGGGGGAGTATGGTAGGAAGACTTCTAAGATGGCCTGCAGGATTCTTGTCACTAGTGTACAGGTTTTACCTTTGAATATACATTAGACCAGTAAATATGAAAGCAGTCACTCCTGTGCTTATGTTAAGTTGCGGTATTAGCTCACTCTAGAGAGATTTTTCTGTTGGTTTTGTAGAAGGAAGCTGCCATGTTCTGGGCCACATGACAAGAGACTATGAGTGGTTTCCAGATGCTTAAAGCATCCGCCAGCAGACAGAGCAAGAAAATGGGACCTTGGTTCTATAGCTAGAGAGAACTGAATTCTGCCAACAACAGCAAAATCTGGATGATGTTCTGAAGCTTTTGAAAGAAAGATTACCCAATTGGCCTCTCAGTTTTAAAGTTGTGAAATCCAGAATAGAGGATTACCTAAAACGTAACAGAATTCTGCCCCAAGGTAACTGTGAAATAATGAGTGTGGACTTTTTAAAGCTGTTTAGTGTGCTAACTCTTAGTAAGAGCAGAGAACATAGTTTGACCTAGTAACTGGGGAACTGGTTAGGTTTCTGAGGAAGAATTCCTATGTTTAGTTTCATCAGTGCTAAGAGAGTCTGAGTTTAGGCTGTCTTCATAGATTCAAAATGAAATAAATGTATAATTCTAGAAGAAAAGGTTGAAGAGGAGATTCTATTTTAAACTCAGTCATCATAAATGTGTGTTACCATGATATATATCACAGCCAAATTATTTTTGCACATTTTAATACAATTTGTAAAGGCTCATTGACCAAAATATTTTAACTGGATGCCATAATTAAAATAATTTACAGGCTCTGCTTGATTTAAGGCTACACTAATGCAAGGACATTAATTCATGTAATTATGTTCAATGCCATTTTTTTACTGCAAAAGAGAATATATACCACAAGACTCTATGAAGTTATTCTTTAAATTAGTGTAAAGAACATTTCATCAATGAGAGGCTGATGCTTTATATTACTTAAATAATGAATGAGGTAACAAAGAATTTGCCACTGAAATAAAGAGGTTGTAAATTTAAAATGTTTTTGCTTTAAGTTTTGTCCTCTGTGTTTCCTTTTCTATATGGGATGCTAGAAACAGGTACTGACTTGAGATTTAAATGTGCATCAATAAGAAAGGAAGGGAAATATTTCTATTTGAGAAAGACCTCAAATTTGGATCTAAAATTGATATCCTACAAATTTTGAGGGGAAAAGTTTCATGTAATTTTCTTCATCTACCTAATATTAAAAATCTAAGATTGAAGGAAATTCAACATGAAAATGCTTTATTCTAACACAGAATTTCTTTCATAAATTACAAAAGGAATTTCACATTGCTCAAAGAGACTTCCAGGAAAGCAAGTTATACACACCTTTTGAGAAATACTTTTCTCATAATACAGAAATTGCATGCAACAACAAACAAACATTTGTAACAGGGGTGTAAGTTATTAATATAATATAAGGGATACTTGTGTACATAGTGCCCTGCTTAATAATTAAGTATACTGACCCTAGAGGCTTCCCAGGTGACCCTAGTGGTAAAGAACCCACCTGACAATGCAAGAGATGTAAGAAAGGCTGGTTCGATCCCTGGGTTGGGAAGACCACCTGGAGGAGGTCATGGCAATCTATTCTATTATTCTTGCCTAGAGAATCTCATGGATAAAGGAGCCTGGTATATTCCATTGGATCGCAAAGAGCCGGACATAACTGAAGCAACTCAGCACTCACCCATGCATACTGACCCATGCATTGAAGACTCCTAGCCATTCTCTTTACTACATACAGAAATTTATTTGTAAATATGCTTTTCTTTATAGATCTACTGTCCAAGGCTGTGTCCATATCAGTACAATGCTTTTTTAGTTTTACATGTAGATAAACTTTATATGAAAGGGATCAACTACATTTTATATAGATATTTCAACAAAAAAAGGTAGGAGAACAAAAGAAAGAGGTATTAGGTGAAGTATTTATTGAAAGTTATGATTAATTCCAGAGGCTTTTCATGATGGTGGTTTGCCTGTCAATGAGATTAAACACTCAAAGCTCCACCTTTCTGCTTTGGATATGGTTGTGCTAATCAGTCAGGGTTCACCTCTCTTTCTGCTTCATCTGCTTTTCATTTCTTTAAAATTGACCTACTGAGGGAAATATTATTCCCTTATCAAAGGCAGTAAAACAAATTAGGTTACGACTCAGCCTATTTGGGTGGTGCACTGCTATTCTGCTTTAAAGATAATTATGCATGGTCCAATCTTGAGTTCTAGTTCCAAGTTTAGATTTTTAAAATGCAACCACATCTTCAAGTTCATTGAATAAGGGAAGGAGAAAGATCACCCCAATTTCATCATCCATAGAATCTGTAAACATATTAAAAATTTCTTTCACTTGTTCTGTATGTCTATGTGTATATCCTTGGCCAGATATTTAGGTTATATTGATAAAAAGTCATGCTTTAGTCCTCAGTTCAGTTCAGTTCAGTCGCTCAGTTGTGTCTGACTCTTTGTGACCCATGAATCGCAGCACACCAGGCCTCCCTGTCCATCACCAACTCCCAGAGTTCACTCAAACTCATGTCCATTGAGTCGATGATGCCATCCAGCCATCTCATCCTCTGTCGTCCCTATCTCCTCTTGCCCCAAATCCCTCCCAGCATCAGGGTCTTTGCAACAAGTCAATTCTTTGCATGAGATGGTCAAATTATTGGAGTTTCAGCCTCAGCATCAGTCCTTCCAATGAATACCCAGGACTGGTATCTTTTAGGATGGACTGGTTGGATCTCCTTGCAGTCCAAAAGACTCTCAAGAGTCTTCTCCAACACCACAGTTTAAAAGCATCAATTCTTTGGTGCTCAGCTTTCTTCACACAGTCCAACTCTCATATCCATACATGACAACTGGAAAAACCATAGACTTGACTAGATGGACTTTTGTTGGCAAAGTAATTTCTCTGCTTTTTAATATGCGGTCTAGGTTGGTCTTCCTTCCAAGGATTAAGAGTCTTTTAATTTCATGGCTGTAATTGCCATCTGCAGTGATTTCAGTCCTCAAAAAGGCCACAATAAAGAGCACAAGTCAATAAAGTATGGTTTGTGGGGCAAATCCATCTCATGACCTCTTATTATGAATGATATGATAGTAGAACACATCCATGCCCATTCAGTAACACATCATCCCATGGCCATTTTTGTCCTCCAAGGATGAACAGTTGTGACAGAGAACATTTGGCCTGGAAAGCCTAAAATATTTACTAACTGGCCTCTTACAGGAAATGATATCTGATCCTGGATAAGGAGGAAAAGAACTACAAAGATAGTTAAAATTCAATAGGTCTAATTTAAGTATTTGTATTTGTTGATAGTCTGATAACCCTTGGACTGCAAGGAAATCCAACCAGTCCATACTAAAGGAGATCAGTCCTGGGTGTTTATTGGAAGGACTGATGCTGAAGCTGAAACTCCACTACTTAGGCCAACTGATGCAGAGAGCTGACTCATATGAAAAGACCCTGATGCTGGGAAAGGTTGAAGGCAGGAGGAGAAGGGTATGACAGAGGATGAGATGGTTGGATGGCATCACCGACTCGATGAACATGGGTTTGGCTGGACTCCAGGAATTGGTGATGGACAGGGAGGCATGGTGTGCTGCAGTTCATGGGGTCACAAAGAGTCAGACATGACTGAGCAATTGAACTGAACTGAACTGATTCTCTCATGTTACAATGATAACTTCTTAAATTGTCTCCTAATAAACTACCTGTATTTGACTTCCTATCTCAGGGTTGATTTGGGGAAAACCTAAACAAAGACAGTTGGTGCTGGAAGTGGATTCCTAGCAAGCAAATTCTTGTGATTCCAATACTGGGCCCACTCTCTGGTCTGGCCATTAGTGGTAATAAATTAGGAAGTGAGTGCTCTTAACTTATTAAGCATTTGAAGTACCAAGACACTCAAGTTTTGTGGATTTAGATGGAATAAATGGAGAATGGTTATATTGGATTTGAGAAATACTTGATAATGACAATTATAAGTAATATATTACTACTTATAAGTAACAAAGAGTGATGAGATAATTGGAAGATCTTAACTGAAATCTAACTCCTAAAAGAAAATAATAATAATAATAATGTTGTAGCCACACATTCTGGGAAACAAACTCACTCAGAAGGACAATGCAGATAGTGGAGTGCAGTTTATTACATCGGCAGGCCCAAGATAGAGTCTTCTCTTAGCCAAGGACCCCGACCAGTTTTTTTTTTTTCTTGAAATCCTTATATACCCTAAGGATATGTGCCCAAACCCACCTCCCCCAAATTCCCTGAAACTAGTCTAAACAAAGGAAAACAAAGATACAATCAAAGTTAACCTGTGATTCATATGCCTTAAGCTCAGGTAGTTAACAGCGGACAATTACTGGCCTGAGGTTATACTCCAATAAGTATAATATAATTTTGTGATTCTATTCGGTTACACAGTTAATTAGAGTACTCTTTTAGGCAATGGAGAATCTAGGTATGATTCCTGGGGCTCTTCCATCCGGGGGGTCTGTTTTTCCAGTTGGTATGTTGTTTCCATAGATCCTGGGCATATAGAGCAAAGTCCACAGTCCCGCCCAAGATGGAGTCCTGTTTTCAAGATGGAGCCTGTTCTGTCTGTTTCCTCCTTCAATAACAGGTTTAAGCAGGCCACTCTCAAGTTAGAGAATGTTTATGTCCTTTTTAAAGAGAGTTCCCTGTGACAAATGAGCCACTTACAAAAGTGGCTTAATTTTCAGCCCTGGGGAACATTTTATGCTAAAGTGTTCATTGTGATGGGAAAGAGGTGAGACCCTGAGACCTGAGGCTGGCACAACTGGGCAGATACTCTTAGAAACCTGAACTCACAGATATGCTCAATCCACACAGACACAGAAGTGGTCCCTGCAACTTATTATAGAATAGAGGCTTTCCCTTTATCTGAAAAAGATGTACAAATATCATCTGAAATGGACAGATTATGCAAGGATGTTTGTCTTCCTCAATATTTGCCTTTACTTGCCCAAATCACTAGACCAGTGGTTCTCAAACTGTTCTGAATAAAACATACAGATACCTGGACAGAGAGTGAAACATCTCAGTCCCCACCCCATGCCCCAGCTTCCAATTTGCTAAATCAAGGTGAGTTATAAATGTGCATTTGACAAGCTCACCTGTGATGATGCTTCAGTTCAAGGGTAATGCTGTATATTATACTATCCTATACCAATAACTTGGGTCAAGTCTCAACCTGGCTCCATAATTACTGTCCTTCCTGTAGGAAGAAAGTATAAAAATGAATAAACAGAAACCTCAACTAAAATAGAGTCAGAATACAAGAAGTGGAAACTCTCACACCCTATAGTGATAGCAGAGTTAACAGCCATAAACAGAATTGTTCTGTTGCCTGGCAAAGTGCTCAAGGAGAACCTTTCCAGCTTAGTCAATGAAAAGCAGCTTTACTTCAAACACTCAGATCTTTCAATGGACTCTCTATTTACAGTAGCTTGCCTCCCCCCCTTCCTTTTCCCCTCTATATGGGTCCTCTTTTCCTTATTACAACAGGACTTGCAAGTGGCTCATCATGGTTGCACACTCTGAATCGCAATTCTTTGCTATTTCTTAATATACTCATTTATTGCTGAAGAAATAATTGGCAGTCCATTTGTTTTAGGTCAATAAAAGAGAGTTTTTACCAAAAGAATTGCAGAATATGGGTATAAACCTGTGGGCACCGGAAAACATGTCTGCAAATGGATCATGAAGTTCCTGGACCCAAGAAGTGCAGATATTTTAAACTGTTTAAGGGAGAGTTTGTTGACATTGGGAAACTTTCCCATGATTCAGGATTCTACTTGTTGTTAAGGAGCTGCTTCTGTGATGTTGCTGAAGATGACCACTTTTTTTAACATTCCCCTCATATTTGTTTTTATCATTTTTTGTGAAACATTTATATATAATTGCTACACAAAATCTGTACATAATTAATTATGCAGCACAACATATTTGGAGATTCATATATTTATATGAAAATATCACCATAATGTATGTCATGAATAAATTCATTGCCTTCAAAAGTGTTTTTTCATCCTCTTTATTATTATTATACTATTTATGCGTGTGATAACACATATGCAGGGAAAGTCTTGACAAAATTCATCACCTTTCATAATAAAAATGGAGAAGGCAATGGCAACCCAGTACTCTTGCCTGGAGAATCCCAGGGACGGGGGAGCCTGGTGTGCTGCCATCTATGGGGTCGCACAGAGTCGGACACGACTGAAGCGACTTAGCAGCAACAGCAGCATAATAAAAACTCTCAAAATATTAGGCTTGGAAGGAATTTGTACAATAAAGTCCCTATTTGAAAAGCCCATCATTATTATTCTACTCCATGGTGAAAAATTGAGTTTTTTTTACGATGCTGCTGCTAAGTCGCTTCAGTCATGTCTGACTCTGTGCGACCCCAGAGACGACAGCCCACCAGGATCCCCCNTGGACAGAGCAGCCTGGTGGGCTACAGTCCACGAGGCCACAGAGAGTCAGACGTGACTGGGCAACCAAACAACAGCAACAACCTTCATTTCTGTGATGACTATTTATCATCCCTCTCTTCTCCTGAGCCCAGTGTGCCCGGGTTAAAAAGACCGTAGCACCCCTCGGTGGCAACTATATCAAACCTCCACAAAGTCTCTCATTGCCAGCAGAGACTGCAGAAGGAACTGTAAGTGGCAGGCACTCTACACGGCATTGACTGAAAAGCTGCTTCCCAGGTTCACTGGACTTTTCTGTCTTGACAGCCCTTAATTTTCTTGTCACCTTGAGGCTGTAAAACCAGTGAATGAATGAAGAGGAGGCAGCAATCACGGTTTCTGGGTTTATTGGAAATCCTGTCCCTAACACTACACAGTCGATAATATGCAAACGTATGATGTACCTTCTGTTCACTTTCCTTCTCGTGAGAAAGAAAACGGTGGCACCAAAGGGGGTCAGCGGGGTCATGACCATCACAGGCACTGCATCGCTCTATTCCAGATGAGTGGGACCAGCCCATGGGGCTTACGGGCTGGCAGTGCGTTCACTGGGCTGCAACTAACTGTTTAAGTTGTTCCCCACGCATGAAAGGAGGTGCCCCTTGCAACAATGTTAGTGTCCCAGGATCAGTGCCGAAAAGCCCTGTATAGGGGTCACCTTCTGTCAACCCCCGTCACCCACTCACTGCCCTAAGCCACATTCTTGCTATTCATTTACCAAGGGTAGATTTCTTCCCTGTGAAGCATGTATACAGACTATTAATTTGCCAACTCTTTATTTTGCAACTGGGGAAAGCAAGGCTTGTTCAAGGTGATATAACAAAGTATATACAACATCTTGGCTAACCTGAGCTCCCTGGACTTCAAAGAGGGGGTGGTACCAACCTGCAGACTCAGGACCACCCTTGTGCTAGTCCTCTAAGTATGAGATCCTTGACCCGTAGCCCCCAAAACTCTGGTTTTACTTCCCAAGTGCTGGTAATGGAAATCCTTATCTCTGAACTCTGGTGTCCTCATTACTATGTCATCGGTATCTGTTGCTCTATCACCTTCCTAACTAAGCTCCATTAACCTCCATGGCCCGGATCTTGGACCTCACTGGACCCCACACATGCATACATTTTTCTTGTACATTTCTCTGTATGGTATGCATGCAAATAACCTCCTCTCCTGGACCGATCTGCTTTTCTGATGCTTGCTTCTCTCCTATACCCACAATAGCCCGGCTGTGCAATAGACGAAGTCTGGCCTTGCTCCTTGGTTTAGAACCTGGGCTGTGAGACGCTTAGGTGTCCCTTAGCCTCCAGCTGTGTACAATTTGGTTTCTCCACTTTGATCATCTTCCTGATGATCCGCATTAATGGCAGTCACCCATTCGTGGAAAGCAAGATGACAGACTCAAGGTATCAAAAACAAATACCCACAAGAGTAAGAACAAAGCTGGAGTCACGGAAAGCGCAAGAGACAGGGAGCAGCAGGGTCCCTGCCCCACTTCGGCTCCCCTCTGTAGAGGCATCTCAGATGTACAGTGGTGCCAGTAATACATGTCCTGTTCTCCCCCTCCCAGGAGCATTGGAAGGAACAATAAAACAATCATTACAAAGGCTTTTCAAAAACAAGAGAACACTATTCAAATCAAAACGATCAGAGTTACGGATTCTGGCCCTTCCTAAAGAAAGACGCTTTTTTCCTTTGAACTTCCCATAAGGCAGCGTCACCATCACCATCAAACCTGAGCACTGCTCAGAGTTCTCACCCATGACGGCCCTTCAGGGTAAGGGCCACGCCTCACAGGGAACACAGATGCTCAGAGAGCCCCAAGGACCTGTGGAACTTGAATTCTCTGGCTGGGTGCAAAGGAATTTTTTGAAATTCCCCAAAGGATTCTGATCAACTAGGTTTGGGATCCCCATTTTAAAAATAAGTTCCTCAGGACTTCTCGAGTGGTCCAGTGGTTAAGAATTCGCCTTCCAATGCAGGGGACGCAGGGACGGGGGAGCCTGGGGGGCTGCCGTCTATGGGGTTACACAGAATGGGACACGACTGAAGCAACTTAGCAGCAGCGGCAGCAGGTTTGATCCTGGGTCAGGGAACTATCCTACAGGCGGCAGGTCAACCAAGCCCACTCACTCTGGAGCCCACACGACACAGAGAAGCCTGCAACTAGGACCCAACACAATCAAATACATTAATTAAAAACAATTAAAAAACTTAGTTTCTCTGTAACAGAAGAAATTTAAGTACAACTATGATTCCTGAATTTGTGCCTTCCTGCAGAGGCTATGTTTAAGTATAGGTTTTCTCAGTGGAACTCTGGAGTCGAACAACTTCCCTGGCTAAAGAGTTTTCAGGAAGTATGCTGGCTCTAGAAGGTACTGGAAAAACAGTGTATCCTGTGAACCAAACCTTGACCCACAGGTATGGCGGGAGGAGCGTGTACATGGCAGCCAATGACCCCAGGGGCTTCGCTGCAGCCTCCAAGCCTCGCATCCCTTTCAGATCTCCTTCCTTCTCTGTGGTCCAGGGCCAGTGGCCCGGAGAGGAGAAGTCAGCATCCTTCATCCCCTTCCTGATGCTTCCGCCCAACCCGGGGTGGCCCCGTGCCTCCTCCACCTAGCAGTCTAGGGATCGATTCTTGCAGTGTACACTTGATAGCCAGTTGCCAGGATCAGTGACATCTGAGAGATGGCTTTAGAAGAAGCCAGGAGGGGGAGAAGCTGAGCTCAGTGGCAGAGAACTCTCCGATTCTCCAACGGGAACATGCAACTCTTTCCAGAGGTGATCAAGTACGTGCGGGAAGCTCTGTCTGCCTGGCTGGCAGTGGAAATGACACTCGCTAGCAGTCATCAGTAACCTGCTCCCTTCTCCTTTTCAGATGGCTATTCTGTCCATCTGCTCAGTTTGGGGGAAATTCCAATGCCACCAACAGAGGCATGCCATGTGGAGGGGCCAGCTAAGAGCACAGACAGAAACCTGGGCTTCCCAGCCGACACCCAAGGATGCAAAAACGGGCAGTCTTAGAAGTCCCCTAGAACTGAACTTAGCAGCAGCTGTGGACTGGAAAACTGCCAGGTACAGTAAATAAAGTGTTTCTGGAGAAGGCAATGGCACCCCACTCCAGCACTCTTGCCTGGAAAATNGTTATAATAGCATCAAAAAGAATAAAACACTCAGAAATAAACAACGCTCGTAGTGACTTAAATTCAGGCAGGTTTTTTTCCTGCTGTAAGCCCCTGACCTATCTCTTCTGTGAGTATTTACTAGTTGAAGAGCATTTGCTAGTTGAAAATTCATTCTGTGACCCTTTGAGATGTAAATCTATTAAAAACCTTCTTGCCAGGTTCTACAATCCTGGACTAGAAATATCTTTTCCAAGGGCCTGGGAGCCACCCCTTTG
This sequence comes from Oreotragus oreotragus, assembly GCA_006410675.1. Taxonomy (NCBI): domain Eukaryota; kingdom Metazoa; phylum Chordata; class Mammalia; order Artiodactyla; family Bovidae; genus Oreotragus; species Oreotragus oreotragus. The sequence goes on along the minus strand of SJYX01000374.1, from coordinate 47,489 downwards.
ACATGTAATCACGAAGGATGATACTGTCCCTTTCTTTTTTTAATCTTTTTGAAGGTTTATTCTCAACAATTTTCAAATGTGCAACACAGTATTGTTAACTATATAGTCACCATATTGTACATTAGATCCCTATAACTTATAAAGTTTGTGCCTTTGGAAAGAATGCCTCTTGTCTGCAGTCACTATGGGGGTGTAGAAATCTAATGTCCTTTAACGGGCATCTTACTCTAAGTCATAAAATTACCTGCACTGTTTCTATGAGAAAATTTAAAATTATCTGTGAGCATCTTTACCACCAACAAAAAAGACTATAATGGCTGGTGTTGTTCTTGTCATCCAAAGTAGGAAGTACATTATTTATGTGTGTGTGTGTGTGTGTGTGTGTATGCATTAGTTTTCTATTGCTGTTGTAGCAAATTACCATGAAGTTATTTGTTTAAACAACACAAGTATGTTAACTCACAGCTCTGTAGTTAGAAGTTCTAGTGGACTGACTGTTGCTGGTTACACCAGGTCAAGGTCAGGTCTTGGCTGGCCTGGACTGAAAGGGAAAATCTGCTTTCAAGATCATTCAGGTTGTTTGCAGAATTCTTGCAGCTTTTTCTGGCTGAGATCCTTGCTGGCTGTTATCCAGGAGATTCTCAGTTCTTTACAACCATCTGCATTCCTGGGGGCTTTGCCCTCTCTGTCTTCAAACCTGAAGGACGTTTTATTCTTCCCATATTCTGAGTCTCTCTAACTTCTCTTCCTCCCTGGAGAAGGAAACGGCAACCCACTCCAGTGGTCTTGCCTAGAGAATCCCATGGATGGAGGAGCCTGGTGTCCATGGGGTCACAAAGAGTCAGGCACGACTGAGTGACTTCACTTCACAACTTCTCTTCCACCCAAGTTCTTTTGCTCCAGCTGAAGATCCTTCTCTGCTTTTAAGAACCCTTGTTTTTAGTTTGGGCCTCAATATTTATTCAAGGTTAAACTTATTTTATGATCTTCTACCTAGACTAGACTGCAAAGTTTCTCTTCCCAACTAATATGATGTATTCATGGTTCCTGGTACTAGGGAGCAGCCATCTCTCAGGGGCCATTCTGCCACAATGAGGATAAAATTTATCAAAACTGATGAATAAAATCCTTTCAAATGTGACTTCAGTGATGTCACAGTGATCTAAGAAACCCTGTCCTCAGCATTCCTCATGTTATTTATGCAAAACACATTTCCTTTGGCAAGTATGACTTTCTGAACAATCTGATTTCATGACTCTAAAATGTTTGGTTAATGCAAAGGTAGCTTAGTGTTTTTTAAAAGTGTAGATGTATGGCAGACATACTTTTTAGGCAACAATCTTGAAATTCTATTTTCTCCAGCTAACTTTTTGATAGAAGATAGAATTAGGTACTTTTCTTTAAGTCTCTGATAAGTTCCTGGAATTGTGATAATTCTGTATTGTATATTGATATATCTGTCAAATTTGTAAATTAAGCAAATGAAAAAATAGGCAAATTAAGCTTAAATTTGAATTATTTTTGTCCTCTTTTGTCAACAGAATTATGTAGGTAGTTCTGCTCAAATATCAGGTGAACTGAAAACAATGTTTTCCATATTTAAATTGGTTGCATTATTTACGTACCTAAAGTGCTTGAAAATCAGCTAATATTTTCCTTGAAATGATAAAGATACCTCATTTTCATTCTTTCTAAATCTACTTTGGCTGCTGAGAAAATTTAGTATGCTGTGTGATATTTCTGGCCTTTTGGCAAATCAGACATTTCCTGAAAGTAATGATAATCCCTACCCAGCAGGTATTTCTAAGTGAATACAAACAAAATTAACTGTGTGCAAATGTTCATATAATTATGGCTTGACATGATGTGAGATAAGACACTCTGTTTTCCTTATTATCACTAGGCAGATTGCAGACTAATTTACTGATTCTAAAGACATAAACGACTAAAGTTTGAAGTACAAAAACAACTAAATAAATGTTTGAACCATACTTTTACATGTTTTAAAGGAAATCTTTATTTTTGTATTTTCATTTTCTTTCATGTACTAATAATAGGTCTTGAAATGTTTCCTCTATTTTAAAAATCTGTGTCATCATCTATATTTTCCCAGTCTTCTAGTTATTTTAAACATAATAATAAACAGGGAATCCTTTGGTGGTCCAGTGTTGAGGACTCCAGGCTTTCATTGCCAAGAGCCCAGGTTCATTCCCTGATCAGGGAACTGAAACCTCTCAAGTCATGTCATGCAGCCATTGTTATCAAAACAATGATAATAATTTTTAAAACAAAATCAAGTACTTCTCATTAAAATATTGCACTGAGTTAATACATGCTATATATATATATATAATATTTATATATACTTTCTCAGTATATTCTGTTACTCATTACTTGTAGAATAAACTTGAAAGTAAAGGCAGTTGTTAATATGATTTATTAATTATATTTGAAAAGTGGCTGCAAAGAGTCGGACACAACTGAGCAACTGCAAAGTCTTTCCAACACTTATCAGCTACAAGAATAAATTAATGCTGACTATTAAGCTCCTGTAACTCCATGTCTCAAGCACCACACAAGCTACAATCTATTACTCACAACTAGAGACTACTGGTGTAGGGTATTTATGAATCAAATGCTTGTATTTTATAAAATAAATGGTGGGAAAGTCCAGAAATTGTAATTCAAACATGTTAGAATCTTATCTCAGCCACTGACAAATGGCCTTAATTTTTCCTTTCCTCACTGCATATAATAAAAGTATCCTTCAGAGAATTGGGTCAAATGATGCCTCTGGTCCCACATTGGTTTGGTGGGAGCAACTGCAATGGAACAACATTACTTGCAGATGTGATTTCATAGTTCTAATGTGTTCATTTCTCTTTCATGTGTGTTTAGTCACATTTCCACCAAAATATAGACCTTTGGTTATTATTAAGAATATTAAGGAGTAGAAGCTGGATATGTTTTATAATTATTTTTATTTATAAATAGTATTTAAGTTAGTATTTATTCATTTAGTATTTATTCATTTATTTTAGATTTAGAAACATAACCATGAAGCATGAGTAAGGCTAAAATTTTGAGTGAGAATTTTTGTAAACAGACATTTTATTTAGGAGTATAGAAGCCGGCTCACTGGAAAAGACTGATGCTGGGAAAGAATGAAGTATTTATAAATAGTATTTAAGTTAGTATTTATTCATTTAGTATTTATTCATTTATTTTAGATTTAGAAACATAACCATGAAGCATGAGTAAGGCTAAAATTTTGAGTGAGAATTTTTGTAAGCAGACATTTTATTTAGGAGTATAGAAGCCGGCTCACTGGAAAAGACTGATGCTGGGAAAGAATGAAGGAAAAAGGAAAAGGGGGCTGCAATGGGAATGAGATGGTTAGATAGAATCACCAACTCAATGGATATGTAATTAGGCAAACCCTGTGAGACTGTCTAAGACAGGGGAGCCTGGTGTGCTGCAGTCCCTCGGGTCACAAAGAGTTGGACAGGGCTTAGCAAAGGAACAACACCAAGCAGAAGCCAACATTGGGCTTAAGTTAAAGATCTTATTTGGGTTATCTGATCTGAATATGAAGAAGACACGCTGGTCAATGCTGTCATTTACTTGATTACCTCTCCACAGTTCACAGATTCACATCCACAAGTGTCATTTGGTTAAATTTGTTACATATGCCTCCATTAACAAGTTAAGAACGGTGAATGATTAAAGCTTTGGATTTAGCAAATCAATACAATGAGTCATACTTTGTTCAACTATAGCTAGTTGAAATACATAATATATATATAATATACATTCATATCAACATAGTATACACATACATATATTATTACCAAATAGTGTGGAACCGCATTCCAATTCCTTTTCACTGACACATTCAGGTACCTTTTTGGCCATATTAAAAATAAAAAAAAAAATCCTCCTATATACAATATTGTAAAGTAATTAACCTCCAATTAAAATAAATACATTTATTAAAAAAAACTTTCCCTTTCATCATTTACCCATTACTATCATTTGCACTCCTACCTGGCTCAGAGATTATGCTGATCCTGTGATTACTATCAGATTAATTAAATCTTTATCTCAAAGTTGTTTTTTTTTTTCTTAAGTTGTGCAGTTTTCACACCACCTACAATGTTTAGAACGTTCATTCTACAAAGCAAGAAAGATTCATGTCTATTTATCTTGATCTAACACTTTCTGTCTCTATGGTACTGAATAAACTCATAAAAATGCAAGATTTTAAAGATATGATATGAATCCACTCTTCTAAAGACTGCTTGCCAAAATGACATTTCTTTAACATTTTTTTTTAGAATGGATATAAGATACAAATCTCCCTGATTTTAAATGGAAAAAATAACTTTAGGTTAAATGATACCTGAAAGAAGTCCTTAAATTTATGGTTTCTAGACTCAAAATCCATTTAGATGTCTCTGGCGTTTCAATATATAGCAATTTCTGAGCCAAATAAAAGCATTAAGACAGATATCTCTGGTATATTGGCAGTGGTGTTGGGGAGAGGGGGTGAAGATATCACTTATTTTCCATTTAATTTTCCCCAAACCTCTAATTTAAGAAAGACTGTCAATGAAAGTGATCTCATCCTCAAATCAGTATTTGCTAACTAATGTATGTACATAGATCCCTTCAGTCCAGCTCAGCAAAACAAATTATAAATGTGCCCAATTTGTCAGCTGGTGATGATTAGGAGAAAATATAGTGGAACTAAGCCATACCAGTTAGTCTTAGAAAATCTATGGTGACATTATCATCACATTTTGGTGGTATTTGCAAAGTGTTACAGTAATGCATGAGGAAGTTTTATATTTCATCTTAGGAACTGAGGATATATTAGTGTCAATTTTTGAACAATGATCACAAAGTTTCTGGCTGGGTTGGCAAAGGCAATGCAGGAAATAGAAACTGTACTTTCAGAGAGCTTTACCAAAGCACAGATCTTTGTGAAAACTGTTGTGATTTCAGACGCAGATCTGTTTTTAATGACAAAGAGTTTTTAACGACAGGGATAGATCCCCTGGAGAAGGAAATGGCAACCCACTCTAGTATTCTTGCCTGGAAAATCCTATGGGTGGAGGAGTCTGGTAGTCTACAGTCCATTGGGTTTCAAAGAGTTAGACATGATTGAGCAACTTTACTATATGAGGAATCTTAAATTGGAAAGTACTTTATTTGGATTAGAATGATAAAGATAATGAACACGTGAACTTGAGCAAACGTGTGGAGGAAAAAGTTAAGTATATGAGTTTATATATATATGGTTCAGATGGCGCGGAATCTGCCTACAATGCAGGAGGCCTGGGTTCGATCCCTGGGTCAGGTTACCCACTCCAGTATTCTTACCTGCAGAATTCTATGGGCAGAGGAAGCTACAGTCTGTTTTATGGACAGGTGTACTACAGTCCACAGTGTCGTAAAGAGTTGGACACAACTGAGCAACTANAAACCTAAAACATAAAAGTTAAAATAAAAGTGTTATACTCCTTCAATATTTACCACCTCATGTACATCTTTTTTTTTTGCTCCTCTATTTCCAGATTTCTGCAGTTAGCTTTTCATTTAGAACAGTGTGTGAGCAACATTTCTGAAATTCTGGTATTAAGAAACTTAAAACAGTATTTAGTTTATTTAAATTTACAGATACTATACCCATTAAATCATATTTAATAACTTTATTTTTCATAGGGCTTCCCTGAAAACTCAGTTGGGAAATAATCCTCCTGCAGTGCAGGAGACCCCAGTCTAATTCCTGGAAGATCCACTGGAGAAGGAAATGGCAACCCACTCCAGTATTCTTGCCTGGAGAATTCCATGGACAGAAGAGCCTGGTGGGCTACAGTCCATGGGGTCGCAAAGAGTCAGACACGACTGAGAGACTAACACTTTCTTTTCAATTTATCATGTGATGATAAATCATGAATATCTTTTCATATCTACCCATGTTATTTTATACATCATTTTAATAGATGTTTAATATATGAATGGGTCATAATTTATAAAATCTTATTTTGTAAATTGCAAGCATTTTTGAATATATTTTTTCACATAAATGCCTGAGTATACCTTAAAATAGTTTCTGTTTAACAATGAACCATTGATTTGAAGAATATGACCTATTTTAACGTTTTTTGTATGTATTACTATATTTAAAGGGCTTTCCCAGTGGTTCACTGGTGAAGAATTTGCCTATAAAATAGAAGACATAAGAGAAAGTGAAGGTGAAGCCTTGTCTGACTCTTTGCAACCCCATGGACTATACAGTCCATAGAATTTTCCAGGCCAGAATGCTGGAGTAGGTAGCCTTTCCCTTCTCCAGGGGATTTCTTCCCAACCCAGGGAACAAACCCAGGTCTCCTGCATTGCAGGTGGACTCTTTAACACTTGAGCCACAAGGGAAACCCAAGAATACTACTGTGGGTAGCCTATTCCTTCTCCAGCAGATCTTCCAGACCAAGGAATCAAATCAGGCCGATTCTTTACCAACTGAGCTCTCAGGGAACACAGGTTAAATTCCTGGGTGAGATGTGTATAAGAGACAGGTGTTACAGTAATGCATGAGGAAGTTTTATATTTCATCTTAGGAACTGAGGATATATTAGTGTCAATTTTTGAACAATGATCACAAAGTTTCTGGCTGGGTTGGCAAAGGCAATGCAGGAAATAGAAACTGTACTTTCAGAGAGCTTTACCAAAGCACAGATCTTTGTGAAAACTGTTGTGATTTCAGACGCAGATCTGTTTTTAATGACAAAGAGTTTTTAACGACAGGGATAGATCCCCTGGAGAAGGAAATGGCAACCCACTCTAGTATTCTTGCCTGGAAAATCCTATGGGTGGAGGAGTCTGGTAGTCTACAGTCCATTGGGTTTCAAAGAGTTAGACATGATTGAGCAACTTTACTATATGAGGAATCTTAAATTGGAAAATATTTGGATTAGAATGATAAAGATAATGAACACGTGAACTTGAGCAAACGTGTGGAGGAAAAAGTTAAGTATATGAGTTTATATATGTATGGTTCAGATGGCACGGAATCTGCCTACGATGCAGGAGGCCTGGGTTTGATCCCTGGCTCAGGTTACCCACGCCAGTATTCTCACCTGCAGAATTCTATGGGCAGAGGAAGCCACAGTCTGGTTTATGGACAGGTGTACTACAGTCCATAGTGTCGTAAAGAGTTGGACGCAACTGAGCAACTAACACACATATGCACAGACATATACACTTCTTTGTAAGATTTCAAGATTCTTCTGATAATGGACCACAACACACTGACACTTGCATAGTTGAAAAGCAGAAGTCTGTACTAACAGCTCAGAAAGAGAAAAAGGCACACAGAAAGTAGTGTCTGAGCACAGGGAAAGAGTAAATGGGGGCTGTAGGCAACTGCTCTCACCTTTGGCACATAGAGTGAGGTTAGCCAGGTTTCTCGAGTTCCTGGTGAGTTTCCTAGTTTGAATAGATTCATGACATAGGGGTTGTCCCCTGTTGTTTGGAACCTAATCATGGGACGATTAGAGCAAGTGCACGTAGTGGCCCAGAATATTAGAGCTGAATAAGAGATGCTATTGGGCTGTGGAATTAATAGGCTATTTGAGGACTAGTTACACCAGCTCCAAACAAGGTTAAGAGAGCATTTAAAATAAAAGTTAAAAACCTGTACTATNCCTGTTGTTTGGAACCTAATCATGGGACGATTAGAGCAAGTGCACGTAGTGGCCCAGAATATTAGAGCTGAATAAGAGATGCTATTGGGCTGTGGAATTAATAGGCTATTTGAGGACTAGTTACACCAGCTCCAAACAAGGTTAAGAGAGCATTTAAAATAAAAGTTAAAAACCTGTACTATACTCCTTGTAAATATTTCCCATCAAATCTACATCTTTTTTCTCCTCTATGCTCAAATTTCTGCAGTTCACCTTACCCTTAGAACAGAGTACAAGCAAAATTTCTGAAATTCTGGTATTAAAAAACTTCATACTGTATTTAGTTTACTTAAATTTATAGACAATGTACTCACTAAACCATATTCAGGTAANTAAAAACCTGTACTATACTCCTTGTAAATATTTCCCATCAAATCTACATCTTTTTTCTCCTCTATGCTCAAATTTCTGCAGTTCACCTTACCCTTAGAACAGAGTACAAGCAAAATTTCTGAAATTCTGGTATTAAAAAACTTCATACTGTATTTAGTTTACTTAAATTTATAGACAATGTACTCACTAAACCATATTCAGGTAAATTTATTTTTCATGGAAAATACATGTATATGTTTTACCCAAAGTTTAGAAAATTCACACTGGCATGAAGAAGAAAATATAAATCACTGTAGAAGTTATAATCCCCCAAATATATCCTATTCAAAATTTTCTCTGTACCTTTTATTTTCTTCTATAATACAAAAATGTCTTTATATTTAACATAATTCCATAGCTCTACCCCAACTACCATAAGGTTTTATAATTTACTTTTATCATGTGATGATATAGCATGAATATCTTTTCATATCTACCCATGTTATATTTCTATATCATTTTAATAGGTATTTAATATGTGAATGGGGCTTCCCTCATAGTTCAATTGGTAAAGAACCTGCAGATGATGACTACAGCCATGAAATAAAAAGACACTTTCTCCTTGGAAGAAAAGCTATGACAAACTTAGCATATTAAAAAACAGAGACATTACTGTGCCAACAAAGATCCATCTAGTCAAAGCTATGGTTTTTCTAGTAGTAATGTATGTATCTGAGAGTTGGACTAGAAAGAAAGCTGAGCACCAAAGAACTGATGCTTTTGAACTGTGGTGTTGGAGAAGACTCTTGAGAGTCCCTTAGACTGGCAGGAGGTCACACCAGTCAATCCTAAAGGAAATAAACCCTGAATATTCATTGGAAGGGCTGATACTGAAGCTGCAATTTCAGTACTTTGGCCACTTGATGTGAAGAACTGACTCATTGGAAAAAACCTGATCCTGTAAAACATTGAAGGCAGAAAGAGAAGGGGAAGGCAGGAAGAGAAGGGGATGACAGAAGATGAGATGGTTGGATGGTGTGCTGACTTGATGGAGATGGTTTTGAGCAATCTCCAGGAGTTGAGGATGGACAGGAAAGCCTGATGCGCTGCAGTCCATGGGGTCTCAAAGAACTGGACACAACTGAGTTGACTGAACTGAACTGATCAATTCTCCCTATTATCATTTACCCATTATTCTCATTTTTCTCATTTGCACTCTCAGAGATTATGCTGATCCTGTAGATTATTATCAGATTAATTAAATCTTTATCTCAGTTTTTTTCTTAAGTTGTGCAGTTTTCACACCACCTACAATGTTTACAATGTTCATTCTACAAAGCAAGAAAGATTCATGTCTATTTATCTTGATCTAACACTTTCTGTCTCTATGGTACTGAATAAACTCATAAAAATGCAGGATTTTAAAGATATGATTCTCTTCAAATATGAATCCATTCTTCTAAAGACTGCCAAAATGACATTTTTTTTAGCATTTTTCCCCATATGGATATAGGATATAAATCTCACTGATTTTAAATGGAAAAAAATAACTTTAGGTTATTTTTCAGGTCTTTAGGACCCTGAAAGAGGTCCTTAAATTTATGGTTTCTAGATTCAAAATCCATTGAGATGTCTCTGGTGTTTCAATTTAACACTTTCTAAGCCACACAAAAGCGCTAAGACAGATACCTCTAGTATATTGGCAGTGGTGTTGGGGAGAAGGGGAGAAGATCTCACTTATTTTCCATTTAATTTCTCCCAAACCTCTAATTTAAGAAAGACTGTCAATGAAAGTGATCTCATCTTCAAATCAGTATTTCCTAACTAATGTATGTACATAGATCCCTTCAGTTCAGTTCAGCAAAGCAAATTATGAGTCTGCCCAATTTGTCAGGTGGTGATAGTATGGAGAAAATATAGTGGAACTTAGCAACACCAATTAGTCTTAGAAAGTCTACTTACAGAGGGAGGTCGACATGTAGTCACATAAATATGGCGACATTATCATTATATTATGGTGGTACTTACAAAGTGTTGCAGTAATACGTGAGGAAGCTTTGTATTTTATCTTAGGAGCAGAGGACATGTTAGTGTTAGTTTTTGAAAAATGACCACAAAGTTTCTGGGTGGGTTGGCAAAGGCAATGCAGGAATTAGAAACTGTATCGTCAGAAAGGTTTACCAAGGCACAGATCTTTCTGAAAACTGGTGTGATTTCAGACTCAGAAATGTTTGTTCACCTTAACAAAGAGTTTTTAATGACAGGCATATTAGGAATCTTGAATTGGAAGATACATTATTGGATTAGAGTGATAAGGATAATGAATGCTTGAACTAGAGCAGACATGTATAGGAAAAAATTAAGTATATGTATGTGTATACATTTATGCATGGACATACACACCTCTTTGTTTCATAAGATTTCAAGATTCTTTTGATGGTGGGACACAATACACTGATGCTTGCATAGATGAAAAGCAGAAGTCTGTATTATTTGTAGCTCAGAAGGAGAGAAGGCTATCACTCAGGGCCACACAGGAAGTAATGTCTGGGCATAGGGAAAGAGCAAACTGGGGCTGTAGGAGGCAGCTCACCTATGACACATAGAATGAGATTAGCCAGGTTTCTTGACCTCCTGGTGGGTTTCCTAATTTAAATAGGTTCATGGACTCCATAACATAGTGGCTGTCCCCAGTTGTTTGGAACCTGACCCTGGGAAGATTACAGCGAGTGGATATAGTGGCCCAAAATGTTAGAACTGAATAAAATAAGCAGTTAAAGTGTGGAATTAAATTAATAGGCTGTTTGAGGAGAACCAGTCAGAATAGCATTTAAAATAAAAGTTAAGTGCTAAAAAAGTTAAAAACCTAAAACATAAAAGTTAAAATAAAAGTGTTATACTCCTTCAATATTTACCACCTCATGTACATCTTTTTTTTTTGCTCCTCTATTTCCAGATTTCTGCAGTTAGCTTTTCATTTAGAACAGTGTGTGAGCAACATTTCTGAAATTCTGGTATTAAGAAACTTAAAACAGTATTTAGTTTATTTAAATTTACAGATACTATACCCATTAAATCATATTTAATAACTTTATTTTTCATAGGGCTTCCCTGAAAACTCAGTTGGGAAATAATCCTCCTGCAATGCAGGAGACCCCAGTCCAATTCCTGGAAGATCCACTGGAGAAGGAAATGGCAACCCACTCCAGTATTCTTGCCTGGAGAATTCAATGGACAGAAGAGCCTGGTGGGCTACAGTCCATGGGGTCGCAAAGAGTCAGACACGACTGAGAGACTAACACTTTCTTTTCAATTTATCATGTGATGATAAATCATGAATATCTTTTCATATCTACCCATGTTATTTTATACATCATTTTAATAGATGTTTAATATATGAATGGGTCATAATTTATAAAATCTTATTTTGTAAATTGCAAGCATTTTTGAATATATTTTTTCACATAAATGCCTGAGTATACCTTAAAATAGTTTCTGTTTAACAATGAACCATTGATTTGAAGAATATGACCTATTTTAACGTTTTTTGTATGTATTACTATATTTAAAGGGCTTTCCCAGTGGTTCACTGGTGAAGAATTTGCCTATAAAATAGAAGACATAAGAGAAAGTGAAGGTGAAGCCTTGTCTGACTCTTTGCAACCCCATGGACTATACCTGTCTCTTATACACATCTAGTATTATTGCCTGGATAGTCCTATGGGTGGAGGAGTCTGGTAGTCTACAGTCCATTGGGTTTCAAAGAGTTAGACATGATT
>SJYX01000374.1:0-33619 GCA_006410675.1 Oreotragus oreotragus | reverse complement strand
TTTTTTTTTTTTTTTTTCCTAAGCAGTGGTTCTCCAATAGTGGGCTTAAAATATTCAGTAAACTATGATACTTGAGATTTGTTGGATCCTTTAAAGTCTTTGTTTTGCACATTGTTAGTGTGGGCACAGAGCAACCTTTAGGTTAGAGCTACTGTAGCTATAGTACTAATGCAGTGCTTCTCTGTATTCCCCTCTTGATGCCTGTGTATTATGAGAACTTTCACTCTGACTAATGCCAGCACAAACTATTTACGATCCTACATGAACTCCTAGAGTTCTTCTCAAATTACATATCACCCGATACTTTTGTATGCCTTGTCCTTGATTTGTTTTTTTCCTTTAGGACTTGTTACTATCTCAAATTGTATACTTATTGAAATTTTATTGTTATTCCTTTCTGTGTATGCTCTGTTAGGAGGTAGAATTTTGTGTGGGTTGTTCACTATTATTTAACTAGCTTTCAGAATAAAGTTTGACTTGGAGAAGGTGATGGCACCCCACTCCAGTACTCTTGCCTGGAAAATCCCATGGACAGAGGAGCCTGGNCCTTTCTGTGTATGCTCTGTTAGGAGGTAGAATTTTGTGTAGGTTGTTCACTATTATTTAACTAGCTTTCAGAATAAAGTTTGACTTGGAGAAGGTGATGGCACCCCACTCCAGTACTCTTGCCTGGAAAATCCCATGGACAGAGGAGCCTGGTGGGCTGCAGTCCATGGAGTCGCGAAGAGTTGGACATGACTGAGCGATTTCCCTTTCACTTTTCACTTTCATGCATTGGAGAAGGAAATGACAACCCACTCCAGAGTTCTTGCCTGGAGAATCCCAGGGATGGGGGAGCCTGGTGGGCTGCTGTCTATGGGGTCGCACAGAGTCAGACACGACTGAAGCAACTTATCAGTAGCAGCATTGTAGATACTTGACTAATATTTGCTGTGTAAGTGAATGATCAAATGAATCCTCTCCTAATTAACATATGCTTATTAGTCTTCATTTCTTGAAATCCCTAATATCTGCTTTAATGAGTTATTGCTGATAAACAGTGGTAATGATATTGCTTGTGATGCTTATTTCAAACATGACTATCCCAGATAAGGACTTCTTGTCCTCATCATTTTATGTTGCAGATTGTACATTGCACAAAACTGTGTGATGACACTCATATTTGTGGTCACCTTAGATTAATGTTTTTATTATTCTAATTTTCCTAGAGATGGCAATAAATGTCTTAGGAGCTAATGTGCCCATTTTTAATAGCAGTAGCATTGTCACCAATGAGGAAATATTCATATCTTGTAAGGCCCTCAACCTCTCTTCTCCATCCTGGTGGGTTTCAAGATATTTCTTATACTTTGCTTCCTTGAATCAGCACCTATTGAAAAATGTTGAAACAGGTTTAAAAATGTTGATTTGCTCTTCTTTTTGATGCAGTAGCAGGAAGAAGCACTCAATATGATGATTCAGTAACTAAAGAGTTCCAGGCTACAGCAGAGAAGAGCTTCCTAAAGACCTGTGACCTATGCTCAGTATCTTCTTCACATAGACTCCTCCCACTGAGGGTTGCTCTGCACAGATGGTGCCTGGAAAGTATAGACATTTGTTGAGTCAGTGCATCATAAGCCTAGGGCAGAGTTCAGTTTCTCTGATTGGGGGGATGGCTTAAAGAAAGGATCATGGATTCTGAGCCCAGAAAGTCTTAGTTTTAAATCCTAGATCTAACATCTACTAGCAAAATATATGGCCTAGTCATTTAATTTAGTATCTCCAAGGCTGTTTCTTCATCTGATAAATAAAGATAAGTGCATCAAAGAACTAAGATATTTAAATGAGGTTGCACACAGAATACACAGCTCTTAATAAATTCTATCTTGAGAAATCTGTATGCAGGTCAGGAAGCAACATTTAGAACTGGACATAGAACAACAAACTGGTTCCAAATAGGAAAAGGAGTACGTCAAGGCTATATATTGTCACCCTGCTTATTTAACTTATATGCAGAGTACATCATGAGAAACACTGGACTGGATGAAGCGTAAGCTGGATCAAGATTGCTGGGAGAAATATCAATAACCTCAGATATGAAGATGACATCACCCTTATGGTAGAAAGTGAAGAAGGACTAAAGAGCCTCTTGATGAAAGTGAAAGAGGAGATTGAAAAAGTTGGTTGAAAGCTCAACATTCAGAAAATGAAGATTATGGCATCTGGTCCCATCACTCTATGGCAAATAGATGGGGAAACAATGGAAACAGTGACTGACTTTATTTTGGGGGCTCCAAAATCACTGCAGATGGTGACTATAGCCATGAAATTTAAAAACACTTACTCCTTGGAAGGAAAGTTATGACCAACCTAGACAGCATATTAAAAAGCAGAGACATTACTTTGCCAACAAAGGTCCGTCTAGTCAAGGCTATGGTTTTCCAAGTAGTCATGTATGGATGTGAGAGTTAGACTATAAAAAATGCTGAGTGCTGAAGAATTGATGCTTTTGAACTGTGATGTTGGAGAAGACCCTTGAGAGTCCCTTGGCCTGCAAGTAGATCCAACAAGTCCATCCTAAAGGAGATGAGTCCTGGGTGTTCACTGGNGCTTTTGAACTGTGGTGTTGGAGAAGGCTCTCGAGAGTCCCTTGAACTGCAAGGAGATCCAACCAGTCCATTCTGAAGGAAATCGACCCTGGGATTTCTTTGGAAGGAATGATGCTAAAGCTGAAACTCCAGTACTTTGGCCACCTCATGTGAAGAGTTGACTCATTGGAAAAGACTCTGATGCTGGGAGGGATTGGCGGCAGGAGGAGAAGAGGACAACTGAGGAGGAGATGGCTGGATGGCATCACTGACTCGATGAACGTGAATCTGAGTGAACGCCGGGAGTTGGTGATGGACAGGGAGGCCTGGTGTGCTGCGATTCATGGGGTCGCAAAGAGTCGGACACGAGTGACTGAACTGAACTGATATATCCTCTATGTGTCAAACATTATGTTGTTTTACATTTACAAAGTCATGTCCTATTCTTCGTGACAGTTTCAATCCCTGGGTCAGGAATATTCCCTGGAGAAGGAAATGGAAACCCACTTCAGTATTCTTGCCTGGAAAAGCCAACGGACAGAAGTGCCTCATGGGCTACAGTCCATGGGGTCTCAGAGTGGGACACAACAGAACCACTTTCACTTTGAAAGATGGTGTATAAAGATATGAATTCAGAATCAGCTGGTTTGTATAAGAAAAGTGAACTCCCTTAAAAGTTGTCATTGTAACAATTAATACAGACAACAATTGTAATAGAGTCAGAAGGCAGGATGCGCTTGCATCCTACAACAATAGTAGAGCCTAACAGAAGAATGATTTTGTCTTCTTGCCTGACAAGAAGGTAGCCAGTGAGAGACTGTCATGTCATAGCCAATGAAAAGTCACTACACTTCAAACTGCCGTCACTCTAGGAGACTCTTTTTTTACTCTACCCAGCTTCCTTTTCCTCTCTGGGGGAGTGGGGGGGAGTTATTTTTGCCTTGTTGTGCAGGGCTTGCACATGGCTTGCCATAGTTGCAGATCTCCACTTGCAATTCTTTGCTAATTCTAAATAAGCCCAATTTTGCTTTAGAAATAGTAACTGTCAGTCTGTTTTTCTAAGGTCTGCACTATCTCACGAAATTAGCTAAGCTGGAAAGAGCAAACTTTCCTTAGACAGCTATATGTCTCCTATGTGTCAAAACATTGTGCTGTTGTTATACATTCACAAAAGTCACGTCCAACTCTTTGTGACTCTATGGACTAGAGCATTCCAGACTCCTTTGTCCTTCAAAATCTCCTGGAGTTGGCTCGGATTCATGTGTTTCCCTGGTGGCTCAGATTCATGTGAATTGAGTCAGTGATGCTGTCTAACCATCTCATTCTCTGCTGCTTCCTTATTTTGCCTTCAATCTTCCCCAGAATCAGGGTCTTTTCAAAACAGTTAGCTTTTTGCATCAGACGGCCATACTACTGGAGCTCCAGCTTCAGGATCAATCCTTCGAATGAATATTCAGGGTTGGTTTACTTTATAACTGACTGGTTTGATCATCTTGGTGTCCAAGCGACTCTCAAGAGTGTTTTCCAACACTACAATTCAAAAACACCAGTTTTTCAGGATTCAGCCATCTTTATGCTGAATGAATTCTCACGTTCATGCATGACTACTGGAAAAAAGCATAGCTTTGACTGTATGGACCTTTATTGGCAAAGTTATCTCTCTGCTTTTTAATATGCAGTCTAGGTTTGTCATAGCATTCCTCCCAGGGAGCAAGCATCTTTCAGTTTCATAGCTGCAGTCACCATCTGCAGTGGTTTAGGAGCCCAAGCAAAGAAAATCCATCACTGCTTCCACTTTTCTCCCTTTTATTTGCATGAAGCGATGGGACTGGATGCCATGATCTTGGCTTTTGAGTGTTGAAATTTTAGCCAGCTTTTTCACTCTCCTTTTTTACCCTTATCAAGAGCTCTTTAGTTCCTCTTCACTTTCTGCCTTTAGAGTGTTATCATCTGCAGATCTGAGTTATGGATATTCTCCTGGTAATCTTGATTCCAACTTGGGATTCATCCAGCCTGGCATTTTGCATGATGTACTCTGCATATAAGTTAAATAAGTAGGGTGACAATATACAGCCTTTTCATACTCCATTCCCTATTTTGAACCAGTCAGTTGTTCCATGTAAGGTCCTAACTCTTGCTTCTTGACTCACATACAGGTTTCTCAAGAGACAGGTAAGGTGGATTGGTGTTCTTATCCCTTTAAGAATTTTCCACAGTTTGTTGTGATCCACACAGTCAAAGGCTTTAGCATAATCAATGAAGCAGAAGTAGAATTTTTTTCTGGAATTCCCTTGCTTTCTCTGTGATCCATTGAATGTTGGCAAATTGACCTCTGGTTCCTCTGCCTTTTCTAAACGGAGCTTGTACATCTAGAAATTCTAGGTTCACATATTTCTGAGGTCTACCTTGAAGGATTTTGAGCATAATATAAGTATATATATATATATATATATATATATATATAGTCAAATTATATTATATATTACACATATCTATAATGGTAAAACATTATAGAATATAAAAACACAATTAACACAATATAGTCATCCTTTCTAGAGTTTGGGGAAAAAATTACACCTCAAAGAATCTTAGGGTAGTTATCTTTCCAGTTTCTCTATGTTATATGTTGAAATTTGTACTTCTAAAAATGTTGAAGTTCTAACCCTTTAGTTCAGTTGCTCGGTCGTGTCTGACTCTTTGTGACCCCATGGACTGCAGCAGGCCAAGCTTCCCTGTCCATCACCAACTCCAAGAGCTTGCTCAACATCATGTCCATCCAGCTGGTGATGCCATCCAACCATCTCACCCTCTGTTGTCTCCTTCTCTTCCTGCCTTCAACCTTTCCCAGCATCAGGGTCTTTTACAATGAGTCAGTTCTTTGCGTCAGGTGGCCAAAGTATTGGAATTACAGCTTCAGCATCAGTTCTTCCATGAGTTCAGGGATGATTTCCTTTAGGATACACTGGTTTGATTTTCTTGCTGCCCAAGGAACTCTCAAGAGTCTTCTTCAGCACCACAATTTGAAAGTATCAGTTCTTCAGCACTCACATTTCTTTGTGGTCCAATGCTCAAATTCGTACATGACTACTGGAAAAATCATAGCCTTGACCATATGGACTTTTGTCTGCAAAGTGAGGTCTCTGCTTTTAAATACACTGTCTAGATTTATCATAACTTTTCTTCCAAGAAGCGAGTGTCTTTTAATTTCATGGCTGCAGTCCTCATCCACAGTGATTTTGGAGCCCAGGAAAAGAAAATCTGTCACTGTTTCCACTTTTCCCACAAAGTGATGGGACTGGATGCAAAGATGTTAGTTTTCTGAATGCTTAGTTTTAAGCCAACTTTTTTACTCTCCTCTTTCACCCTCTTTTACAAAAGAGCCTCTTGATAAGGGTGAAAGAGGAGAGTGAAAAAGTTGGCTTAAAACGAAGCATTCAGAAAACGAACATCATTGCATCCAGTGGTCGGAGAAGGCAATGGCACTCCACTCCAGTACTCTTGCCTGGAAAATCCCATGGACGGAGGAGCCTCGTGGGCTGCAGTCCATGGAGTCGCTAAACCTCGGACAGGACTGAGTGACTTCACTTTGACTTTTCACTTTCATGCATTGGAGAAGGAAATGGCAACCCACTCCAGTATTCTTGCCTGGAGAATCCCAGGGATGGGGGAGCCTGGTGGACTGCCGTCTATGGGGGTCGCACAGGGTCAGACACAACTGAAGCGACTTAGCATGCATGGTATCATCTGCCTATCTTAGGTTTTTGCCTATTTCTCCATGTTACAATTTCAAATTCACTCCCAAAGATCTGATGCTGAAGCTGAAGCTCCAATACTTTGTGTAACTGATGCATAGTGCCAGCTCATTGGAATGATCCTGATCCTGGGAAAGATTGAGGACAGGAGGAGAATGGTGCAGCAGAGGATAAGATGTTTGAAAAGCATCACTGGCAAACCACTCCGGTGTTCTTGCCTAGAGAATCCTGTGGACCGAGGAGCCTGGTGGGCTGCTGTCCATAGGGTCACACAGAGTCAGAAACGACTGAAGCGACTTAGCATGCATGCATGCATTGGAGAAGGAAATGGCAACCCACTCCAGTATTCTTGTCTGGAGAATCCCAGGGACAGAGGAGCCTGGTGGGCTGCCATCTATGGGGTTGCAGAGTCGGACACCTACTGAAGCAACTTAGCAGCAGCAGCAGCAGCAGCACTGACTCAATGGTCATGAGTTTGAGCAATCTCCAGGAGACAGTGAAGGACAAGGACATCTCGCACACTGCAGTCCATGGGGTGGAGAAGAGTCAGACAGCACTCTTGAGGACACTGCATATCTGAATTTAAATAACTTAAGTAACACAGTTTGTTTGGTATGTGATTATGATCACCCTACTTACTCTTCCAAATGTGTAATCCTCTGAATGAGAGAAATAAGCTGCTGAAAACTCAAAACAGCATACATGGAGAATTTCCAAGAAGATTATTTTTATGTAAATTTGTGTGATTAAGATCATTCATATTTCTGTTTCCAGCTATGGCTCTCCTCTGCTTAGTTGACATCACTGAAGTTAAGATGATCAAATAAGCACATATATCCAATTAAAATAGATTCTTATATTTAGTGTCAATATTTCAGTTCCTGTCTAATATTTGACAAGCCCACAGTAACTAGAAAATCTTTAGTTATATAAAATATTAATAATAGAGAGTATGTTATGTAACTCAAATGGTGATTATACATATTTCAAATTTGTATTTCTGTGTTGTATTACCAATGGTTCATGTTATTGAATCCATTTATGTTATTTATGTTTGGCTCATCATCAACATAAAATTGAGCCTAAGGGAAATAACAAGAACAGTCAATCTAAATGTGAAAATATAGCTTAACCTTTCCTTTATAATTGAAGATCTGTCAAAACCAACTGTGTATCTAACTAACATCTACAAGAAATGTTTGCTTTTGCTTATCTATATTTAAATCACTATTTTAATAAAATAAATATAGCAATTTCCTACAATGGAGATGTAGTATAAATTTAGACAGTGGAAAGTATTAATTTAGGAGCAATGGCCATCTTGAAAATAAAATTTAATGTGTATTATTATTTATCAGCTATTTAAAAACATTTACTTTTTGTGTGATGATAATTTCCTGGTAGCAGTAGGAAGTGGGGCTGGGACAAGAAAAAAATCTTATGTTTTCCTCTTTCTTCCATTTGGCTTTGTACCTGCCAAAACAGAAGAGCAATTCATACTCCATTCATTGCCTCCTATTGTTTGGAGGAGTAATGTTGGCAAAATATTGAGGGTAATGTTAACAAACTTTTCTTAAAATATACAATAATCTCAATTTTTTGCTAGTAGCTTTTTGTCTCTCTTTTCTTGGCTTTTCCCTGCCTCTTCTCAAAGTGTTCATTCTGGAGAAATATAAGATTGCTATGATCCTACAGAAATTTCCAACACACTACACTACAGGAAGAATTTATTCTACACTACAGGAAGAATTTATTCTTTATAAATGGTTTGGAGAGAAATCTGGTCAAATAAAAAAGTATAATAGATTTATTATCGTACCACTGTATATTTATATAGGCAAAATGAACTTCAGCTTATTGTTACCTTTACTATCCATGGGCTTATTCAATGTTTTTTGTCAGTTATTAAATATTGCATGAATAATACATGAAGATGATCTCAAAATGACAATAACAATTTTATGAGATTTAAAAGACCAATTCACCATCTTCGTCCATTTCGCATGCTCTTTCCATAAATGGGGCCTTTCTGGTGGCTCAGACAGTAAAGAATCTGCCTGCAATGCGGGAGACCCAGGTTCAATCCCTGGGTTGAGAAGATCCCCTGGAGAAGAGAATAGCTACTTGCTCCAGTGTTCTTGCCTGCGGAATTCCATGGACACAGGAGACATAAATACAACACTAATTGCCAGTCTATGTTCGATGCAGGATGCAGGATGCTTGGGGCTGGTGTATGGGGATGATCCGGAGGGATGATGTGGGGTGGGAGGTGGGAGGGGGGTTCATGTTTGGGAGTTCGTGTACATCCGTGGCAGATGCACGTCAATGTATGCCAAAACCAATAGAGTAATGTAAAGTAAAACAAAGTAAAATGGAAGCTCTAAAAAAAAAAAAAAAAGACTAAGTAGTTGATATATACAGCTTACAAAAAAAAAAAAAAAAAACACTACCAACAGCTGGTACAGATCATTGGTTCTCAACTCGGGATGATTTTTGCCTTGAGGTGCATTTGTAGACATTTTTGAGACCCACAGTTGGAGGGGATGGAGCCTGCTACTTATTTCTTTTGTGCTGAAGCCAGAGATAATGTTCAACATCTTAAGGCAAAGGGAAGTCTCAAAACAAGGTGCTGGTTCCAACTCTGCCAGTAATCTTTCATTTTTCCCCCCTGGATTGAATTTATACATATGGACATGCATGTTTTGTTTATCGCGATTTGTCCAGACTTAAGAAAGTATCAGGAATATAGTAAGTATATTATACATATATGTATTATATCTGAATGAATGCTTGCTCAGGCATTAAGACTGGAAGAATGAATGCATTATTTGACTATTAAGTCAGTCAGTCAGTTCAGTTGCTTAGTCGTGTCCGACTCTCTGCGACCCCATGAATCGCAGCACGCCAGGCCTCCCTGTCCATCACCATCTCCCGGAGTTCACTCAGACTCATGTCCATCGAATCCATGATGCCATCCAGCCATCTCATCCTCGGTCATCCCCTTCTCCTCCTGCCCCCAATCCCTTCCAGCATCAGAGTCTTTTCCAATGAGTCAACTCTTCGCATGAGGTGGCCAAAGTCCTGGAGTTTCAGCTTTAGCATCAGTCCTTCCAAACAAATCCCAGGGTTGATCTCCTTCAGAATGGACTGGTTGGATCTCCTTGCAGTCCAAGGGACTCTCAAGAGTCTTCTCCAACACCACAGTTCAAAAGCATCACTTCTTCGGCGCTCAGCTTTCTTCACAGTCCAACTTTCACATCCATACATGACCACAGGAAAAGCCATAGCCTTGACTAGGCGGACCTTAGTCGGCAAAGTAATGTCTCTGCTTTTGAATATACTATCCAGGTTGGTCATAACTTTTCTTCCAAGGAGTAAGCGTCTTCTAATTTCATGGCTGCAGTCACCATCTGCAGTGATTTTGGAGCCCCCAAAAATAAAGTCTGACATTTTTTTAACCATACCACGTGGCACGGAGGAGCTTAGTTCCCTGACCAGGGGCCGAACCCATACCCCTTGCACTGGAACTGCAGTCTTAACCACTGGACTGCCAGGGAAGGCCATGGAGGCTGTGACTTCTGCTTCTTCTGGACCCTTAGTATTGGCTTTCTGGCCAGCACACCTCAGATGCTCACTCGTCACTGAATAAACCAAATCTACCTCCTGGAGGTCTCTTAAATGACCACGCCTAACCAGCCAGGAGGTAACACTCCAGAGCCCGACCTGTCCTTCTTCTCATAGTCTCAGAGCAACTGCAGTTCTCCGGTCACAAATCTCCTCTCCCTATCTGTGCTTAGCTGGTTGGGACCACAACCTTTCCTCGTTTCTAACAGACCCTTTCTCACATTCCCTCCTTTTCTAATAGCTTTCATTTCACCCTCTCCTCTAGCCTGTCATACCCTGCCTTTTAAAAACATGAGCCTAAAGGAAACAAAATGTCTTTCCGTTTACCCTGCTTCTCCTTCAGAAATGTACTGTGACTTCTCTTTATAATCATAATTCCAAAATTCCACACCACGCACTGCATCCAACTCATGAAGGTAGTGTTGGAGGAAAGTGTAAAGAGACTGGATGCCACTCCTAACTTCTCAGAAAAGAAAAGGTGGTTCCTGTTTAAAACCACAAGCACTGCGTTATGTCTCACAATTTCATGGGTCAGGAATTTGGGCAGAACTCAACTGATATGGTATGGTATAGTCCCATCACTTCATGGCAGACAGATGGGGAAAAAGTGGAAACAGTGACAGATTTTATTTCTTGGGCTAAAAAGTCACTGTGGACAGTGACTGCAACCACGAAATTAAAAGATGTTTGCTCCTTGGAAGGAAAAGTGAAAGTGAAAGTCGCTCAGTTGAGTCTGACTCTTTATAGTCCATGGAATTCTCCAGGCCAGAGTACTGGAGTGGGTAGCCATTCCCTTCTCCAGGGGATCTTCCCAACCCAGTAATCAAACCCAGGTCTCCCGCATTGCAGGCGGATTCTATACCAGCTGAGCCACAAGGGAAGGAAAGCTATGACAAACCTAGACAGTGTATCATAAAGCAGAAACATCACTTTGCCGACAAACGTCCATATAATCAAAGCTATGATTTTTAGTAGCCATGTATGGATGTGAGAGCTGGACCATAAAGAAGACTGAGCTCTGAAGAATTCATACTTTCGAATTGTGGTACTGAAGAAGACTCTTGAGAGTCCCTTGGACTGCAAGGAGATCAAACTAGTCAATCCTAAAGGAAATAAACCATGAATATTCATTGGGAGGACTGATGCTGAAGTTGAAGTGCCAATACTTTGGCCACCTGATGGGAAGAGCCTCTGATGCTGGGAAAGACTGAAGGCAAAAGGAGAAGGGGAGAATGGTTAGATAACATTACCAACTCAATGGACATGAATTTGTGCAAACTCTGGGAAATAGTGGAGGACAGGGAAGCCAGGTCTGCTGCTGTCCATGGGGGCACAAAGAGTCAGACACGACTGAGTGACTGAACAACAGTCAGTTGTTGACCCTTCTGTCCTACTCCAGCAATGGAAATCACGTGGTGTTTTTAGCGGGCAGGCGGGTTTATCTGAAGAGTCCAAGGCAGCTGCATTCTCATATCTCCTGCCTTGTGCAGAAGGCTGGAATTGCCTACCTAGGGCCTCTCCAGCATGACAGTCTCAGAGAGGTTGGATTTCTTACATAATGACCCAGGGTTTCTAATGTTTCCTTAGGAAAGGACTTGATAGTCTAGCCTCAGAAACCATCAGTGCTGTCTTATTCTATCAGTAAGGCATGTACCTTGGAAGAAAAGTTATGACCAACCTAGATAGCATATTCAAAAGCAGAGACATTACTTTGCTGACTAAGGTCTGTCTAGTCAAGGCTGTGGTTTTTCCAGTGGTCATGTATGGATGTGAAAGTTGGACTGTGAAGAAGGCTGAGCGCCAAATTGATGCTTTTGAACTGTGGTGTTGGAGAAGACTCTTGAGAGTCCCTTGGACTGCAAGGAGATCCAACCAGTCCATTCTGAAGGAGATCAGCCCTGGGATTTCTTTGGAAGGAATGATGCTAAAGCTGAAACTCCAGTACTTTGGCCACCTCATGAGAAGAGTTGACTCATTGGAAAAGACTGATGCTGGGAGGGATTGGGGGCAGGAGGAGAAGGGGACGACAGAGGATGAGATGGCTGGATGGCATCACGGACTCGATGGACGTGAGTCTGAGTGAACTCCGGGAGTTGGTGATGGACAGGGAGGCCTGGCATGCTGCGATTCATGGGGTTGCAAAGAGTCGGACACGACTGAGCAACTGAACTGAACTGAACTGAAGGCATGTACCAGCCTTCCTAGATGCAAGGGGAAGAGACATACACCTTTGTCTTTTGATGAGAGGAATTTGCGATTATGCTTTAAAACCACATCAGATGGAACCACTGTGAAAGACAATGCATAGGGTTGGTAGGTTGGGTTGTGGTTTGGGGATTATCCAGTTGATAGCGATTCACCTTTTATGCATTATAATGAACATTCCCAATCTGTTTAGCCATCATCCTCACAACCTAATAACTTCACCACAGCTGCACTCTCTAAGGTGACCAATTATGTTAGAGCCAAATCCACTAGTTTTGTTTTTATTCTCTTTTGACATTTTTTTCTAAACATTACAGTATGACCACTTGACAGACCCAACCCTTCATTAATTGTATTTTCAAATGCCATAGTTCTATGACTGAGGACAGTGTTTCTTTCCTAATCTGACCTTTGATAAGGTCATTTTTCCTAGACCATAACTTTGGGGATCCCTATAGCTTGACCCTTGACCTCTTTTCCTAGTCCCGTTATACTCATTCCCATGTAAAGTGTGGACCTTCTTTTATCACATTCATATTGCTGACTCTCAAATATCTGCACTTTCCATGGGAGTGAGTATAATGGGACTAGGAAAAGGGGTCAAGGGTCAAGGGTCATAGATGACTTGTGAAGGTAAGAGCTGCACCTGGAGCCTGGTGACCTGCCTTTCTGCCTATGCACCCAGAATGAAATTAAAAGGAGCACTTTATCGCTCTAGCAGTTTACTCTGGGTTTACTTTCTAGAATGTTTATCATTTCATTTGACACCCTCCTATAAAAAGTGTTCAAATGAAAAACTTTAAAAGTTCAGAATGTTTTTGGATTCTGCTTGGAAGTTTTTGGAATCGCATTTGGCTGCATGTGGCTGGGAGGGTGAGAGGATGAGAAATCAGAAAGAGAGCAAAGGGAAGCCAAGCAGAGAAGGTGTCTGCAAGGCTTCTGGGGAGTCAGAGGAATAAGAGGAGTCCCACTCTTGGAGCTCTACGGCTGGGCAGGAACTTCTGCCAGGATCACTGAGCTCGCGCTTGTTTAAGGGACTCCCCCTCGCCGCCCTCCAAGGGTGCGCAGCTGAAGACTCTAGCAGCCTGGAGAGACGCCCAGATTGCCAGGCGCTGCTCTGCGCCCTTCCCTGCGCATCGAGGGTAGCAGAGAGTAGACGGCAGCTCCCCAGGTGCCGAGCCAGGATGGGGAGGTGGGAGGGACCTGGCGCCCCAGGACACGCCCTGCCATTCCGCGAAGACCTGGATCGGCTCAGCCCCGATCGCGATCGCCGGCGATATAAGTCATCCGCAGAGGAAGAGGGCACGGCGTGGCCAGCCCGGACTCGAGGGAGGGCAAGCAGGCGCCGCTGCATCGACCCCGCCACCTGCCACCTGGCCCGCTGCAGCCCCTGCCTGCCGCCCCCGCTGACCAGAAGTCGGAGAGGCCGGGTCTGCCGCCCGGCCGCGCAGGAGTGAGAAGCTAGGCAGAACTTCCACCTTCGGGACTGAAGCCCTGCTCCGCTTGCGCCGGAGTCCGCGTTGAGTCAGGATGGTGGGGCACACAGCGTCAGACGTACCCCCTACCATGGCGGTCAAGATCTTCTCGGCTGGGGCGGCGGCCTGCGTGGCTGACATAGTCACCTTCCCGCTGGACACCGCCAAAGTCCGGCTGCAGGTAGGGAGCGCGGCGGGCAAGGGAGGGGCCCGCCTACTGTTGGCGTCCCTTTGACCCTGGCTTCGGTTTTACCATCCTTTCTCACGTTAGGCAGAGCAGTGGCCACATTCAAAAGGTTTGCCTGTCACTGGATGGATGCTTTAGGGTGGAAACTGGAATTATCGCAGGAATTAACTAAAGAAGTGCGAGGGTCCAGGAGGACGGGTTGGCTGTGACTGTTGCCACCCGCTCCTGGACTTGATCAGACAGGCACATCTTCCTGGCCCGCTGCCTAGGGGCTCTGGAGAGTTCTTGGGGGTGGGACAGTGAGGTGCGGGATGAGGAGGATGTTCAAAGTATGCCTCGTAGCCAGATTCTCTCCCTTCCCCCTTTCGATAGATAGATATCTAGATATCTAGCTCTAGATAGATAGGTGTGTGCTAAATCACTTCAGCCCTATCCGACTCTTTGCGACACTGTGGACTGCAGCTCCCCAGGCTCCTCTGTCCATGGGATTCCCCAGGCAAGAATACTGGAGCGGGTTGCCCTTTCCTTTTCTAGAGGATCTTCCTGACCCAGGGATTTAGATAGATAGATAAGGGGAGATGTTGCTGAGAAGGGGAGATGTTGCTGAGAAGGCGAAAAAGAATGAAAATAGGAACACAATGGAAAAAATATCTTGGCTCAAGCTTTCTCCATCGAGGACAGCTTGATGCCAACCTTTGTTTTTTTCCTCACTAGGTAGGACTCCCTTTCTCGATTTTCACTTCCAGATCCAGGGCGAATGCCTGACCTCCAGTGCCATTAGGTATAAAGGTGTCCTGGGTACAATCATCACTCTGGCAAAAACAGAAGGGCCTGTGAAACTCTACAGCGGGCTGCCTGCTGGTCTCCAGAGACAAATAAGCTTCGCCTCTCTTAGGATTGGCCTCTATGATACTGTCCAGGAGTTCTTCACCACAGGGAAAGAAGGTAAGCAGGCAGTGTTTCTGGGAGGGGGAGAAGTCAGAGAGACATGTCCTAGGCTCAGCGGTGGCCCAGGAACCAGTTACACACAGGGTAGTGGTCTTCATAACAAACTGGCAAGCCAACATCAATATCTGAACACACGGGGCATGGAGGGCAGGCATGCTGGTGAGTGGGAAAAAGTGACACCAGAAAGGCAGAAATGCATCAGACCACAGGAGAGCTTGCAGGCCATGCTAAGGAGTTCAGGTTTTATCCTTAAAATGACAGGAAGTCACTGAAAAATAATAAACAAGGGAATAACATAAATAATTTATATTTTCAGAAGGTCACTTTGGCAGCACTGTAAAAGCTATATAGAAAAAGGGGAAGAAAAGGGTAATGTAGAAAGGAAGAAATTATCAGGGTAAGCTAAAGCAATGGCAGTAAAGATTTTGGAAATGTAATTGACTAAACTTGGTGGAGAGTTGGAAGTGAGGCATAAAGAAAAAGTAGGAATGTTAAGATGACTTACAAGTTTCTGGTTAAATATCCCATTCATTGAGGGAGGGAATATAGAAACCATCTGAAGTGGGGAGGTAAGAAATTCAGTTTAGGATGTGTCGAGGATAGGTAATATCTGATCTGCACAAGAACTTAGGAGAAACACCTGGGATAGATTTCCCAGTTATGGGAGGAATTATCATTAGGGCCAAACAGAGCAGAGAGATGTAGTGAGGAAAGGAGGGAATGATGTGCCTAACAGCAGAAACTCATGGGTTTTCTTGGCCACCCCATCTTGAGCAGAGCAGAAGAGGTGGCAGCTAGACTGCAGAGCAGTGAGGACAAGATGGGCCGCGAGAAGGGAAGACAAAGGAGATGGCCCTGCTCCCAAGCAAGGAGCTTGGGAAACGAAAAGGGGATTGGAGCAGAGCATGAGCAACAAAGTAAGACATAAATAGGGGCCAAAAGTGAAGGGAATTGTTTAAGTCTCATCTTGCCACTTAAAAGATGCGTATTATTATTCAGTGCTCAGCTCCTGGCCAAGCATATTGAGAAAGGAAAGCAACCACACGATCATGAGAAGACTTGCTGAATTTCCCATACGCAGGACATTATGTTAAGTGCTATTTTGTTATTAACTCACACAATGACTCTGTGAGGTAGATATTATTACCTCCATTTTATACAGCTTAGGAAACAGAGACTGAGAAAGTCCTTGATGAGTAAATGTGATTGATCTATACTTTAATTATGGGAATAGGTATGAGGTTTCATGGGGTCACAAAACAGTAGGACATGTCTTAACGACTAAATAACAGCAATGAGGCTCCAAGACTATTTGTCATTTTATTAACTGATATCCGTCTTGAGTAACCCATGTTAATTTTTCAAAATTTGCGATTAAAAATCACGTGATCACTTCTTTCTTCTTATTTTTGTCCCTTTAGGGCCCTGTTGAAGCCTGAGACCACTTGACATCCCAGACTCAGGCAGTTTGTCCTTTAGGGCTTTTCCTAAGATCCCTAAGTCCAATAATCAACAGTCTCATTGATGGCTAGACGACTAAGCTTCACTGGTGACTGGTGCCTCCACGCAATTGGGAAATACTGAAAAACAGGGCAAATATAAAGAAAGAACTAAGCCAGATATAGGAAAGAACTAAGCCATTGTTTAAACAAGCATTGGGTTTTTCTTTCTCCTTGAAAGTCTTTATTAAAAAAAAAAAAAATTCAGTCAACTTTGAAGTCTTCTAGCCCTCCTATGACTTATACATTCTTAGCACAGTCCATGGGGTGACAAGGAGTTGGACACGACTCAGCAACTCAGCACAGCACAGTACATGATTAACACGCGCACAAGCATTAGGGAACTGTTAAAGATATAATGACCCAGTAGCATTAACCACTAAAAAGTAAAAAGACATATAAATGCATTCTGGGTCTTGACTTTTTTCTTTTTTGCTTGACACATCACTTTTTTCTCTCTGGATAACAACAGCTAGCTTAGGAAGCAAGATCTCAGCGGGCCTAACGACTGGAGGCGTGGCCGTGTTCATTGGGCAACCCACAGAGGTGGTCAAGGTCAGACTGCAAGCACAGAGCCATCTCCACGGTCCCAAACCTCGATACACCGGGACTTACAATGCTTACAGAATTATAGCAACAACAGAAGGCTTGACGGGGCTTTGGAAAGGTGACTCACTTCAACATGGATTCTATAATCGTTAAAACACACATATCCAATTAGCACCTTATATGATGGAGCTATTCAACACTTTCTTTCCCTCCAGGGACTACTCCCAATCTGACAAGAAATGTCATCATCAACTGTACAGAGCTAGTAACGTATGACCTAATGAAGGAGGCCCTTGTGAAAAACAAACTATTAGCAGGTAACTTTCTTTTTTATGTGGCAGTTCTGCACATTTATAATTTCATCTTTTATTATACTGAATCCCTTAATTGTAATAATTTTATCTTTTAAAACAGTAATACTCTTAAATAATAGATATAACCAAAACCCTAAGCCTTAGAAATTCTGTTGGAACAGTTTTTTTCTTTTGCAATAAAACTAAGATGCACCTGTATTTTTATATCAGCATCATTCTCATTTAATACTAATATATGATTTTTGTTAGCATCTCTCTTTTTCTTTATAAAGCAGAATTCAGGAAATGAGTCATCCTGCACTATATCCACATGAGTTAGTTAAATAAGGAGCTTCTTGGTGGTTTCATCCCAAAAGTAGAACCATTGGATAGGTTCCTAAAAATTTTATTCTAATAGGTTCTGGAAACATTGAAATTCTCCTTGGACAATGACTTTTTTTCAAAAAAGTATAGATGCCTATGTGTTGAGTATTATGTCATGCCCTAAGGACAGAGGTAAGTAACTGGTTATTTACCTAAAGCACTTATAATCCAGTATGCCATGTACCATTTGCCAACTTTTTCTAAAATTATAACATTCCTTACTGTATGTACAAGCTTCCCTTGTAGCTCAATCGGTAAAGAATCTGCCTGCAGTGCAGGAGACCCCCGGTTCGATCCCTGAGTTGGGAAGATCCCCTGGAGAAGGAAATGACAACCCACTCCAGTATCCTTGCCTGGAAAATCTCATGGACAGAGGAGCCTGGTGGGCTGCAGTCCATGGTGTTGCAAAGAGCTGGGCATGACTGAGCAACTAACACTCACTTACTGTGTGTTATTTATTTATAAGACAACTACATTGACCTGTTATCAACAGGCTTTCAAGGATCTGACAGATAACTAAAAACTAGAAGCCCCTCCCACAAATCTAGTGTTGACCTGTCTCATCGACCTGTTTCAGACGACGTGCCCTGCCACTTTGTGTCCGCTGTTGTGGCTGGATTCTGCACAACGGTCCTGTCCTCGCCAGTGGATGTGGTGAAAACCCGATTTGTTAACTCTTCACCAGGACAGTACACAAGTGTGCCCAACTGCGCAATGCTGATGCTCACTAGGGAAGGACCGTCAGCCTTTTTCAAAGGGTAGGATGTGTTCTTCTGTATCTACAGTGTTGTGTTCAGGGATTCTTTGTGCTGGTGGGGCGGGGGGCATCTCATCTGAACAACTGACAGCTGAGCAGCCTTAGAATGTGCACTGTACTTAGTGCCTACTTTTCTTTGCCATAAATCTCTCTAATATTACACCAATTCCACTGTGTCAGAAAATTTAAAGCTGTGATAGTAAAATCTTCTCAAGCTTGATCAGTGGCTCTTTCGAAACCGACAGCCTGTCCCTTGGTCTCAATCTATTGGCTGAGGGGAGAGGGGAGAGGGGAGTTATTTTTTAATGGGTACAGAGATTCAGTTTGGGATGGAGATGGGGAGTGGTAATGAAAACAATGAGAACATATTTAATGCTACTGAATTATACTATTGAATATATATATAAGAGAGAGACACACATATATACATATGTATGTGTATAAATGGCTGGCTAAAATTATAAATTAATGTTATGTATATTTTACCATAAAACACACACACACACATTCAGGAGTCAGAAGCTATATGCTAAGAGATCCCCCAAAATATTGGGGGGTGATCTTTATAGGCAAGATCTCTAACATACCAATCCACTAGATCTCTAACCATACCATACCATTTAACAGATTTTACATCATTTTCTCTGGGAATATTTCATTGCTGTAGACAGGATTTTCAAAATAAATCATCAGGTGTGTACACTGTGGCAGAATTCTTCAAAATAGCAAGAGCAACCGAAACAACAAAAGGCAATGCAGTCTCTGACCACCCCTCTTAGGACCAGAATTACCAAGATCTATGGTCTAATTATTCATCACTTTGCTTTCTCCACTTACTTCCTCTCTTTTAAACTATTAAAGTTTCCTATACTCCATTCAGAAAGCAAAGGAAAACAAGATTTCCTGTCCCCTCAAAAAAGAGAAGATGATGGAGAAGCAGGAGACAAGCTTTGGTTTGGTCTGGTGGGACCATTGTATCGATGTGAGCCTCTGGATTTCGTTGTTGAGAAGCAGGCTAGGGCACCTGGATGAAACTTGAGGCAGAGGAAGGACACGTGGAGAGTAGGCACTCTCAAGCGCCTGCACTGGAGATGCGTGACGCAATGAGAAGCATGCACTGCCTGGACTATAATTTGCTGTTGTTCACTCATTCAGTTGTGTCCAACCCTTTATGACCCCATGGACTGCAGCATGCCAGACTTCCCTGTCCTTCATCATTTCCCAGAGTTTGCGCCAACTCATGTCCACTGAGTTGAAGGCATGCACTATAATAGCTATCAGAATTTTAAGCAAACTAACAGAATGGTGACATCACTTTTCTAGATTTGTACCTTCTTTCTTGCGACTGGGATCCTGGAACATCATCATGTTTGTGTGCTTCGAACAGCTGAAGCGAGAATTGATGAAGTCAAGGCAGACCATGGACTGTGCGACCTAGTCCTCCTCAGGAAGAAGATGGAACAGACCAGTGGGGATCTTTGCTAACCAGATAATTTTAAAAAGCAAGCGAAACTATTCACTTTATTTCACCCAGATAAGGAAATTCTGATAGAGAGTTCTGGACTATTTTTTTTCCAAGGGAAAACTACTATTTCCTATGACCTTTATTTTCAGTATTTTAAGGAAGGGAAAGCAAAACATTCAATATATACACTGGCAAATGTAATATCCAGATAAGCTACTGTACTTAATTGACTATTTAATGGGGGGAGGGATTTTATGATTGAATATGAAGACCTTTAACATGTTTTAATTATTAATTCAACTATTAATTGATGGAAAAGGAAAACTGAGTAAAATACACTTTATCAATACTTAAAAACGAAGTTTCCTTTTTATTTATTAACCCCATTGTCAGTTAATATATTCAATAAAATATTGCTAATATCTCTTAAAGTTTGCCTTTTTTTGATCTATATCTAATGTAAGAGTTGAGATTCACCTGGGTTACAAAACTTCCCAAATAACAAGGGAAGGTCTTTAGAATCATTGGGCAAAAACTTACTTTTAATGTTATTAGTACATGCTTTTGATTTTGAGAGTCCACATTTTATGGCACCTATAACAATTTCTAATCTAAGACACTGTGTTCACTGGGGCACTGCTGTTATTAGAATCATAGTATCTATCCTAGAATCACAGAATATTAGAGCTAGACGGTACCTTTGGTTAGACAGAGGAACGGATTGAGATGAAAATTAATCTACATTGCATCTTTCCAGCAAAACCAACTTTGTCATTTGCATCTGTAGTAACCTTTTCATCTACCAGCTGAGTGCAGAAAGAATAGGGAAGGAATAAACAGATTGAAAGAGTTAAGACAAAAACAAGGAGTGGCCACTAACTGGCCAGGTAGTCCCCAGGCTGCCAGGCATTGTGAGCTCCACATACATTTACTATTACGTTTCTCCTCCGTTGACTCTGAGGGTTCTCTCCCGTTTATTTCCCTTCGTTTCCATAAATCTCTCTAATATTACACCAATTCCACTGTGTCAGAAAATTTAAAGCTGTGATAGTAAAATCTTCTCAAGCTTGATCAGTGGCTCTTTCGAAACCGAC
Organism: Oreotragus oreotragus; assembly: GCA_006410675.1. Classification (NCBI taxonomy): domain Eukaryota; kingdom Metazoa; phylum Chordata; class Mammalia; order Artiodactyla; family Bovidae; genus Oreotragus; species Oreotragus oreotragus. The sequence goes on along the minus strand of SJYX01000374.1, from coordinate 12,820 downwards.
AGCCTGTCCCTTGGTCTCAATCTATTGGCTGAGGGGAGAGGGGAGAGGGGAGTTATTTTTTAATGGGTACAGAGATTCAGTTTGGGATGGAGATGGGGAGTGGTAATGAAAACAATGAGAACATATTTAATGCTACTGAATTATACTATTGAATATATATATAAGAGAGAGACACACATATATACATATGTATGTGTATAAATGGCTGGCTAAAATTATAAATTAATGTTATGTATATTTTACCATAAAACACACACACACACATTCAGGAGTCAGAAGCTATATGCTAAGAGATCCCCCAAAATATTGGGGGGTGATCTTTATAGGCAAGATCTCTAACATACCAATCCACTAGATCTCTAACCATACCATACCATTTAACAGATTTTACATCATTTTCTCTGGGAATATTTCATTGCTGTAGACAGGATTTTCAAAATAAATCATCAGGTGTGTACACTGTGGCAGAATTCTTCAAAATAGCAAGAGCAACCGAAACAACAAAAGGCAATGCAGTCTCTGACCACCCCTCTTAGGACCAGAATTACCAAGATCTATGGTCTAATTATTCATCACTTTGCTTTCTCCACTTACTTCCTCTCTTTTAAACTATTAAAGTTTCCTATACTCCATTCAGAAAGCAAAGGAAAACAAGATTTCCTGTCCCCTCAAAAAAGAGAAGATGATGGAGAAGCAGGAGACAAGCTTTGGTTTGGTCTGGTGGGACCATTGTATCGATGTGAGCCTCTGGATTTCGTTGTTCAGAAGCAGGCTAGGGCACCTGGATGAAACTTGAGGCAGAGGAAGGACACGTGGAGAGTAGGCACTCTCAAGCGCCTGCACTGGAGATGCGTGACGCAATGAGAAGCATGCACTGCCTGGACTATAATTTGCTGTTGTTCACTCATTCAGTTGTGTCCAACCCTTTATGACCCCATGGACTGCAGCATGCCAGACTTCCCTGTCCTTCATCATTTCCCAGAGTTTGCGCCAACTCATGTCCACTGAGTTGAAGGCATGCACTATAATAGCTATCAGAATTTTAAGCAAACTAACAGAATGGTGACATCACTTTTCTAGATTTGTACCTTCTTTCTTGCGACTGGGATCCTGGAACATCATCATGTTTGTGTGCTTCGAACAGCTGAAGCGAGAATTGATGAAGTCAAGGCAGACCATGGACTGTGCGACCTAGTCCTCCTCAGGAAGAAGATGGAACAGACCAGTGGGGATCTTTGCTAACCAGATAATTTTAAAAAGCAAGCGAAACTATTCACTTTATTTCACCCAGATAAGGAAATTCTGATAGAGAGTTCTGGACTATTTTTTTTCCAAGGGAAAACTACTATTTCCTATGACCTTTATTTTCAGTATTTTAAGGAAGGGAAAGCAAAACATTCAATATATACACTGGCAAATGTAATATCCAGATAAGCTACTGTACTTAATTGACTATTTAATGGGGGGAGGGATTTTATGATTGAATATGAAGACCTTTAACATGTTTTAATTATTAATTCAACTATTAATTGATGGAAAAGGAAAACTGAGTAAAATACACTTTATCAATACTTAAAAACGAAGTTTCCTTTTTATTTATTAACCCCATTGTCAGTTAATATATTCAATAAAATATTGCTAATATCTCTTAAAGTTTGCCTTTTTTTGATCTATATCTAATGTAAGAGTTGAGATTCACCTGGGTTACAAAACTTCCCAAATAACAAGGGAAGGTCTTTAGAATCATTGGGCAAAAACTTACTTTTAATGTTATTAGTACATGCTTTTGATTTTGAGAGTCCACATTTTATGGCACCTATAACAATTTCTAATCTAAGACACTGTGTTCACTGGGGCACTGCTGTTATTAGAATCATAGTATCTATCCTAGAATCACAGAATATTAGAGCTAGACGGTACCTTTGGTTAGACAGAGGAACAGATTGAGATGAAAATTAATCTACATTGCATCTTTCCAGCAAAACCAACTTTGTCATTTGCATCTGTAGTAACCTTTTCATCTACCAGCTGAGTGCAGAAAGAATAGGGAAGGAATAAACAGATTGAAAGAGTTAAGACAAAAACAAGGAGTGGCCACTAACTGGCCAGGTAGTCCCCAGGCTGCCAGGCATTGTGAGCTCCACATACATTTACTATTACGTTTCTCCTCCGTTGACTCTGAGGGTTCTCTCCCGTTTATTTCCCTTCGTTAACTGTAAAGCATCTCGTCGCAGACGCCCTCGTATCCTGCACAGATCCCTCTGCTCTGACAGTGATGCTGCCCTGACTGCCTTTTGCCATGTCAGCATCTGTACTGCTTAGGGCCTTCTTCCGGTCCCAGAGACATCTTTGCCCACCCGGGCATGGCACACTAGGACAGGAAAAATAACACACCCCTGTGAGCTGCCCTGGACCCATAACCGATGGGAGCTGGTGTGTGAATATCCAGGTCCCTCATGGTCGGGTGGAATGCCTCTGAGGGATCAGAATCCAGTGACAGTGGTATTTTGCTTACCTCTAAAACCATTTATGGGAAGACTTCAAGTCCCGCTCTTCATCCTCCACCTTACTGGTGTCTCCTGGGATCACTTCCCGAAAGAATTCCAAATCCTTGTCTTGAGGCCTGACTCTGGGAGAATCCAAAGTAAGACAGACCACCATCTCAGAGCAGCATATTTCTTTCAAGAAGGAAAATATAAAACTGTGTTTGCTGGGAACCTGGTCAGGCAATGGGCAGTAGTGACAAGTTGCTACCCTTGACCAAACTTTAGTCATGCTGCTATTTCCTACTTGGTTCTGTCCTTGGGTGTCCTTTTAAATGTATATTTATTTTAATTGGAGGTTAATTACATCGAGAGCCATTTTAGCAAGAATCCTGCTAAAATTGGCTTAGCCAGAATCTCTCACCTTCAACACGATCACTATTGATATCAAATTCCTCATCCCTGTCCTGGATACCTGATCACCAGTCCTTTTAGATGTTCTCTGTACACATGCTTATCATTCATAAGCAGTAACTTTTCTTTCCATCCACTTGTTTTATTCCAGCTGGTAGGATCTCTAGTAGAATTTTGAATTTATTTTCAGTAACAATTTGAATGATTCACTCCTCATCCCTTCTTAGAGTACATTTCCCTACTTTATTGATGCTGGGCTTAGCCATGTGATTTGCCATGACCAAGAGATCATGTTAGTAAGCATGATGTGAGTAAGGGCTTGAATGTGTTTGAGCAACTGAGTTTATTCTTGTGTTTCTGCCACACCATGAAGAACATGGCTCAGGTAACCCACTGACCTCAGATGAACTGGCCACATGGAGATGAATGGAAGTGAAATCATGACCTCAATTTAAGGCTAGCTGAATCCAGCTGAGACTACCCAACTGTCTGGCTAGCCTACCCAGTGTGAGGGGTAAAATTGTTCTGTAGGTCATGGAGTTATTTTGTGGTTGGTTGTTATACGTTGTATTGTGGCAATGACTGACTGACACAAGAGATGACAGAAGACATCCTTTCTTTATTCTGATCCCAATATTTTATAATTAAGTATATTTGCTATAGTTCATTTTATAAAGATATATTTTGTAAAATTACGGTAATCCCTATTTCTTATTTGCCAAGTTTTTAACACAAATGGATGTTGAATTTTTATTGAATGCTTTTTCTGTATCTATTAAAGATCATCATATGCCCAGTGGTAGGTTTGCTGGGTCATATGGTAGTTCTATTTTTTTTAAGGAACCTCGGTACTGTTCTCTACGTGGCTGTACCAATTTATATTCCCAGCAACAGTCAAGAGGGAGGGCATATATGTATACACACAGCTGGTTCACTTCATTGTACAGCAGAAGCTAACAAACATTGTAAAGCAACTTTACCCCAATTTAAAAAATAGATCATAACCGTCTTATGAATTACAGAGCGTACACATTATTTGGAAGAGTTTGTGAAAATGAACATTATTTTATTTTTAAATGTGCTAACTCACTGGTGAAGCCCCTGTGAAACTGCAGGTTTTTTGGTGGAAAGGTTTTTAATTGCTGAATCCATTTAATAGCTCCAGGACTTTTATGCTTTTCTATTTCTTCTTGGGTAGCTTTGATAAAATGTATTTTTCTAGAAATTATTTCATCTAATTTTCCTAATTTTGACATTACTCAATATATTCTTTTTAATATCTATAGGATCTCTAGTGATTTTTCTTATTTCATTCCTGACAGTATTGCTTGCTTTCTTTTTATTGTTAATTTGTCTCACTAAAATTTATCAATATTGTTAGTCTTCTCAAACACTTTGTTGATCCTATCATATGCATGTTTTCTTTTCTATGCATCAGAGCTCTTGTCTTTGATGTTTCCTTCTCTACTTTCTTCAGGTTTATTTGGTACTTCTTCATCAAACTTGAGATGATTGCTTTGTCTTTAAAGCACTTTTTCCCTAACATATACATTTAAAGCTATAATTAGTATTAACTTTAATAGGGACTGCATTTGCTGTATCAAACCAGTTCCATATTTAGTTCAAGATAAGCTACACACACACACAGGAATGCTTTGAAGCTATGCATTAACATACAAATAGATCCATGATCAACTGTGAAAACACATTGCAGGATAGTATGATTTATTCCTAACCTTTCTAAGGACGGGGGGTGGTGATGGCAGTTTCATTTCTGGTGTCATAACCAACTGTTCTTATCCAATAACCTTTTAAATAGGTAATCAGTGGATGAGTTAAAATCATAAAAATAAAAAAAACTTTCTGTATATTCTGATTTTACCCTACAGGAACATGATTAAAGGATTAAATGAAAAACGTATTATTTCATGAATATAAATGACATAAATAAGGGACAAGGAAGATGGGAAGGGAGCAGAAGTATTAATAGAGAGGCTTATGACAATTTCAACATGTTTTTATTTGCTCACAACATTCCAAACAACATGACATTCCATTTCAACTATTGCTTTTACATAGGAAGTTAATTGCTTTACCCAAAGTAGACAGAAATCTATTTCTTTACATTGCTAGCCAGCACTCTTTCCCCTAGGGAAAGCTACTGCTTAAATATTTTTGAATATTTTGTTTAACAGAAGCATAGCCTTGCCCTATAATAGTAAGGTAGTAGCTGGGTCTTACCTGCACTACATTTTAACATTTTTCTTATCCAAAGCTGAAGCTAAGGAAAAAAAAGGCTCACTCATGATTTTTCTCAGATTTTTATCAACTCCAGGAATCTCCATTTAAAAATATTGGAGAGGTTCATAAATATGAAATCGAACTTAAGCCTCCCCAGAAGTTGGGTGGACCATTTATCCTGAGAAAATAGCTGCTGGTCCCCAATCACTAATTCAAAAGGATAATAAACATTATTGCCCTTCAAGCCAAATGTCTTCTCTTTGTGCTAAGATAACATGTAATCTTTCCTGCTCTGGCAATGAACACTCCTCCTTCACATTCCTCTAATGTTTCTCCTATTAGCAAATCTTTGACCAAGTTCGATTTCACTGAATGCAAAGGGGAGAAATAGAACATAAACAACTACGGACACTGGAATAAAAATGAAGAGTACATATATTTTCACATAGAAAAATACATACAAATCCAAGTAGCTCATTTTAGAAAAAAAAATCAGGACAGGCATTTTTAAGAAAAAGATTCTGTTTTCTCAGTTATAAAGGGTGCCAGTAAGACACTGATTTTATATCTGACTATATCACCATATTTATAAAGAGGGGTGGGTCTAAGTTCACTGATATCCCCTGATTTCTCTCAATTCTTTAAAGATTGTCTTTCAGAATGTATTTAAACTGCAACTTGTAATTATATATTTAGACTCCTTTTGTCACTGATTCACTCTTCAGTCTGGCACACACAAAAAATTCATTTCAATACTGATTAACTTTTTTGATGCTAAAGCAAACAATTTTCCTTCTACTTCAATTCTATCACTACTTTGATATTTTATTACTATAGAAACAGGTAAAATTCTAAATATGGATTTTTTAGACTACCTAAAATTCTAACATACATATGTTGAAAGCAAGGAAAAGTAGGATGGCAGACACAATTATCATATTTCTCTTTTCATGTATGTCACTATCACATGAAAATCAGAAGGCTCATGTTACATTCTAATTTACAACTGGTGACATTTAGCTTGGCTTTCAAACTATCAAATCTTAGAATCTATTGGTGGCTTTCAACCAGCTTACTAAAGAATTGTTTGAAATGGTTACAGATCATCTTAAACAAAAACAGAGCAATATATTATACAAACAAAGGTGGACTTAAATAATATATTATTGAACAAAATTTCAAATGACATTTAAAAAACATTATTAAACATTAAAGAATTACTAAAAAGGTTTTTCTTCCCCCTAGGAGAAACTAAATACTTGAAAAGTTTCCCATTCTATACTTCAATCATTCTTTAAAAGCATACTGACCAAGGTTTATATCAGTTCAAGACCTCATCTGTTAAAAGATTAAATATAAAGGTAAGTATTTTCTAAGCGAAAACTAAAAGACTAACAATCGCTTTCCATGTAATGGTACACACCCTGATAAAATGAACTGTAATGGCTAATACCTGATTTTTATCTCATAGAACTCTGGCTGGATGATAAAGTATAGAAAACATTTAAAGAGATGAAGTCAAGGTACTCCTAGGATTGAGAAGTCTCCCACAAGAAACCTGTTTAAAATTCCTATAATAAAGAAAATCTAAACCACCACTATAGTAAAATTGAGCCCAATTATAACCTTTTATCTTGTTGAGAAAAGAAGAATTTCATTGCATGTACTTTTTTTTTCTTTTGGCATGCACTGTTAATGTATGTGCTATACAACACTGCATCTGTTATTTTCCAACTGAACATTTTATACCACTCTTCTCTTTGGCAAGTTTAAAGAGAGAAGTCTGTCAGTAGACATAAACAAATACTTGAACGTTTCAGGTCTTGATATATCAAATAAAAGCCTGTCCTTAAATGCTTGATATGTACCACTTTAAAGATGTATTAACTATCATCACATTTTAAATTATGTATTAACAGGCTGCTCTCTGTAGGATTTAAGAAGGATTTGGTAATCAGATGGACCTGTCTTTAAACTCTTTTAGTTTTGCTATGAGTACAAATGTCAAACACACAAAGAAGAAACTGTTACTGTTAGGATCTCATCACTTTATAATCCTTGACAGCAGTCGCTGCTCTCCTGAGATTTTCAGAGAATAAAGCTATACAAAATGCACAGCCGTCATCCTCAGGCTACTTTAAAGTCCCACAGACTGTTACAGAAAACCCACGAGGTCACACATCATTATCTAGAAACGTGGTGGTGTCGAAGCAAAGAGAAGCGAGACTGAACAGTGAGTAAAATCAACCGACATCGCTTAACTGAGATCTTTAAAAAGCTTGGTTTTTCTCTTGCTAAAGTTCGAAGACAGCTTTATTGAAATAGCACCTGTTCTTTGAGTATAATCAAGATTTTCTTAGCAGAGCATCTCTTTTCATAAACGTACACTGACAGAGAGGCCTCATAAAAGCCCTCACACCAAGCACTAAATTTCTTCTCTGTAGCTCATAAAAAAGCAAATACTGAAAATGAGAAAATGTCTCAAGCTTTAGAATTACACTGTGATATTTCAAAGTGTGTTATTTAAAAACAAAAGAGCTAATCACTAATACTGCATTCTCTCATTACCTATTACATGAAATAGTCAAAGAAACCAAAAAGCAGCCCATAATTCTGTCTTTTCTGACAAAGAGCGTCTCTCTATACGCTCCTGTGGCTCCTATGAGACAATATTGTGACGTGTGATCGAGATGCAAACAAAGAGAACCATGACGAACTAGCCTGTTAATTAACTTACAAATAAAATAAGGCAAAGGAAAAAAAGACCATTTCCAGACTAAAAACCAAAAACTCTTAACAGAGCTTTGAAAAGATATCAACTTGATAGTTACAACACATAAAAATGAAAACTGACTTTTATACATTTTAACCAATCAATTTTACAAAAATTGATTTGTACTTTTACACTGAATGGGTTAAGTCCCAAGCTCCAAACTGTGGCAGTTCATGTGACTCTACAGAGGGGATCTTTGGAAGATAAGGTACCTTTGGAGGACAGTGTATTAACAAGTGTAAACATACACTGATTGTCCACTAGCTTTCTTAAATAGAATTTCTGAAATATTTTTGTAGGAAATTATATATAAGGTGTGTAATTGATCAGATAATTTCTGTTACAACATATAAATTCTGTTGTGTGTGCAAAATGTGGTAGAAATAGAAGATACTACGGATGACTCATATTTTTAAAGTAAGTGATACATTACAATCCAGTAAGAGTCCTTTAATCTTTTCATGAAACTTCTCTCTGTACACGTTGAAATACATAATGCTTTCTGGCTTTTCCTCGAACCAAAACTTGTCAAATTCATACACAAGATAACCTGCAGTTAAAAAAAAACACACATAAATATAGTGCTCAATAGCAAAATCACACCCAGACCATCTCATTTTAAAAGTGTATAACCATTCTTTAAATTCCATACTAGGATTCAACAAGCAGAAACAAGCTTTAAGAGAAACCCGAGGAACTTTATAAGAAAAATTTTTGTATGTTCAAAATAAATATCAACTTCAATAAGATATTTAGAGTTCATTTATTCTTTGTCTCAAAAAAATCAACAAAAGTCTTCAAGTTTAGATACTATCAAAAGATACCCTGAGAATAGGGAGAGAAGTTATCTCCAGAGACCCAGGAAACAGAAAAATGAAAGTACAAGAAAATGTCAGGCATGGATAAAGTACAAAAAAAGCTGTGTTTTCTACTAGATTTATAAATGAGTTACTTTTGCTTTTTTCAAAGAACTATCAAGCCCCTTTTCTTTTTGAAAAGAATACATGAGCACTGAATAGGCTTAATATTTTTGTTTTTCAATACCCTCATTACAATAGCCAAATTAACACTCAAACTGTTAAAAGTATTTAATGAAGATGAACATGTAAATAGACATATGTACAACAAAACTGCTCCTAAACCCTATTTGAATTCAACCAGATGCATGTATTTAATTACTTAGCAAATGCTACTATGGCCGAGGCCGTGTGCTCTTTCCCTCTCAGAGCAATCCTACAAGCCATTGCTGTGCTAGTCCCACTTTTCTGCAGAGCAAACAGGTGCAGAGAAGTTAACGACTTCCCCAAGCCACAGTGTGCAAGTGGCCTCCATTATTTTATAAATCAGACTTGGTTTCCACGAGCATCTCATTCCCCCTTCTGAAAGGCTGTTCCAGAAGTGACCTATTTCAGATAAATGGGGGAATATAGCCAGTGACTTTACATAAAAGAGTGGCTACACTATCTCAAATTGCATAGTATGAAATGACTGTAAATTCCATTTTAAAACATTAGTCATAAAGCAAACAATAACAGACAAGAACCACAACACTTCAACAGTGAAATATCATTTCATAAGAAGGTCAACTGAAGAAAGATTTCAGATTAATCCCTTGATAACAGATCTTTGTCAACCGGGGTTTGTGACAGAATCAAAGAATAAGGCCTCTTTGAGCAGAGAGACACCATCTGCTTCCTGTTTCCAAGAGAAAAGCTGAGAATGGTGATCTTGTAATTATTTTTAACTAATATTTTACAGCTTTCATTCAAAATTTATTCTGTGTATACATTAGCCCAATAGTACATCTACTCATCCATATATAAATTGAGTCTGTGTTCTCCCACACCCTATGCCCAATATCAAATAGGGATGTGCAATCAGAAACTTTGCAGATTTAATGCTCTTGGTAGTATTAAAAGTCAGACATCCAACTAAATTTTATAGAACACTTGTTCTATAAACTATTTACAAAACAGCTTGTTTTAGTATTTCTGGCTATCGGGTTTTAGCTACTTATCATACCTTTAAATTGCTTTTCATTACCTATTCAAACAACTATACAGTCTAGAAGCAACTGCTCAAGGGTAAAACACTAGCAGTTTCTTGTTTCAGAGTGAGGTGGTTATAACGTAAACTGGTGTCAGAAAAAGACTCACTCAAAAAAACTGAGACTGTAAGTTGACTTGATGAGACACAGGAAACTGTAAGAGATGATACCAAAATTCTAGGAGCTGACAGGCCCATAAGTGGCATAGGACTCCTAAAGCCTGGCAGAAAGTGACAGAAAAGAGTTGTTTCTATAAAGCAGCATACCCAGTCTACTGTCCTTTGACTCCAGGAGTTTGAAACACCAGACTTGACGGAAATGCCACACAACCTTTCCAGACTTACAACTCCCCGTCTGCTTCTACTGTCCCTAACCAAAGCTGCAGGGGCACTTGAGGTTTTCCCACAGGGATTAAAAACAGGAGAACCATAGGAACAGGAATGAACTGGTATGAAGGATGTTACTGGGGTGATACAAATGTTCTAAAACTGGATTATGGTGACAGTTGTACAACTAAGTAAATCTACTAAAACTCACTGAACTGTACACGTAAAACAGGTGAATTTTATGGTATATAAATTACACCTCAATAAAGCTATTAACAGTCATAACCTTTTTATTATACAAATTTAAGAGTTAACTTTTGGGAACTTCCAAACCAATGGTTGGTGACTTCCCAGGATGACAGTGCCTATGTGCTTACATGTTAGATATACAAATGGTGACAACAGAACTAAGAAGCTAATTACCACTTGCTGCTTCCAGTCTTGTCCATGAAGATGGTAACAACAAAATGGCAGGAGGGTCGAGGAGGAGAGCGGAGACAGACACAGATCACGGGGAAATAAACAATGTGAAAGCCAGGCTTTTTATAGAGTTCTTTTTTTTTAGACAGAAACTAGGACCTTGGAACTGACTTCTGCAAATGAATTGGGCTCAATATCCCAACAAAGAAAGGGATGTATGTTCGGAAGATAAGGTTTCAAACTATCTTCCAGTTAGAATATGCTTCTTCTAATAAAAGCAGAAAATTGGATTAAAGATTTACTGAGCATGGCCCCACCCACCAGAACAAGACTCAGTTTCCTCCTCAGTCAGTCTCTCCCATCAAGAAGCTTCCATAAGCCTCTCATCCTTATCCATCACATGGCAGACAGAATGAAAACCATAATCACAGAAAACTAACCACACTGATCACATGGACCACAGCCTTGTCTAGCTCAATGAAACTATGACCCATGTCCTGTAGGTTCACCTAAGTCAGACGGGTCATGGTGGAGAGTTCTGACAAAATGCGGTTCACTGGAAAACAGAATGGCAAACCACTTCAGTACTCTTGCCTTGAGAACCCCATCAGTTCGGTTCAGTCGCTCAGTCATGTCCGACTCTTTGCGACCCCATGAATCACGGCACGCCAGGCCTCCATGTCCATCACCAACACCCGGACTTTACTCAAACTCATGTCCATTGAGTCAGTGATGCCATCCAGCCATTTCATCCTCTGTCGTCCCCTTCTCCTCCCGCCTTCAATCTTTCCCAGCATCAGGGTCTTTTCAAATGAGTCAGCTCTTTACATCAGGTGGCCCAAGTATTAGAGTTTCAGCTTCAACATCAGTCCCTCCAATGACACCAGGACTGATCTCCTTTAGGATGGACTGGTTGAATCTCCCTGCAGTCCAAAGGACTCTCAAGAGTCTTTTCCAACAACACAGTTCAAAAGCATCAATTCTTCGGTACTCAGCTTTCTTTATAGTCCAACTCTCACATCCATACATGACTACTGGAAAAAGGACCTTCATTGTCAAAGTAATGTCTCTGCTTTTTAATATGCTATCTAGGGTAGTCATAACTTTCCTTCCAAGCATCTTTTAATTTCATGGATGCAGTCACCATCTGCAGTGATTTTGGAGCCCAAAAATATAAAGTCAGCCACTGTTTCCACTGTTTCCCCATCTATTTGCCATGAAGTGAGGGGACTGGATGAAAGGATCTTAGTTTTCTGAATGTTGAGCTTTAAGCCAACTTTTTCACTTTACTCTTTCACTTTCATCAAGAGGCTCTTTACTTCTTCACTTTCTGCCATAAGGGTGATGTCATTTGCCTATCTGAGGTTATTGATATTTCTCTAGGAAATCTTGATTCTAGCTTGTGCTTAATCCAGTGCAGCATTTCTCATGATGTACTCTGCATATAAGTTAAATAAGCAGGGTGACAATATACAGCCTTGATGTACTCCTTTCCTGATTTGGAACCAGTCTGTTGTTCCATGTCCAGTTCTAACTGTTACTTCCTGACCTGCATACAGATTTCTCAAGAGGTAGGTCAGGTGGTCTGGTATTCCCTTCTCTTTAATAATTTTCCACAGTTTGTTTTGATCCACACAGTCAAAGGGGTTTGGCATAGTCAAAGCAGAAATAGATGTTTTTCTGGAACTCTCTTGCTTTTTCAACAATCCAGCGGATGTTGGCAATTTGATCTCTGGCTCCTCTACCTTTTCTAAATCCAGTTTGAACATCTGGAAGTTCATAGTTCATGTACTGCTGAAGCCTGGCTTGGAGAATTTTGAGCATTACTTTGCTAGTGTGTGAGATGAGTGCAGTTGTGTGGTAGTTTCAGCATTCTTTGGCATTGCCTTTCTTTGTGATTGGAATGAAAACGGACGTTGTCCAGTCCTGTGGGCACTGCTGAGTTTTCCAAATTTGCTGGCATATTGAGTGCAGTGCTTTCACAGCATCATCTTTTAGGATTTGAAATAGCTCAACTGAAATTCCATCACCTCCACTAGCTTTGTTTGTAGTGATGCTTCCTAAGGCCCATTTGACTTCACATTCCAGGATGTCTGGCTCTAGGTGAGTGATCACA
>SJYX01000372.1:0-10671 GCA_006410675.1 Oreotragus oreotragus | reverse complement strand
AGATCAAACCAGTCAGTCCTAAAGAAAATCAATCCTGAATATTCATTGGAAGGACTGATGCTGAAGCTGAAACTCCAATACTTTGGCCACCTGATGCGAAGAACGGACTCATTGGAAAAGACTCTGATGCTGGGAAAGATGGAAGGCAGGAGGAGAAGGGGACCACAGAGGATGAGATGGTTGGATGGCATCACCGACTCAACGGACATGAATTTGAGCAAACTCCAGGAGATGGTGAAGGACAGGGAAACATGGGGCCACAAAGAGTCGGACACGACTGAACAGCGACAAGAGCTTGCAATCTGTCCCCCTGGAGAGCAATGCTACAGAGTGATCAGGGTGTAGAAGATGGTCCAGGGGAGGGAACAGGCAGCACATGGTGGGAAGGAGAGAGGAGTGCTGGGGAGGTTTCTCAAAGGAGGGATGTCTGAACTCAGAGGAGGATGTTAGCAGAAAACTAGGAGCTCAGGAACCGGGAACAAGGTTGGAAACGAGGGGTAGGAAGGCACTCCCTACAGAAATGGCGCAGCCCCTTCAGAATCACTGGGGCAGTGGGTGCGATGCCACCCTGAAGGGCTCAGCTGTTGCCCCAGGGGCCGTGGGGAGCCATGGGTGGGGGTGTTGGAGGGTTGGAGTGGGGCCGGGGTGGCGGAGTACCTGGAGGTCGAGCAGTCCCGTGAGCAGGACCTTCCCAGAATGGGCTGCGTTGTTCAGCAGGTCCTCTCGCTTGATGACATTGATGACCTCGGCCAGCAGCAGGTTCTTGGACGGGTCTCCCAGCCACGTGTTGAAGATCCGGTAAGGCTGGAGTCACAATCAGATATCACGGGGTATCAGAAAGGTTCCAGACGTAGCCTCAGACACACTTCTCCCCATTTAAGAGGAGAGAGATCAGTCAGCAAGCAGTTGCTAAGGGCTGGGAGGATAACACACGGTCTCACCAAATTCTCTATATCACAGCAACCTTGTAGGTCTTACATGTGTGTGCTAAAGTCGCTTCAGTTGTGTTTGACTCTTTGTGACCCTACGGACTGTAGCCTTTTAGACACCTCTGTCCACGGGATTCTCCAGGCTAGAATACTGGAGTGGGTTGCCATGCCCTCCTCCAGGGGATCTTCCCGACCCAGGGATTGAGCCTGCGTCTCCAGTACTGCAGGCAGATTCTTTACAGCTGAGCCACTGGGGAAGCCCTGTGGGTCTTCTAGTTACTACTATTAGGGACACCAACTCATCCAGGCCCTGGAAAATCCCTCAGTCCTGGTTCCCCAGGGCAGGGGAAACTTGAGACAGTTGGCTCCTCATCAACACAATTCTTATTTTTATAAAGGATGAGCTGGGGTTCTGAGAGGTGAAGTGATTTGTCTGTGAAAATATAGCACTTTGGTGGAGTCAGGAGTGGACTGATGGCAGCCTGACCCTTAAAGACCACTCACTTTACTCCTCTTTCAGGCATCAGTGCAGCCCAGCTGAAAAACACTGCCTAGCATCTCTTGCAATCAAGAGTGGCCACGTGAGCAGATCTTAGGCAAAAGCGGGAGAAACAGAAACGTTGTGGGATTTCTGGGAAGGCTGCTTAAGGATGAGAAGTGGGCCACTTTTTCCTTGCCTCCTTTTCCCTTCCTACTGCCTCGAATTGAAATTTGAGGGCTGGAGCCCAAGCAGCCGTTTTGGATCATGAGGTGACCTTGAGGGTAGACGCTACATGAAGGAATGATGGAAGTAGCGACCCTGGGCCCTTGATGACTCTGTGTGTGAGAGAGAGAGAAAGAAAGAGAGAATCTGTATGTACATATGGCATTCCAGTAAAGTGGTTAAGAGCATGAGCTCTGGGTTTATATCTTGACTTTGTCACTTAACCAGCTGTGTGACCTTAAGTTACTTAATGTCTTTGTGCCTGATTCCTCATTAGCAAAATGGGAGAGAAAAATAACATTTACTTGGTTAGAGGTTGTAAGGATTAAAAGTACAAGCAGATTATTTAGAACTGGGTCAGAGACAAAGGCGCTGTTCACAGCAGCAGCTATTAACAATATTTTTGCTTGTGCACAGAGAGAAAAATTAGAAGCCTGAAGATAGACTGCTATAGAGTCAGCCCTGCAGAGAGAGCTGGGGTGATTGTAACCATTGCCTTTAAATTAGGTTAAAGATAAGAAATAAGGCTTCAGAAACTTCTGTGAGACATTTAGGTATTTACTGAGTGCCTTGTTGATGAGAAAGAAGCAGTTAAGAGAAACCAACGCCCCCTGCCCTGGAAAGCAGAGGTTGGGGGGCAGGCAGACAGGGTCCCCACTCACAGCATTGGGCCGCAACTCCTCCTTGTGGAAGAAGCCCCCGGTCATCATCTTCTTGCTGAAGGTCATCACGTCCGCCGGGTCATCCAAGCCCCAGTGCTCGTGGGCCCAGAACTTGCCAGTGCAGCCTCCTCCAGTCTGGACCTCGTCCACCAAGAAGGCACAGCCGTGCTGGCGCAGGCGGGGTGAGGGAGAGATGAAGACGGCACGCACCTCTTCCCACATCGGACCCGCCCACCTCGGACCTTGGATCCCCGAATCCAGCCCAAGAGCCGCTGCTTTCTGAACCTCACACCCAGCCTGTGTTCTCAGGCTGTGCAAAACCAAACGAAGGCTTAGGAGGGCAGTTCCTGCAGGGCTGTGTCTGCACGTGGCCTCCCACTGCCCAACTGGAACAAAATCGGAACATCAAAGGCTCCTTGAACCACCCACTTTGGTCTATGAGCAGGCCAACGTGCTCAGAAGGAGGCGTGTCCCGATCCTAAGGCAGCCCTGTTTCCCAAACTTCAGGGGCCATGTTTGCCAGCTCTGCTCAGCACCCAGACTATTGTTATTATTGGTCTTAATCTTTTTCTTTTTTAAATTTTGGCCACACCATGCTATAGGAAGGATCTTAGTTCCCAGAGCAGGGACTGAACCCCTGGCCCTTCAGTAGAATCACAGAGTCCTAACCAGTAGACCACAAGGGAAGTCCACCTGGACTATTATCTACTTAGCATCTGTGCTTAAGTCAATTTTTACCACCTTTATCCATAAACTGACTGCTTGGATGGGCCAGCTATACATGCAAGACACATTAAAATAGATACGCGGGCATGCTAAATGCTTCAGTCGTGTCTGACTCTTTGCAACCCTGTGGACTGTAGCCCACCAGAATCCTCTGTTCATGGGATTCTCCAGGCAAGAATACTGAAGAGGGTTGTCATGCCCTTCTCCAGGGGATCTTCCCAACCCAGGGATCAAACCCACATCTCTTATGTCTCCTGCATTGGCAGGCAGGTTCTTTACCACTGGCGTCATCTAGAAGTGAAAGTTGCTTAGGATCTTCCCAACCCAGGGACCAAACCCAGGTGTCCCGCACTGCAGGCGGGTTCTTTACCAGCTGAGCCACAAAGGAAGCCCACAGGGTCATCCGGGAAGCCCCATATAGATAGGATATTAAAGTTTGTTCATTTGGTTTCTGTGGAGAGTGAACCATAATGGGCTGAAAGATGAAGTGGGATCCCCAGAAAGAAAAGGGACGAGGGGGCTGAGGCTTTCCCTGGGACGTTCTCTTGTTTGGGAATGTCCCTAAGATGGAAACTGCCTGCAAAGCGGGAGACCCGGGTTTGATTCCTGGGTCGGGAAGATCCCCTGGAGAAGGAAATGGCAACCCACTCCAGCATTCTTGCCTGCAGAATCCCATGGACAGAGGAGCCTGGAGAGCTATCGTCCATGGGGTTGCAAACAGTCGGACTTGGCGGCTAAACCACCACCACCACCTAAGATGGCAGGTTGGAGGCTGACTTTGGAAGAAGATTTTAGGGAAGAGTTCCCCGTCCTGCCGTCAGCCCCAAGTTTTCTACCCACAAGGCCCACAGGTGGCCTCTGAACTTCTGGAAATTTACAAGGAGTCCAGGCTCACCCTTTGCTCTGGAAAACCAACTAACTGGCTCCGTGCACTGACCTTCCTGGAGATGTCCCTCAGCTTCCGGAAGAAGTCGTCCGACGCGTGGTTGTCTCCGCCCTCAGACTGGATGGGTTCCACAATGATGCCGGCCACTGTCCTCTTCTTCTTCCGGTATTTCACGATCAGGTCCTCCACCTGGATTCCAAAGGGGGACGGGACAAGGGCTTGTGGGGCCCTTGGGCAGCCCCCAAGGAGGATGGGCACGGGGGGTGCTGTGGACCCCTGGAAGTTATGCTGACGATGTCATGGTGTCTTATCATTAGAATATACAGTGGAGAAAAGACGGTTTCTCTTTAGCAAGTGGTGCTGGGAAACCTGGACAGCTGCATGGCAGTCAGTGAAGTTAGAACACACCCTCATGCCATACACAAAGTAAACGCAAAACGGCTTAAAGACTTAGACACAGACACAACACCACAAAACTCCTAGGACAGAACATAGGCAAAACATGCCCTGGCATAAACTTTAGCAACATTTTCTTAGGTCAGTCTCCCAGGCAATAGAAATAAAAGCAAAAATAAATAAACGGGACCTAATCAAATGTATAAGCTTTTGTATAGTGAAAGAAACCATAAGCAAAACAAAAAGACAACCAATGAATTGGGAGAAAATGCTTAAAAATGATGCGACAGACAAGGGCTCAATTTCTAAAATATACAAACAGCTCATATAACTCAGTAACAAAAAAACCAAATGACCCAATCATCAAATGGTCAGGAGGTCTAAATAGACATTTCTCCAAAGAAAGCATACAGATGGCCAACAGGCACATAAAAAGATGCTCAACATCATTAATTATTAGAGAAATGCAAATCAAAAGTACAGTAAGTTACAACCTCACACCAGTCAGAATGGCCACCATCAAAAGTGTACAAATAATAAATGCTGGAGAGGATGTGGAGAAATGGGCACCCTTCTACATTAAAATCATTTAAAAAACATTGAGGTATAGTTAATTTACAGTGTTGTGTTAGTTGCTGGTATAAAGCAAACTAAGATACACACACACACACACATATTCTTTTTCAGATTCTCCTTCCCTATAGGTCATTACAAGAAAAAAAAGTTTTTAACTGTTAACAGTGATGGAGTCGTAAGAAAAGCATCTGATTTTCCCCAGGTGGTTGTATTTCCTGGAGTCTTGTTCTAAAACAGGCATCACCTTATAAATAATTAAGGAATAGTAATTGTGATACTTTATTAATAATTTAATAATTATACTTAATTAAAAAAACTCCAACCACATACCCAGATAGAGTAACAAGAGCAATCTTTCTCTGTTACGGAGAATTAAAGAAAAATCATCTGTGTGAATGATGTAATTTTGGTCTCTGCCTCGCCAACGGCCCCCAGGAAGCTGTCAGACGCTTTTTTTTTTTTGCTTTGAGTGTCATTTGCAATTTGTCATTGCACGGCTATTTTCCCATTTATTTGTCCAGCGCTGTGTTTCTGACTAGTCTGCACTTTCTGATAGGATGCAGAAGAGACATGTCTATCCAGCACTTGGAATGCAGCCGGTCCAAACTGAAATGTGCTTTATGTCTAAAATATACCCAACAGTTCGAAGGTTTAACACAAAACAACATATAAAAATATCTCATCAATAATTTAAAAATATTAATGACATGTTGATACAGTAATACTTTGAGATATACTGGGTTCAATAAAATGTTATTAAAATTATTCTCCAAGGTCTTTTTGCTTTTTAAAAATATGACTAGAAAGGCTGTGGGGACATGTGGCTGGACTTATTTTGCTTGGACTCCATCATCTTGCTTCTTTTATTTACCACTAAATAGCCAGGTGGCTCAGCAGTGAAGAATTTGCCTGCAATGCAGGAGACGTGGGTTCGATCCCTGGATTGGGAAGATCCCCTGAAGCAGGAAATGACAACGCACTCCAATATTTTTGTCTGGAAAATCTCATGGACAGAGGAGCCAGGCAGGCTACAGTCCATAGGGGTGCAAAAGAGTCGGATATGACTTAATGACTAAACCACGACAACAACGAGGTACCTAGCACCCAGCTTCACACCTAGTAGGTGAAACCTATTAATTCAAAAGAAAGATGTGGGTAAGAGGCAAACCAGCCTTATCTGAGCTCAAATTCAAATCTGAAGAGTGACAGCCACTTCCCACCTGCCCCTCAAACAACAGAATCCTTTCAACGTCTTACATGGAACCCTAATATCTGGGACAGATCAAAGGGGGGCTGTTGGTTGAAGTGAAGGCGTGGTGACCAGGGTTGCCTATCCTCAGCCCCTCTCACACCCCTGCAACCACCACGGCTCCCCCCAAAGCCCCAGGATTCAGGCAAAGACTGACATACAGGGGACTAGAGGATCCCTTGGAATCAGTTTTC
Organism: Oreotragus oreotragus; assembly: GCA_006410675.1. Classification (NCBI taxonomy): domain Eukaryota; kingdom Metazoa; phylum Chordata; class Mammalia; order Artiodactyla; family Bovidae; genus Oreotragus; species Oreotragus oreotragus. The sequence continues at coordinate 4,350 of SJYX01000372.1, read as the reverse complement.
CTATAAGCTGTGCCATATTCTTTCCATCAGTTCATTTTCTCTTATTCTGGAGTCAGTGAAGAAACTTAAATGATACAGAAGTTGGTCCCAGAAGCCGGGTGATGGAGGCTGGGTGGCAAAATCAGTGTCTCGTTACCTTTCCTAACATGGAGCATCGGGACACGTGGCTCCCTGTCCCTCTGTCCCACCCAGGGAGTGCCACATGGATCCTCAGACACTCTGTGCGTATTCATCTGGGCTAATTCTTGGGGTGCTGAGGGTCAGGACGGGGTGTTGAGGAGAGGACTGGGAGGGTCCGGGTGTTACCTCTTCTAGACAGCGGGCCTCCTCTTGTTGGTTCTCTTTCACAAACTCTTCCAGAGGATATTTCAGCCGTGGGAACGGTGCGATGGGCCAGTCGAAGGAGGGGATGTCAATCTTGTGAATGGCTTTGGAGTGAGTGGTTGCTAAGCAACCTAAGCCCAGCAGAACAGAAGAGCAGAGGTTGGCTCGGGGAAGGAGGGTGGACCGTTTTTTTTTTTTTTTTTTTTAAAGAATTTCAAAGTTTGTGAATTTATTAAATTTTATGTTTTAGATCACAGAAAATGAAGATTGGACTTCTCATAAACAGAATTAACCCCTCTATCCATTACATCGTTACATCACTGACTCATTACATCATTATAGGACCGACTCAATGGACATGAATTTGAGCAAACCCTGGGAGGTAGTGAAGCCTGGTGTGCTGAAGTCCATGGGGTTGCAAAGAGTCAGATACTACTTAGCAAGTGAACAACAAATCCATTACATGGTCTCTCTAAACCTTCATGAATGTTTGGTTTTAATCACAGTAGTTATAAAAACTTTAGGGCAGGTCAAGATACACTCTTAATTCCCAAAGTCTTTATTTAATTATTAGATTTTTTTTAAAGGCAAAGATTGTACTTTTTCCATTTCAGAACTACTGTGCCTTCAGTGAACGGTACCTTCAATAAAGCAGGACCACAGCAAATACTTTGTATTTATTTTTAAATTTACTTTTTAGTTGGAGTAAAATTGCTTTACAATATTGTGTTAGTTTCTGCCAGAATGTTTTTGAGAATGATATGGGGCAGCCTGGGGAGACCTGGTGCCCGGAGAACCCCAGTTCTGGGAACATCCTGAAGCTGAAGGGGCACGCTTGTGTCTTTGTGTTGTTGCTTTCTGATTTATCACAGACTAACTCGTTGAAGGCAGAGCAGCAAGGGTTTAAATCCTAGCTCTGCCACTGAATGGCCTTGAATGTTCCTTCCCTTGCTGACTCAGTTTCCACATCTGCAAAGTGGGAACAGCCACCCCTAGTCTGCAGGGAATGGTGTGCAATCAAAGAGACCATAAGTAGAAGCCGCCATGCCCAATCAGAGGCGGCTATTGCTGTTGTTGTTATTATCACTCTACCTGCCACCTCCGGATCCCATGGCCCTCCTTACCCATGGTCCTCCCGTGGAAAGCACCCATGAAGGAGAGGATGCTGTAGTCAGGGCACCCAGGGGCCTGGAACCAGGAAACAACCATCGGTCAGGATTGTGAACTAGGGACCTAGGTGGCTGCTCCCATGAACCTCGAGGAGCATGAAATCTCAGAGGACCCAGGGGTCCCCTCGCAGGTAGAAGTTACAAACTGGACACCAGAGGTCAAAATCCAGCCCGTGGACTTTTTTCTCTTTTTTAAATCAAGAGGTTCCATGAGATACATTTCTGAACCTCTGTCTTCTCACAAGTTCTGCATCACGGGCGCCCATCTTTCCCGGCCAAGCCTGAAGGTGGGGGGGCGTGTTGCCCCAGGCCCCCACCACCCCCTTTCTCCTTCCCATCACCACCCCAGCTGTTGACGGGCTCTCCGAGTTCCTGCCAGCCCCTCTCCTTTCCCTGCTTTGGTGGCTCCGGCTCCCACAGCCCAAGGTGGGCCAGGTGTGGGGGTGGTACCTGCCGCCCATGACCTGATGCGGAGCTGGGCCCCTCACAGGACACGCCCAGGCTTTGGACCGGCATGAGGGGAGAACACCAGCTTTCCCTGGCTCTCCAGGGCTGCCCCTGGGAGCAGGAGGAATTCACGAATGCCCAGGCCTCTCGGCCCTAAGTGAACGGCACAGCAGCACTGCCTTCTGACCCTCCACTCAGCAAGGAAATCAGACCTGCCTCCAGGCGACTCAGGCAGAGCCACTGGGAACACTGCAGACGCCACCCTGGGCCCCTGAGTCTCTGGGAGGTTGACCTGGCTCAACTCCACTGGGTCCCCAAGACTCCCAGGAAAAACTCCAGCACCTTCTCCCACAAACTCCAGAATACCCNGGAACACTGCAGACGCCACCCTGGGCCCCTGAGTCTCTGGGAGGTTGACCTGGCTCAACTCCACTGGGTCCCCAAGACTCCCAGGAAAAACTCCAGCACCTTCTCCCACAAACTCCAGAATACCCTCTGGTCGTTTTCCTTTGTTCATCTCCAAATGTGATATGAGATGCAGCTTGTTTTATTGCACTTCAAAGATGTTGTGGGGGTTTTGTTGTTGTTGTTTTTATTTTTTTTTTACAAACTGAGACACCCTCCAACTTGAGGAGGACAGGACTCCACGCACCCCAGGCCCCAGGACCTGGGCGGAGGGGGTGCTGGGCTTACCTGGTTGACCATGCATGTCTCCAGCTCCTCTTTGGAGAAACTCGACTGGCCCCTTTCCTTGCTCTGACAAAATGGAACAGAAAAGATTCTCAGAGATGCTCTGGGGCAGGGAGAGCTGCCGCTTTGCACCCACATTTAGGCCACGAGGGGGTGCTTTCTCAAGAGCTGCTCACACATGTCAATGTTACATGTATGGACAGAGGCATGAGAGCGTTCAGAGTGCTCGCAATGAAACAGATGGATGGATAAGGCTCATCCCTGTTCTACTGGCAACAGTGAAGATCTGTGAGATGGTACGTTATTCCAGGTAAACTAGCGTAGCACACTGGGGAGGTTTTGTACCATTCTCTGCTGGGATACTTCGAAAGGCTTGACTAGCCAGTGGCCCTCCCTGGATTTTGGACATGGTCACTGATGTCCACTATTCTGGCCAACTGGGGTGAATAATTGGATAAGGGCTGACTGTGCGGCTGGGGGCTGAGGAGCGTGTGTGTGTGTGTGTGTGTGTGTGTGTGCATGCGCGCATGCATGCATGCATGTCCCAAACCTCACCCTGTACCACATGAAGATGGTCTTGAAGGCGTTCTCGTTGGAGCAGGAGCCGCAGGCCATCGTGATGAGCTGGGACATCCCTTTGGGAGCCACCTGTGGGGAGGGAAACAGTCGTGGGCTCCCCACTCCCCTCTCCCTCCAGTTGGGCCGCTACATGCGGGCAGGGAACCAGGTATGGAGTCCTGGACGCAGCCAGATGGGGAGGGTGAGCAAGAAGCCCAGAAAGGCCTGGGGGCTGGAGGCCAGAGAGGAAAAAAGGTGAATGAAGCCCATAGGTCCCTCCTGATGGCCCTGCCTGCCACTGCCTGTACATTTTACAGGTGGGAAGTCAGGATTCCGAAGGACGCTGATCGTTGTGGCCACTGAAACCCGAAGTCAGGGAGGACTGAAGGACACAGGCAAAGTTCCAGTTGTGGGATCCATGCTAATCTACCCCACCCCCCAGCACATGAGGGATCCCAGCTTTTCTTGCAAGGAAAAATTAAAAAATCTCATCCTGAAAGAAACAGCAGGAAGAGTGAGACTAATGCAGAAACACCCCGTCTTTGAGACGAATGCAGAAACACCCCATCTTTAACTTCTACGGATGCCAACCCTTTCCTTCCCAGCTACTCTGGCTTCCTGGAGATCAGAGCCAAGGGCCAGGGTGGGGAGGGCGGAGGGGGCTCCTCGTGTTGCAGTCCGTCCCCATGGAGTCACTCACCGAGAGCAGGGACTCCCGGAGCTTCTCCACAAAGTTCTCCGGAGGAAGGATTCCGAGGGCAGGTCTGTTGATGAACGTGCTCTGCAAAAAAGCCAGGATGCCAGCAGTGATTTCTTGCCTGACCCAGGTCCTGCCCACCGGCGATGCTTTTCAGAGTGGATGTGTTTCACACTTCCAGGAATGACAGATTTTCCTGCACTTTTAGAGAAATCCACTAGGATGGCTCTGAGTTGAAAACAAAGTGTCAGTTTCTTGGCTGGGCTATGGCACTATCACTATAAAGAAAGCATTGGTGCTGAAGGATTGACACTTTTGAACTGTGGTGCTAGAGAAGACCCTTAAGAGTCCCATGGACAGCAAAGAAATCAAACCAGTCCATCCTAAACAAAATCGACCCTGAATATTCACTGGAAGGACTGATGCTGAAGCTGAAGCTTCAATACTTTGGCCACCTGATGCGAA
>SJYX01000371.1:318809-362309 GCA_006410675.1 Oreotragus oreotragus | reverse complement strand
ATACGGCTTGCTTTTTCTTATTTCTTTGATTTCATGTGACTCTCAGTGGCAGGAAGGAACTGTGTTGAAAGGAGATTGTATAAATGTAGTTTCCAGGCTCTGATCCCCTTCAGTGCTGGGAAGAGCTTAGTCATGGGGAATGGCGCTGAGTGGCTGATAAAACAAGCCAGGATGACAATCCATAAGACCACGTGTGGTCTACTCCACTGTCCTTCTTCAGCTTCAACTTTCCCATTTTTCTCCACTGTTCACATTTGTTCCACTCTACTAGACCCGAAGTCCCAGACATACTGGAATGTTTTTTAAGAGACCTAAAATAATGAACATTTATATCTCAAAGTTTCTATGAGTTCAAGATTCAGGAGAAACTAATCTGGGTGATTCTGGCTCAGGGTCCCTCATTAGGCCATAGTCAAGATGTCAGCTATGACAGAAGTCATCTGGAAGGCTTGACGGGGCCTGAAGGATTCACTTCTAAGATGGCACATTCATATGGCTGTTGGCAAGAGGCCTCCCTTCCTTCTTATGTGGGCCTCTCCACAAGGCTGTCTGAGTGCTTCAGGACATGGCAGCTGGCTTCTCCCAGAAAAGTTTATTCAAGAGAGAGCCCAGGGAGAAACATGCTAGAATGCTTTAACTCCCCTCTTCCGGGAGCACATTGCCTGGTGTCTCAGGTCAGGTTGCCTAAAAGCAGAGCTCGAGATGAGGATTCTTGGAAAGTGGCACATCAGATGTATAAAATAATTATCTGTCTAATTGAATAAGTGAATGATCCCTTCTTCTGGTGGAGAATCCAAATGCTTAGCCTCCTTGGGCCTATGTCCCTTTCTGGGGAGCCAGCTGAGCAGAGCCCATGTTGTCCCATCAAGGCTCCTCAGTAGTTCTCAACATCCTAAGTGGCAGCACCTTCCAAGTCCATGTGACCTGTCCAAGTTTTTTTTATTGCAAAAGCAGAATGAAAATATATTTTTCTTTTTTCTTAATATATAAATTTTATTGAGGTATAGTTGACTTACAGTGTTTCAGATGCACAGCAAGGTGATTCAATTATACATAGATACATATATTATTTTTGAGATTATATTCCATTATAGGTTATTATAAGATATTGACTATAGTTCTCATTATACAGTAAGCCTTTGTTGATTGTTGCATATCTATTATTTTAAATTAGAAATCTAGCATTCTATTCATACTGTCAAACAAGTAGAATCAGAATGTCATAAAATTTTTAGTTGGGCAAAAATTCACGTTTTCTAAAGCTTTTCTACTACACTTGATAAAAGCTTGAGAAAGAACATCAAAAAAAGAAGAGATGGAGAAATTGGAAAACATAAACTGAATGAAATGGGAGCAGAGAATATGAAATAGAAAAAGTGAAACAAACTAGATAAAAGTGAAAGATATAGTCCAGTTGTTTTTAAACATAGCTGCTGATTTGAAACATATCTGGAGCTTTGGAGGAAAAAAGTGATACCTGGGCATTTGTGTTTTTCAAAAAGTTCCAAGATAATTCTGATATACATCTGAATTTTAAAAAGTGATTACAGATTTTTCTATTAAATGGTGGTTTTGGTGATATAGAATTCTATTATTTTTTCTGTTGACCAATCATGGTATAATGGTATTAAGTCAGTAATAGCTACATAATCACAATAGTAAAAGATGTTTATCAGTTTTCACAATTAATAGCCAGATAAGAAATAAGAGATAATTATAATTGCAAGCCATAATGGGAACATGGTTAGCCTAAACAATATAAAATAATTACAATTTTGGGGGTCAAACGGAGTGATGTTGTGATAGTGCATGCATGTACATGTTTTCATCCACCCAGCCAGTGTATCGGGGAAGGCAATGGCACCCCACCCCAGTACTCTTGCCTGGAAAATCCAATGGACGGAGTAGCCTGGTGGGCTGCAGTCCATGGGGTCGCTAACAGTCGGACAGACTGAGCGACTTCACTTTCACTTTTCTCTTTCATGCATTAGAGAAGGAAATGGCAACCCACTCCAGTATTCTTGCCTGGAGAATCCCAGGGATGGGGGGGAGCCTGGTGGGCTGCCATCTATGGGGTCACACAGAGTCGGACATGACTGAAGTGACTTAGCAGCAGCAGCAGCCAGTGTATGTCTTTTGGTTGGTGCATTTAATCCATTTACATATAAGGTAATTATGAATATATGATCCTATTAACATTTTCTTTTTTAAAGTTAAATTTATTTGTTTTAATTGGAGGCTAATTACTTTACAATATTGTATTGGTTTTGCCATACATCAACATGAATCTGCCATGGGTGTACACGTGTTCCCAATCCTGAACCCCCCTCCCACCTCCCTCCCTGTACCATCCTTCTGGGTCATCCCAGTGCACCAGCCCCAAGCATCCTGTATCTGGGTTTATTTTGTGTAGGTCTTTTCCTTGTCTTGTGTGTCCTGCCTAGAGACGTTCATTAGCATTTGTTGTAAATCTGGTTTGATAGTGCTGAATTCTCTTAACTTTTGCTTGTCTGGAAAGCTTTTGGTTTCTCCATCAAATCTGAAGGAGAGTCTTGCTGGGTAGTGTTTTCTTGGTTGTAGGTTCTTCCCTTTCATCACTTTAAATATATCATGCCATTCCCTTCTGGCTTGTAGATTTCTGTTGAGCAGTCAGCTAATAACCTTATGGGAGTTCCCTTGTATGTTATTAATATTTGTCAGTTTTCCCTTATTGCTTTTAATATTTTATCTTTATGTTTAATTTTCATCATTTTGATTACTATGTGTTTCAGTGTGTTCCTCTTTGGGTTTATCCTGCCTGGGACTCTCTGTGCTTCCTGGACTTGGTTGACTTTTCCCACGTTAGGAAAGTTTTCAGCTGTCATGTCTTCAAATATTTTCTCAAGTCCTTTCTCTCTCTCTTCTCCTTCTGGGACCCCTATTATGTGAATGTTGGTGCATTTAATGTTGTCCCAGAAGTCTTTCAGGCTGTCTTCATTTCTTTGCATCCTTTTTTCCATATTCTGTTCTGGGGCAGTGATTTCCACCATTCTGTCTTCCAGCTCACTTATCTGTTTTTCTGCCTCAGTTATTCTGCTTTTGATTCCTTCTAGTGTATTGTCCATCATTTTTTGTTCTTTAGTTCTTATAGGTCTTGGTTAACATTTCTTACATCTTCTCCATTCTGTTTCTTAGATCCTGGATCATCTTTACTATCATTATTCTGAATTCTTTTTTCTGAAAGGTTGCTTATCTCCACTTCATTTAGTTGTTTTTCTGGGGTTTTATATTATCCCTTCATCTGGGACATAATTCTCAGCTTTTTCATTTTGATTAACTTTTGTTGTTTTGGTTTTAGCTGCTGTGGGATTGTGGTTCTTCTTGCTTTTTCTGTCTGCCCTCTGGTGGATGAACCTAAGAGGCTTCTGTAAGCTTCTTGATGGGAGGGATCAGTGCAGTTCAGTCATTCAGTTTTATCTGACTCCTTGCAACCCCATGGACTGCATCACTCCAGGCTTCCCTGTTCATCACCAACTCTCGGAGCTTACTCAGACTCATGTCCATCAAGGTGGTGATGCTGTCCAACCATCTCATCCTCTGTCGTCCCCTTCTCCTTCTGTCTTCAATCTTTCCCAGCATCAGGGTCTTTTCCAGTGAGTCAGCTCTTTGCATCAGGTGGCCAAAGTACTGGAGCTTCAGCATCAGTCCTTCCAATGAATATTCAGGACTGATTTCCTTTAGGATTGACTGGTTTAATATCCTTGTAGTTCAAGGGACGCTCAAGAGTCTTCTCCAACACCACAGTTCAAAAACATCAATTCTTTGGTTTTTTTTTTTATGGTCCAACTCTCACATCCATACATGACTGCTGGAAAAACCATATTTTTGACTAGATGGACCTTGGCAAAGTAATGTCTCTGCTTTTTAATATGCTGTCTAGGTTGGTCATAGCTTTTCTTCCAAGGAGCAAGCATCTTTTAATTCATGTCTGCGCTCACCATCTGAAAGTGATTTTGGAGCCCAAGAAAATAAAGTCTGTCACTGTTTCCATTGTTTCCCCATCTGTTTGGCATGAAGTGATGGGATCAGATGCCATGATTTTAGAATTTTGAATGTTGAGTTTTAAGCCAGCTTTTTCACTCTCCTCTTTCACTTTCATCAAGAGACTCTGTTCAGGGCCATTCTAGTTGGCTGCATCTGGCTATTCACCCAGCTTGCAGCTGGAATGTCACCTTTGCCTGAGTCTTGGTCACCCACAAGGCCAGCTGTTCCTATAGGTTCCACATATCCTTGGCAGAGTCCTTATTCCCCTGAAGCCTGTTTGCCCACTCATTTCTCTGCCTTTCCACTAGACTTCAAGCTCCTCATTGGCAAGGTCTGGGGCTTATTCATCCTTGAACACTGGTTCTAGTACACGCCCTGCTTGTCATGGCTGTTGGATAAATATTTCTTGAGTGAATAACACTCAGGCCCAAGAGTGCTGGCAGCTATATAGCATAGTGGTCAAAGCCCAGTTTTAGGACCTGAAGCCTGGCTTCACACTCTGCTATTTGTATGATCCTGGGTGAATTCCTTGCCTTCTAGATCCTCAATTTCCCCTCTGCTTCCTAGGGCTGTGATGATGAATGCAATAATCCATGCAAAACACCCAGAGCAACATGTGACACATAGCAAGGTTTTGGTGGTTCATAGTATACATTTATTAATAACAGTAACAGCAATGGTAATAATACAGTTAGCCTTCATCAAAAGGAGAAAGCTATAAGAAAAACTTGGAACTAGAAATCAGGCATGTTGAATGCCTACATCATGGGTTTTGAAGAGGCAGGGAGTGGGAGTGCGTTGGGCACCAAGGATCCAGGGCAGGCAGTGGAAGTGTAGGAGCAGATGGGCTTACTCTGGGAAAGAGTCAACAGGGATGGGAAAATGGAGCAGGAGAACCCCAAACCCCATATCTGAGGGATAAGAGGAGCCATAACAGGAAGAGAGAATGATTCCAAGTAGGACACTGTGGCTCATCAGCTGCTAGGGACAGGAGCTTTACAAATGGAGACAAGAGTGCCGAGCTGGACATTGCTCTCTGAAGACTAGAGGCAGCTGGGATGTGCTGAGGGCAATTGGCAGAAGAGGTGGAGAGGAATAGGGTCAAAGGAAGGAAGAAGCGAGCCTCCACTAGAGCTTGGAGAGGGCCCAGTTCGCGATGAAGTGGGTGTGCTCAGGCCGCAGCTTGTGTGCTGCAATGTGTTTCTGTGATGCAGATTAGCTTGTGAGTTTATACAGGACTAATAATGTGGAGGTCATATTGGTTCACATGTTAACATTTTGCATCACTGGCTAATAGCTGCTGAAAACCAAGGACTCTAGCAGCGCCAAATGTAGCAAGCCTGGGAGATAGGGAGCTGCACAGGGTGTCCCTGCTCCATGGGCTCTGCCACCGAGCTGTGTGGCCCCACTGTCTTGCAGGCCTTTGGGGACATTCCTCCCCAGTCTTTGTGTTTTTATGCACAGACTCCATATCCCTCAGCAGCCAGAATCCTTCTGTTTTCTCCTTCCATTATGCTTACCCTTCTCCTTTTTTTTTTTTAAAGGTAAACAGTCAAATCTACTAGTGTTTCTCTATCAAAAATTGAATATAAAAAATGTCAGTGCTTTTTATTATAATTATTGTTTTTCTTAGTGCTTGAGTTGAAATTGTAATTTCTTTCCCCTACTTTTCCACTATGCCTTGTTATTTCTAGTTTGCACTTTCAGAGCATTAGTTTGTAGCAATACATACACGCAATTATAGAAGACATTCCTCTTACTCCTTTTCCTAAGATTGAACAGTGCTGGGAGGAGAGATGGGAGGGAATAGCAGGGTCTAGAGAAAGTTTTTTCAAGGATTGCCAGACTTGACCATCCTTGGCTGTCTCCCCTTAGTAACTGTTTTCCTAAGCTCTCTTTACTACATATTTAGGTGGTTATGTTTTTGCTTTTTTTTCCTTTCTGTGATGTTTTGCTACAGTCTGAACAAGCATCTGAGGCTGAGGTACATCCCCAGTTGAACAGGGCCCCCTCTCAAGCTGCAGAAAGTAGTCCAACAAAGAAGGTAAGGCCAGCATGAAGGCATTACTGTTAAGGCCTTGCAACCCCTCCCCTAGGCTGCTTGCCTCTATTAGCCCATAGACTGTTTTAAAGTTTTCATGTCCTGACATGAATGTTTATGATCCAGATTTCCTTGAATCTGGGTTCTTTGTGAAGATTAGGGTCCTGATGATTCCTGGGCTCCACCTTGATGTCTCTGACAGTTTGTACTTCCATCTTCAACCTCTAATCTAAATATGATGGCCTTGCTTTTGGCAAGACCAAGAGGAGCAATGGGGAGGGCCCTTAGCAGAGCCCTGCACCGTACTAAAACTCGAGGAGTGCCTAGGGGGCCTGGGTGGTCTCCCCTTTCTAGTCTTTGTGCCACAGTTTACACTTGCCCACTGTGTCACCGAGTCCCAGTGCATTTGCTCACTCACTCACCGTGCTCTCCATTCAGCTTCTCCCCCTCCTCTCTTCTGCCCCATTTTCTCAGGTCCTCCTCCCATCACAGAGCATGTGCCTATGCTTGGGAGGACAGATGGGGTAGGGCCTCCGAGAAAGCAAGCCAGCGGCCTCCTTCCAGAAGACAGTGGCTCACCAGCTTGGCTTGATGTAGGAGCTGGGGGTTGGAGAAGGAGGAGCTTGTAATGAAGACCTCTACAAACTTTAAAACTTAGAACTTATTTAGAACCTATTCCCCAAAGCCCCAAAGTAAGGCAAGAGAGAATTTTGTCTTTGGTAAGGAAAGGCCTCGTGATGTGAGATGCACACAGCATTTAAAAAAGAAAGGAGAGGAGGTAAAGAGGGCACCTGATTCCTGTGTCCTTCTAGGTAACAAAAAGGTAATAGGCTGCAAACATGGAAAAAAAAAAAAAAAGAAGGAAAGGCCCCTGGAATCTGATGGTCCCTCCAGGTCTTGCCAAGCCACAAATCAGCCACGTGTCCTTGAATGTGGAGTTTGAATAGAGTGCATGACTGACCGTGGGGACAGGCCAGAAGGAACATAAGGGCATTGACAAGATGAGTGGCATTTACTTGTTTAACTTTTTTTTTTAATCTACAGGAGATAGCATATTCTCAGCCCCCATCAAAGCCCATCCGTAGGAAATTCCGACCTGAAAATCAAGCTACAGAAAATCAAGAGCCTTCTACCACTGTAGGCGGGCCAGCTTCTGTAGCAACTGTGAAACCCCATCCAGCAGTCCAAAAGTAAGTAGAACAGATAAATGAACACATAGTCAGAACTAACTTTCTTTTTTAAAAAAATTTATTTATTTATTTTTATTTTACTTTACAATACTGTATTGGTTTTGCCATACATTGACATGAATCTGCCATGGGTGTACATGAGTTCCCAATCCTGAACCCCCCTCCCACCTCTCTCCCCATATCATCTCTCTGGGTCATCCCAGTGCACCAGCCTCGAGCATCCTGTATCTTGTATCAAACCTAGACTGGTGATTCGTTTCTTACATGATAATATACATGTTTCAATGCCATTCTCCCAAATCATCCCACCCTCTCCCTCTCCAACAGAGTCCAAAAGTCTGTTCTATACATCTGTGTCTCCTTTACTGTCTCGCATACAGGGTTATCATTACCATCTTTCTAAATTCCATATATATGTGTTAGTATACTGTATTGGTATTTCTTACATGATAGTATACATATTTCAATGCTATTCTCCCAAATCATCCCACCCTCTCCCTCTCCAACAGAGTCCAAAAGTCTGTTCTATACATCTGTGTCTCCTTTACTGTCTCGCATACAGGGTTATCATTACCATCTTTCTAAATTCCATATATATGTGTTAGTATACTGTATTGGTCCAAAGAACTAAATAGACATTTCTCCAAAGAAGACATACAGATGGCTAACAAACACATGAAAAGATGCCCAGCATCACTCATTATCAGAGAAATGCAAATCAAAACCACAATGAGGTACCATTTCACACCAGTCAGAATGGCTGCAATCCAAAAGTCTACAAGCAATAAATGCTGGAGAGGGTGTGGAGAAAAGGGAACCCTCTTACACTGTTGGTGGAAATGCAAACTAGTACAGCCGCTATGGAGAACAGTGTGGCGATTCCTTAAAAAACTGGAAATTGAACTGCCTTATGACCCAGCAATCCCACTGTTGGGCATACACACCGAGGAAACCAGAATTGAAAGAGACACGTGTACCCCAATGTTCATAACAGCACTGTTTATAATAGCCAGGACATAGAAACAGTCTAGATGTCTATCAGCAGATGAATGGATAAGAAAGCTGTGGTACATATACACAATGGAGTATTACTCAGCCATTAAAAAGAATACATTTGAATCCATTCTAATGAAGTGGATGAAACTGGAGCCGATTATACAGAGTGAAGTAAGCCAGAAAGAAAAACACCAATACAGTATACTAACACATATATGTGGAATTTAGAAAGATAGTAATGATAACCCTGTATGAGAGACAGTAAAAGAGACACAGATGTATAGAACAGAACTTTCATTTTAAATCTGCATATACATATGTAAATGTAAACTTATGTTTACACTCAACCCCTTGTACTGGTGTGATTTTAATGGTTATAGTCTTGCCTCACTCATTTCTGTGATAGTATTACAGTCTCCCAGTAATGTAGAAAGAGGATCTCTAAGCGATAAGACAATCTCCCAAGGGGCGTGTGACTCACAGGCTGGGGTGTATTTCAGATTGGTTTGATTTCCTTCCCCTCCTCTCTCCTCTTCGTTTCCTTCCCACCCTTCTTGCTTGTTTTGGCCTGTGTTTTCCTGGGAAGAAGGCAGTACTATAAATGGCAGTTCTCCTCTTTACCTGTCTTATCTCATGTCCCCCTGATGCATGTGACCAGCTTCAAGACCCTCAGACCTGAAGAGATTCTGTTATTGAGCATCTCAGCACAGAATGGTCACAAGCAGAGCCTTTAAGATATCTTTCTGTAGCTGAATAGAGGGTAGGGACACCTGTGGACATGGCCAGGGACCAAAAAACCATCGTCTGGACAAGCTATCCTTCTCCAGAAGACTTTGACTTTAAGAAGAACCATCACTTGCCTCAGTGAAATTGAGTGAGGGCAGAAATTGAGGGCAGAAACCTGCTGCTATGTGTGACTTCAAGTGAGCCTGACTAGTCACTAACACAGATGCTTGGGATGTGTCATAACACCACTCCTTATAGGTCTCAGGGTCTGCTGCAGAGTTTCTCCTGCTTACACTGTTATGGGAAGAAAAGTAACAGGTTCTGTGGGTGCAGCTTGCTGATGAAGTCAATCCTCATTCTGAATCTGTGCAGCACTCTTCTTTAGGTGATAGCTTTTCCGGCCCCCCCCCCAAAATGGACAGTTCCCTAGTGGTATTAGTGCATCAAGGAAGTATATTATGTCCTTAATGGTCCCTGAGAGCTTTGGCCATCTTCCAGCCACCCTCCAGTCTAGAGGATGGATCTTAGAGATACAGACACGTAAACTTTCTTTGATGTTCTCCCCAACTTTTCACTGTAATCTGTATTTCACATCATTGCTGGCTATGTGACAACTGAGTGGAGGCTATGACATCCTCCAAAGTAGATGGGAAGGCCACTGGTGGAGTTCAAGCAGAAATCTTTGTCTTTTTTTTTTTCATCTTTTTTAAAAAAGCAACCTTACTTAGATGTGTTTCAAGTAGCATCCAATTCACTCTTGTAAGTGTACACTTCAGTGGTTTTCAGTATATTTATATAGTTATACACTCGTCATAACAGTCTAATTGTAGAACATTTTCATTGCCCCTAAAAAGATATTCTGTGCCCATTAGCAGTCACTTTCCACTCCCACATCCCAGGCAACCATTGTCTATCAATACTTTCTGTCTTTATAGATTTGCCTATTCTGGCTATTTCACTTAAATTGAATCATATAACATATGGCCTTTTGTGACTGTCTTCTTTTACTTAGTATCATGTTTTTAAGGTTCATCCATGTTGTATAATAAGTCAGAACTTAATTTTTTAAAACTGCTGATTAATGTTCCATTATATGGATATACTACATTTTATTTACCCATTCATCAGCTGATGGACATTTGGGTTGTTACCACTTTGCAGCTAATAAGAATAATGATGCTGTGAATATTTATATGCAGATTTTTGTGTGGACTGATATTTCCATTTGTCTTGAGTATTTATACCTAGGAATCAAATTACTGGGTCATTTCTGGGTCATTTGGTAACTTTGGGCTTCCCTGGTGTCTCAGATGGTAAAGAATTTACCTGCAAAGCAGGAGCCCTGGGTTTGATCCCTGCGTCGAGAAGATCCCCTGGAGAAGAAAATGGCAACCTACTCCAGTATTCTTGCCTGGAGAATTCCATAGACAGAGGAGCCTGGCGGGCTGCAGTCCCTGGAATTGCAAAGAGTCAAGCATGACTGAGCAACTCATACTGGACTGGACTGATGGTAGCTTTATGTTTAACAGTTTGAGGACCTTCCATACTGTTTTCCAGAGTGGCAGTGTCTATTGCATTTTATAATCCTACCAGTAAAGTATGAGGGTTCCAGATTTTCCTCTTCCTTACCAACACTTGTTATTTGATTTTTAGGGTTTTTATCATAGCCATCTTAGTGGGTGTGAAATGGTGTCTCATGGTTTTGATTTTTATTTTCTTAATGAACAGTGATGTTGAGCATCTTTACATGTGCTTATTGGCCATGTGTATAACTTCTTTGGGAAAATGTCTGCTTATATTTTTTGCCCATTTATCCTTAGATTACTTTTTATTTTTGAGTTATGAGGTCTTTATATACTCTGGATATAAATCGCTTGTCATATATATGATTTGCAAATATTTTCCCCTGTTCTGTGCATTGTCTTTTTCCTTTCATAATGACGCTATTTGAAGCACAATATTTTTAAGTTTGATCAAGTTTAATTTATCTAATATTTTTCTTTTGTCCCTTGTGCTTTTGCTTTCATATGTAAGAAATCATTGCCCATATCAAGTTCATGAAGATTAGTTCCTGTATTTGCATCTACAAGCTTTATATTTTTAGCTCTTATATTGACCCCTATGGTCTATTTTGAATTCATTTTTCTGTACAGTGTGATGAAGGGATCCAGCTTCATTCTTTTACATATGGATTTCCAGTTGTCCCAGCAGCATTTGTTGAAAAGAAGCATTTGTTTTATCTGCTTATTCAGTCACCATCCCTCACCATGATATTCTTTCACTAGTTAGGTGAGCTCATGGGGTCAGGGTGAGAGAGGCTAGCACCCACCAGCAACACAAATAGTGCTATAAATGTCATGTATCTAAACTTTGCCCTAAGGGAACTGTATAAGACTTATTTCAGGTCCCAGACCAGTTCATCTTAGAGTGATAAGGAGCAACTTAACACTCATAATTTTCTAAGACCTGGAGAGAGGACAGCCAGACACATAATGGTTAGTCTGTATAGCCCTTTATTGGTTAGGGTTCTGGGAGAGAATTAAGCTCTGATGCCCTTAAACATCTATGGTATGTAGTAAGTTAATCTCTTTCCAGTGCATTTAGAGTGATTGTTATTATATACCATCTTTGGGAAAATTGAGAAAAGAGTCACAAAGCAAGTTGCAAAATGGTCATCAGCTTTTGAGGAAATTAACATTAGAACTGACCTATTAATAAGAAACAAATTCTGCTTCAGATACCATCATTGTCTGCTCCATATAGGAGAGAGGAACTAATAAAATATTCTCTCTAAGTGAGCTGCTGAGTCTAGGTTATAAGTAATAAACAGCTCTTAGATTGTATAGTCATTAATGAACTGCCTATGAGGACAGAAGTGGGATTTTCTTAGAAATAATTTGGCTTGATTGTTTTTTCCCATATTTTATGTATCTGCTAAGGATGGATTTTGGGAAAATAGAATTGTTTGAACAGTTTAGAACTAGAGGGTGTTGTGTGGCAATACTGTGACTGAACCTGTGCCAGCTTCTGTGGCCTAAGCTCTTCTCTGGAACCCCAGGAGGTGTCCTGTGGCACCCCAGGGCATTCCAGGGAGCTTGTGTGGCAGAGTCTGCTTGTCTGCATGAAGCTCTCGGTGTGGTTGGGATTCTGTTTCTCTTCTCTCTTCGTGTTTGTCAACAGTGGAATGAATATCTGTGGGATTGATGAGTGGCATCTCTAATGGAAACCTACCATTTCCAAGAAGAGAAAAGGCAATAAAAACTCACTTCTTAGAAGCTGTACTCAGAATTCCATAGGAGAAAGCAGGGTCCAGGGTGAAGGCTAAGAAGATTTTATATTCCTTCAAACAGTGGTTCAGCTGATTGAAAAAATGAGGTAACAGTCACTCAAATAACAAAGAAACTGACTTTTTTCTTATGTAGAAGTCTGAGTTGGTGAGTGGTCCAGAAGCATACCTGTCCAGAACCCAGGTCCCTTCTGTCATCTTGTTTCAGATCCTGTGAAGGTTGCCTTTATCCATAGGGTTTGGAGGTGGCTTACCTCTAACATGTTCATGTTCCAGGTCTCAGAAAGGGGAAAGGAACAAATGGAGAAAAAATAAGTTACTTTTAAGGACATCATCATTTCTCTTGGATACCTTTCACCTAGACTTAGCCATATGGCCTCACCTACTTGCAAAGAAGACACAGAAATGCGGCTAGTTTCTAATTGTATGGCCATGTGCCTAGCTCAAATTGAGGAGATGCTACTGAAAACAGGAAGGCGCAAGAATATGATTGGAGGACAGTCTGCCACATAACCTTCAATGTACAAGTCTCAGAGTATACAGTTCTAAACTGAGAGATTGCCTGATGAACAACAGCAGCAGGTAAAATAAACACCTCACTGTTTCTCCCTTATTTTCCTCCTTGGAAACCAGGCCAGTTAAAGCCCAGCCTGGAACAGTGAGAAACAAGGTTAGGAGAACCTAGACAGACTCTAGAAGTAGTTCTTAAATGGTGAGGCAAGTCCGCCTTTACTGAACTCTTGAGAGGTTTTTGAAGCTGGATCCTGTCTTTGCATTATGCAGAGCTCATTTGGTGACAAAACATAAAGAGCAACTTGAGGTAGCAAAACTGTGTTCATTATTATAAGAATACAGGGGTGACTCATTAAACCCAGGGACATGGATGGATTGGGGGAGAGGACTATATTTCTATTGGCCTTCCTCCTGATTCGTCTCTATTTTCTGACATTTTTATCTGTGAAATCTTCTCAACCACCTTCGGCTCCAGATAGTACATTCTCACTGTGCAGGGCCCAGGCTAAACCAAACTCTTAACTGGAACCCACATCCCTGGGAGAGAGATTCTGGCAAGCTTAGCACAGGCTAGCGTCTGTTCAAGTGTGAAAATAGAGCTGACTGTTTCATAGAACAAATAGGACTGTCTGCCTGGGGCCTGTCCCTACAGAGGAGGGGAAGGGGATGGAGACAATTCCCAGGGAAGGGCAAACTGTTATAAGCTAGCACACTTAATGTGGTAGTTGTTTAAGTAGAGGCATCCAGCTCTGATCAAGATGTATTTTCATAAAACTTTTTATTTTATAATAATTATAGATTCATAGAAGATTAAAAAATAGTACAAAGAAGTCTTGTGTATCTTTCATGTAGCTTCTCTAAATGGTTACATTTTACCTAACATAGTAAAATATAAAAAACAGGAAATTGATGTTGGGACAGTATGTATAGTTCTATGCCATTTTATCACATTTGTATGTCTTGTAACTACCACTGTAATCAAGATGCAGGAGTCACCCCACCTCATCCTCTTTTCTACTCTTTACCTGTGATAACCACTGATCAGTTTCCTGTCTTTATAATTTTGTCATTTTCAGAATGTTATACACATACACCATGTGACCTTTTGAGCTTTGCTTGTTTTCACTCAGCATAATGCCCTTGACATCTGTCTAAGTTGTGTAAATCAATACTGCTAAGAAATATTCTACACTATGTATGTACCACAGTCTGTTTAGCCATTCACCTATTCAGAAATCTTTTGTTTGTATCTAGTTATCGAGTATTACAAACAAAGCTGTTGTGAGCATCTGTGTACAGGTTCTTGCATATACATATGTTTTCATTTCTCTGTAATAAATGTCTAGGAGTGTGATTGTTGGGTTGTGTGCTAAATGTATATTTAGTTTTTAAAGAAACTGCCAAGTTGTTTCCCAAATTGACTGTACCATTTTATCTTCCCACCACCAGTGTATGAGATTCAGTGTCTCCACATCCTCACTAGCGTTGGATACTGTCACTAGTTTTTAAATTTAGCTGTTCGAATAGGTGTGTAGCACTATCCCACGGTGGTGTTAATTTGCATTTCCCTAATAGCTAGAGCATCTTTTCATGTATTTGCCATCACATGTCCTCTTTGGTTATATGTCTCTTCATCACATTTGCCCATTTTCTAATTGAATTGTTTTTTAACATTGAGTTTTGAGAGTTCTTTGTATATTCTAAATACAGATCAGTTGTTAAATCTATAGTTTGCAAATGTTTTCTCTCATTCTGTGAATTATCTTTTCGTTCTCTTAAGAGTCTTTTGCAGAGAAAAAGTTTAAAATTTTTGATGAAGTCCCAACTTACTGATTTTTTTTTCCTTTTATGGATTGTGCTTTGCTTTTCACCTCTAAAATCTGTTTACCAAGCTCTAGGTCCTAATGATTTTCTCTTATACTTTCTTCTAAAAATTTTATAATATTACACTTTACATTTAAGTTGGTGATCCATTTTGTGTTAATTTTTATATAAAGTTTGAGATTTGGGTCAAGATTCATTTTTTGGCTATGGATATTGAATTGCTTCAGCACTTTCATTGAAAAGGCTGTTCTTTTTCCATTGACTTACTTTTGCTTGTCTGTCAAAAATAAATAATCTGTACTAGTGTGAATCTCTTTTTGGGTTCTTTATTCTGTTCTAATGATCTATGTGTCTTTCACTCTGCCAATACCACATAGTCTTGATTGCTATCTGTATTACTTTACCACTTGATACTATAGCTATATAATAAGTCTTCTGTTTTTCCCACTTCATATTTTTCAAAATTGTTTAGCTATTCCAATTCCTTTGACTTTCCATTTAATTTTAGAATACTTTTGAGCTGCAGAGATCTTGCTGGAATTTCCATGGGAATTATGTTAAACCTTTATGTCAATCTGGGAAGAGTTGACATCTTTACTGTATTGAGTTTTTCAATCAATGAACATATATTTCTCCATTTACTTAGATCCAATTTATTTCTTTCATTTGTGTTGTATATTTTCAGCATGTAAGTTCTATATATGTTGTGGTATATCTAAGAATTTCAATAAGTCTTTATAAATAAAATTATAAAAATCTATATTAGTTTATCTGACCATGTGATTCTCTTTTTCACCTGTTAAAGTAATGAATTATATTGATTGTTTTTGAGTATTGAATCAGTCTTGCATCCCTGGAATAAGCTCCTGTTGGTCATGATTTATAATTCTTTTTTATATTGCTGAATTCTATTTGCTAATATTTTATTAAATATTTTACATCTGTATTCAGGAGGAATATTGTATCTAATTTCTGTCTTGCTGGGCTGCCCCTTTCCCAGTCCTTTGGCTAGAGAGAGCAGAATTTTGGGGAGGCTTTTTTTGTCTGCTCTCATTGGCATTTATGAGATACATATGAAGTGAAAAAGAAAACCCAGGTAGTTCGTGGCTATTCTTTCCTTGGGTACCAAGTTCCCTAGCTGGTTTGCCTTCTTCACTCTACTTTGCAGAGTCATCTTATATTATTCTGTATATTATGTCCAGTGTCTTACTGTGTTTAGTGGGAGGAATAGAGAGAAATGTATCTACTCTGTCTTGTCCTGAAACAAGAATCCAGTCTGTATCTTGTGAAAAGTATATTTTGGAGCTTCTTCTTTGCCTATTTATGGGTAAAAAATTAATGTTTAAACTTGTTGGAGAGGGAGTATGCCTTATACAGGTGAATAGAGCAGCTAGTATAGTATACATTCTCAGTGTTCCGCCACCAGATCTCTCCAGGGGTCACAATGCTTTCTAGTTTAGTCGCTCTGGCTCCCAGGGATCACAAACATGTTTGTTTCTCTGGGGGAACTTAGGTGGTCCTTTTGATCTGAGGATTCAGTATTTTTTTGCTGTGGGATATAAGGCTGTAGCTTCTACAACCATGTTGATGGTTTTGAGGGGGAAAGTAGTTGCTAAGAAAAATTAGGACCAGTCAGGCAGTGTAAGCAAAGACTGTAATGGGCCAGGTGGGGCTTGTGTGGTCACCTTAGTTATACCTGTTCTGTGAATTTACTATTGACTTACTTTGGAAAGACTGATATTAAAACAATTTTGTGTTTTTCTCAAGTGCCACAGATGTATGTTGGTGTATGCACTTGCACACACACACTCACACACAAACATACTTAGGCATTCATGCCTAATAATAAAGAAATAAAAGAGAGTTGACTAAGTTAATGTAGGATTTTTGCTGAAGAGAATGTTTTTTTATTCTTTGCCTTCAGACTTGCCCACAGGGCCACCTGCAGGTCTTTGAAATGCCATTAATGATTGCACAAAAAGGGTATTCCAGTTAATGTCGTTTGTCAGGAAGAAATGCTTATTAAATGCCTTTGGATAAATGGAACAAAACATGTTTGAAAAGGCCCAATTCACAGCTTTTCTTCAAGTTGTAAAATGGAAACTGCTTCATGTGTAAATAATTCATCCCAAGAAACTTATTTCCTTTGGTATGTGCCTGCCTGCCTGTGAATATATGATTTTATTTTTGGAGCTCTGTGATGTTAGCCCCTTGTTAGTTTAGCACTTCTCGTGAATCAGAGAGTTCTGACCCACAGGGATCTGGACCTCTTAAGTTCTGTGTCACTGAACTGTCTGTACTTTTTTGTAGGCAGTCTTCCAAACAGAAGAAGGCTATTCAAACTGCTATCCGCAAAAATAAAGAGGCAAATGCCGTGCTGGCCCGTCTGAACAGTGAGCTCCAGCAGCAGCTCAAGGTAAGGAGCTTCCTGAATTTGGATAACCAGGCTTTGTGTCTGGTTGTTGTGTTTTGTTTTGACAAACATTGGCTGAGCATCTGGTTCTATTCGTGTTGGTAAGACTTGCTCTTTGTTCTCAGACTCCTTTTGGAAGGCAGAAAGTTGCTGTATTTATTTCATGGGTTGGTTCTTGTTAGAGGAAGACTTGAAGCTTTAATATGCAAGCTACATATTGTGTGCTAGTTAAAAAGACAGAAAAGCTATTACAAAGCTCTTTGAAGCATTCTTTATTGGCCAAAGCTTCTGGGTAAACCCCTAATTTGTTGAGGTCCTCTATGAATGATGCCATACTCATTTCAATGGAAGAGGGTGGCCCTGATCCTCTCAAAGGCTATCCCCTCCTTTGGTATCTTGGAAATGGTTCCACATCACCTCAAGGACATCTCCTCTGTTCTTATCACCTGCTTCTATTCACCATTATTCTCCCCTGTATTATTAGTTTCCCAGGGCTGCCCTAACAAAGTGCTACAAACTTAGTGGCCTAAAAGAACAGCAACTTACTCTCTGCCAGCTATGGCAGCTAGTCTTCTGAATCACAGTGTCTGCAGAGCTATACTCTCTCTGAAGGCTCTAGGGGAGAATTCTTCCTGTCTTCTTCCCAGTTTCTGGTGGTGGCTGGCAGTCCTTGGCATTCCTTGGCAGGTAGAGGCATCACTTCAATTTCTGCCTCCACTGTCTGTCATAAAGTTTTTTATGGTCTCTGTGTATCTATGTCCAATTCCTCTTTTTATCCTTCCGTTTTCTTATAGGGATATACTGGTCATTGGGCTGGGGCCCACCCTAATCTAGCACGGTCTCATGTTTTAACTAGATTATATCTGCAAATACCTTATTCTGTATGAGTTCACATTTACAGGTACTGGGAGTTGAGTTAAGCACACCTTTTCAGGGCAGCCCTGACATCCCTTGATTTTCTGCTGAGTCATTGCTGCCCACACAGACACGCACTCTAGTGTTGTCCAGCACATCGGCACCCACATTCTCCTCCAGCTGCTGCCCAGCCTCTAGTCTCCTTCAGCCAAGCTTCCTGAGAGTTGTTATTTACTGTCTCTACTTCCTCACCAACAGTGTTCTCTCCCTTGACTTTGCTGTGGCTTTTACTCTCCTTTACTCACACCCCTCTTACAGCCACATTCAGTGGGCCTGTTTAAATACTATTTGGATTTTCAGAACCTGTGCCATAGACCATTGGCAATTCCTTCCTCTGAAATGTCTTTTCTAACTGGTTTTCAGGATGTCATACTTTCCGTGTCCTTCTCCTTCACTGATGATTCTTTTTTATCAGTCTGTACTGTCTCTTCATTTTTTATTTTCTCTTTCATTACTCCCTGCCTTCACCTTTTTTTTTTTTTGGCTGTACCACACAGCTTGTGGGATCTCAGTTCTACAACCAGGGATTGAACCCAGGTCATGGCAATGAAAAGCTGGAATCCTAACTGTAGGCCACCAAGGAACTCCCATAATATTTTATTATGAACATTTTCAACCATGCAAGAAAGTTACACAATGTTGGTTCTCCCATTCACATCTCGCTACACTTGTTTTATCACATATTTGTCCTTTTTTATCCCTCTTATCTATCCTTCAGTCTGTCTTATTTTTTAACATGTTTTCAAGACATCTGTGTGTGTCCCCTGAATATTTTAACGTGCATATCATTAAATAGAGTTAAATATTTTTACAAACCTTCTTTATGTTTTACATTTTACATACAGTGAGTACACACATCTTAAGTGTACACTTGCTGACCCTTTGTAAGTGTGTATACTAATATATCAAGATAGAGGACATTACCATCTCCCTGGAAAGCTCCCTCATACTCCTTCCCAATTAATTTCTGCCACACTTAACCCCTCTTCTAAACTTCTTATGCCATATTGTTGCCTCTTCTATGACTTTATGTAAACAGTGTCCTCTGACATGTACTTTTGTGGAAAGCTTCTTTCACGTAGCATTGTTTTTGAGATTCATTTTCATTGTTGTATGTTTCAGTAATCTGTTCTATTTTATTGCTGAGTGGTATTCTACTGAGTGAATATGCTGCTGCTGCTGCTAAGTCGCTTCAGTCGTGTCCAACTCTGTGCGACCCCATAAATGGCACCCCACCAGGCTCCTCCATCCATGGGATTTTCCAGGCAGGAGTACTAGAGTGGGGTGCCATTGCCTTCTCCAGAGTGAATATGCTATAGTTTGGTTATTAATTCTATTAATGGACACCTGGAAATTCTAGTTTTTGCTATTTTGAATAAAACTGCATTTTTAAATAACTCTTTATGTGGGAATATTTTCTCATTTCTCTTGGGTAAATTTCTAGGATTTAGGATTAGTAGGTAATATGGTGATTGTGTGTGATTAGTTTGAATAGAAACGACTAGAGCTTTTCCCAAAGTGGTTGTAGCATTTAGGATTCCTACCACTACTATGTGAGAGTTCTGGTTGTTCCTCATCTTCACCAACACTTGGTATTATTGTTTTAATTTTTATCTAGTCTTGTGGTGATGTAGTTTTTATTTTACATCTTCTTATCACTTTTCTATGTGATTATTTACTTTTCATATATTTTATTTTGTGAAGTGTTTTTTCCAAATGTTGGCCATTTAAAAATCATTTTCAGTCTTTTTTGTAGAGTTGTAGGTAGATGCTTTTTATATTTTCTGTTGCCAGTCCTTTGTTGAGATATATATTTTATGAATGTTTTCTTCCAGTCTTTATTTTGCCTATTAATTTACTTAACTATCTTTTTGTGAATAGAAGCTTTTAATTTTGATAAAGTCTGATTTATCATTTTTTCACTTATGGTTATTGACTTTGTTCCTATTATATAAGGAAACTTTGCCTACATCTAAATTATAAATATATTCTCCTATGTGTTCTTCTAAATGCTTTATTGTTATAACTTTTACATTTAGATCTGTGATACATTTGTGTTTTTAAACTACTTTATTATTTATTATATACTAAAATATTATTTATTTATTATAAAGCTATATGTATTTAATGTATGTGATGTGATGAGTTTGGAGGTAATTATACATCCATGAATCTGTCACAATTTATGCCATAAATTGCCCATCCCCTGTAAAAATTTTCTCTTGCTTGTATTATTATTGAAGTATAGTTGCTATACAATATTATATAAGTTACAGGTGTACAATATAGGGACTTATAATTTTTAATGGTTATGCTTCATTTATAGTCATTATAAAACATTAGCTATGACTTTCTGTGTTGCATAATATATCCTTGTAGCCCTTTACTTTTTTCTCTTCCCACTAGTAACCATTAGTTTATTCTTTATTTATTTGGCTTCACTGGTTCTTAGTTGTGGCATGTGGGATCTTTTGTTGCATGTGGGCTCTTTAGTTGTGGCATATGAATTCTTAGTTTTGGCATGGAAACTCTTAGTTGTGTCATGCAGGATCTTTAGTTGCAGCATGGGAGATCTAGTTCCCTGATCAGGGATCGAACCCAGGCCCCCTGCATTGGCATCATGGACTCTTAGCCACTGGACTACCAGGAAAATCCCTCCTTTTAATTATATTCACTAGTTTGTTGAATTTTTTAAAATTCCATGTATAACTGATCTAATGGGCTTCCCAGGTGGTGCTAGTGGTAAAGAACCTGTCGGCCAATGCAGGAGATGTAAGAGACATGGGTTCGATCCCTGAGTTGGGAAGAGCCCCTGGAGGAGGGCATGGCAACCCACTCCAGTATTCATGCCTAGAGAATCCCGTGGACAGAGGAGCCTGGTGGGCTACAGTCCATGGGGTTGCAAAGAGTCAGACACAACTGAAGCAACTTTAGCACGCACACATATACAGTATTTATCTTTCTGTCTGACTTATTTCACTTAGCATAATGTCCCAAGTTCATCCATGTTGTTGCAGATGGCAGAATTTCATTCTTTTTTATCACTCATGTAATTATAATTTCTTTTATGTGGTGAGAACATTTAAGATTTACTTCTTAGTGATTTTTAAGTATATAATACAGTATTGTTAGCTATAGTCACCATGCTATACATTACATCCACAAAACTTATATATCTTATGACTACAAGTTTGTACCCTTGCTCAACATCTCCCCATTTCCTGCACCCGCCTCCCAGCCCATGGCAACCACCATTCTACTCTGTCTCTATGAAGTTGGCCTTTTTAGATTATACATAAAAGTGATATAATATGGTATTTGCCTTTCTCTGTCTGACTTATTTCACTTAGCATAGGGCCCACAAGGTCCATCAGTGTCACAAATGGCAGAATTTCCTTCTTTCTTTTGGCTGAATAATATTCGATTGCATGTATGTACCACATCTTCTTTATCCATTTGTCTGTAGAGTGAAACTTGTTTCTGTATCTCAGCTATTGTACATAATACAGTGAACAAGGGAATGCACATATCCCTTTGAGATCCTGATTTCTTTTCCTTTGGATATACCCAAAAGTGGGATTACTAGATCTTATGATGGTTCTTTTTTTAATTTTGAGAAACCGCCATACCATTTTGTGTAGTTGCTGGATCAGTCTGCATTCTGACCAACATTGCACAAGCGTACCCTGTTCTCCACATCCTTGCCAACACTTATCCCTTATCTTTTTGATAATAGCCATTTTAACAGGTGTGAGGTGATATCTCATTTTGGTATTGATTTGCATTTCCCTGATGATTAGTGATGCTGAACATGTTTTGTGTACCTGTTGGCCTTTTGTTTTAGAATGCTGTGTTTCCATTTTTATTTGTTTCAGGATAGTTTTTTGATTTCCCTTTTGATGTCTTCTTTGACTCATTGGTTGTTTAGAAGTGTTTTGTTTAATCTCTATGTATTTCTGAATTTTCTAGTTTTCCTCTTGTTACTGATTCCTAGTTTAATAACCTTGTAGTTGGAAAATGTACTTGGTATGACTTTGATGTTCTTAAATCTGCTAAGACTTATCTTGTAACCTATCATATGATATATCCTCAAGAGTATTTCATGTGTGCTTGAGATTATGTATTCTGATTCTAGTGGATGAAATGTTCTGTATGTCTGTTAGGTTCATCTGGTATAGTTCAAGACCAACATTTCCTTGTTACATTTTTGTCTGGATGATATACCCACTGTTGTAAGTGAGCTATTGATATCCCTCATTATTACTATGCTGTTGTCTATTTCATCTTTCAGATTTTTTAATATTTACTTGATATATTTAGGTGCTCTGATGTTGCCTGCATATATATTTATGACTGTTATATTTTCTTTATGAGTTAATCCCTTTAACATTATATAATGACATTCCTTGTCTCTTGATATGGTTTTTGAACTATAGCCTGTTTTATCTGGTAAAAGAATAACTACCCCTCTTGTCTTTTGATATCTACTTGCATGGAATATCTTTTTCATCCCTTCATTTTTTCCTATGTGTGACCATAAACTAAAGTGAGTCTCTTACAGGCAGCATGTAGTTTGGTCCCTTCTTTTTTTTTAATCCATTGATCTGCTCTATATCTTTGGATTGGAGAACTTAATTCATTTACATTTGAAATAAATATTAATAGGTAAGGATTTACTAATACCCTATTAACTGTTTTCTGACTGTTCTGTAGTTTTCTTGTTCATTTCTCCCTCTCCTACTGCCTGCCTTTGTGAATTGATGATTTTCTGCAATAGTATGCTTTGATTGTCTTCTCTTTATCTTTTGTGAATCTGTTGTAGGTTTTTGTGTTTGCTTTGTTGTTATCATGAAGCTTACATAAAACATCTTGTAGGTATAACAGTCTATTATATGCTGATAACTTTGATTGCATATAACAACTCTCAGAGAAGGCAGTGGGAACCCACTCCAGTACTCTTGCCTGGAAAATCCCATGGACGGAGGAACCTGATGGGCTACAGTCCATGGGGTCGCTAAGAGTCGGACACGATTGAGTGACTTCACTTTTACTTTTCACTTTCATGCATTGGATAAGGAAATGGCAACCCACTCCAGTGTTCTTGCCTGGAGAATCCCGGGGATGGGGGAGCTTGGTGGGCTGCCGTCTATGGGGTCACACAGAGTCGGACACGACTGAAGTGACTTAGCAGCAGCAGCAGCAAAAACTCTACCCTTTTACTCCCCTTTTTGTTTTTGAACAAAAGCAAAAAAAGCAGAAACAAAAAAAGGGCTCTTCCCTTGTGGCTCAGCTGGTAAAGAATCTGAGAGACCTGGGTTCGGTCCCTGGGTTGGGAAGATCCCCTGGAGAAGGGAAAGGCTACCCACTCCAGTATGCTGGCCTAGAGGATTCCATGGACTATACAGTCCACAAAGAGTCAGACACGACTGAGTGACTTTCACTTTGTTTTTGAATTCATAATTTACTTTTCATATTTTATATTCATTAACAAGTTATTTTAGCTGTGGTTATTTTTAATACTCTTTTCCTTTAGCATTTATACTAAATTTAAGTGGTTAACACACTGCCATATTACAGTATTAGAGTATTCTGAATTTGACTATATACTTATGTTTACCCTAGTATATTGCATGTTTTCATATTACCAATTAGAATCCTTTCATTTCAGCTTGAAGAACTTCTTTCTACATTTCTTGTGAGGCAGATCTGGTGGTGATCAACTCCCTTGGCTTTTGTTTGTGTGGGGAAATCTTTTATCCCTCCTTCATTTCTGAAGGATAACTTTGTTGAATAGAGTATTCTTGTTTGGGAAATTTTTTTTTTTCTATGAGCACTTTGTATTATCATCTCACTCTCTCAAAGGGTGCTAAGAAATCCACTGATAGCCTTATAAGAAGTCCCTTTTAAGTTATAAGCTTCTTTTCTCTTGCTTCTTTTAAGATTTTTCTCTTTGAGTTTTGACAAGTTTATTATAATAAATTTTAAAGAGGAAATCCTCAGTGGAGTTTGTTTGATGACCTTTGAGCTTCATGAACTTGGATATCCATATCTCTCTCCATATTCAGAAAGTTTTCAGCCATTATTCCTTCAAATAAGCTCTCTGTTTCTTAACTTCAGGAACTCTAATAATTCACAAATTATTTTTTTTATAATATTGCATAGATCATATATCTTTCTTCATTCTTTTAAATTTCTGTTTTCTTTGTTCTCCTCTGGCTGGATAGTTTCAAAACCCTTGAAACTGTCTATCTTAGATTCTTTATTCTGCTTGATCCATTCTGATGTTGATGTTGTCTATTATATTTTAATTCATTCATTTTATTATTCAGCTCCAGAATTTCTTGTGGCTCTATTTTATGATTTCTATCATTTTGTTAAACTTCTTGTTTTATTCATGTGGTATAGTTTTCCTGATTTAATTGATTTGTCTTTCTGTGTTTTCTTGCAGCACATTGAGTTTCCTTAAAATAGCCATTTAAATTCTTTATTGAGTAAATCCTATATCTCGATGTCTTTGGGATGGGTTACTGGAAGATTATTGTAATTCTTTGGTGGCGTCATGTTTCCTTGAAGTTTTGTGTTGTTATCTTCACATTTGAAGTAGCAGTTACTTCTTCCACCTTCAATCAGCCCTGTTAGAGATTCTGACAATTTCTCAGATCTTCTATGGATGCAGTTGCTCAGCACTTATTGTTCCTTCTTATGACACAATTCTTAATCTTGTATGCCTTGTTCTCATCCTGCAAAACACAAGGCCAAGTGCTGACAGCCTCCCTTTTATTTTCCCAAAGATGGCACTGCAGCTCAAATTTGTGGTCTCTCATGGCCTACAGATTTGGGCCAGCAAGTCTTTCTGCATGTGTTCACTCACCATCAGGAATGTGACCAAGGAACTGGCCACAGGTTGATGGTGTGTGTAAGGCCCATGGAGTGCTGAAATGCCTCATGGGTAGTTGGAGGATGCTCAACTTATAGTCAGGCTTATGGGTGGGCTTCTTGATGGTGACCCATGAGACATTTAGTAGGATCCATGTTCCTTTAATCCCTTTTGAGAGTCCTATCTGCCACTCTCCCAGCCTCTTCCCCCTCCCCACCTCCAGTCATGCAGTTCACAATTTAGTAGTGGGGAACCTGGTTGCTCAGGTATGCACTTTCCTGGGAGAAATCATGGGCCAGGATCTTTTCTAGTCATAGACTGTGCTGCCTTGGGGTAAGGTGATGTGAGTAGTCAAACAGTTCTTCTTACCCTCCCAGTACATCCAGGCTTGTGTTATTTTTCTCTAGCATTCTGCTTGAAACTTGGACTTCCACAAAAGTTCTTTCACCTCTGGGTGATTGTCTAAAACAGTGTTTCGCAGAGTTTCCTGGACTGTGGCCGAGAGGGCCTAGAGGTGTTTCTTGGATCCTACTGGGTCCAGAGCCAGAACTGAGATCTGTGTGCCTGTTACCAGATGCATGGCTAGATGAGACACCTCCTGGGTCCTTTCATATATGGTGCTGGATCCCATAACTCCCATTAAGGCAATTTGTGAATGGATGCTAAATTGTCATTGACAGGGGGGCATGGACAAGGAATGTCTTATTCAGCCATCCTACTGACATCACTCCTGGTAGTTTTAAGTTTTTAAATAAACTTCCATAGTGTTTTCCATAGTGACTGTACCAGTATCTATGATTCATCTTGAATTAAGTTTTATGTATGCTATAAGATTAGGGTCAAGGTTCATTTTTTCCCATATCACTATTTCATTAATCTAGCATCGTTTGTAGAAAAGTTTCTTTTCCTTCTTGGATTACTCTGATGCTGTTCTCAAAAATCTAATAACCATGTAAGTGTGATTTATTTATGAATTCTTACTCTATTCTGTTAACCTGTTTGTTGATCTTTATACTGGTACTACATGGTCTTGATTTCTGTAACTCTTGAAATCAAGTAGTATAAATTTTTCACTATTCTCTCTCTAATTGTTGAGATTTTAGAAAACCTCTCAGTGGTTCTGAGTGTGTATTTGCAAATTGTTTCTTAAAATTTCATTTCCTAACTGAGTTTATGAAGGTCACAGAATATAAAGTAACACAGAAAGCAATCATATTTCTATATACAAGTAATGAACAACTTGTCACAGAAATTTGAAAAACAATAGTATCCACAATAGCTATCATTTAGGAGAGTATCGCTCTCCTAAATGAACTACTTAAGTATAAATTCATCTGTATACTGAAATGTGCAAAATGCTGCTAAAAGAAATCTAAGAAGACCTAAATAAAGGGAAAAACATACGTAGCTTGTGGATTGAAAGACTCAGCATAGTAGTAATACTATTTTCCTCTAGGATGATCTATAGAATCCTTGCAGCCAATTAAAACCCCAGTAGGATGTTTTGTAGACATAGACCAGCAAATCCTATAATTTATATGTAAAGGCCAAGGAACTGGAATAGCTAAAACAAATTTGAAAAAGAAAAACAAAGATGGAGGAATGACTTTCAGTATCAAGCTTCAGTAATCAAGACAGCATGGGATTAATGATGAATCAATGGAACAGAATCAGAAGTCCTGAATTAGACCATGTGAATAAAATAAGCATTTGATCTTTGACAAATATACAAAATCAGTTTATTGAGGAAAGGATAGTCTTTTCAACATATTGTTTTTTAACAATTGGTCATCCATCTGTAAAAACATGAGCCTTAACCAAAAATCTCACTTCTGATACAAAGGTTAACTTGAAATGGGTCATAGAAACAAATGTAAAACATAAAGGTATAAAACCTGCAGAACAAAAACAGGAAAAAGTTTTTGTGACCCAAGGTTAGAAACAATGCCAGAAGCACAAACACAGAAAAAGTCAATAAATTGGACTTAATCAGGATTTAAAACTTTTACTCTGTCAAAAAATACTGTCAAGAGAATTAAGAGACAAGCTATAGACTGGAAGAAAATATTTGCAACCCATGTTTTTTGACAAAGGACTTGTGTCCAAATTATATAAAGAACTCTCAAAACTCAGCAATAAGAATTCTCAAAGCTCAACCATCCCAATTTAAAAATGGACAAAGGATTTGAACAGATACTTCACCAAAGAGGATATAAAGATGGCAAATAAACATGTGCAAAGATATTCAGCATTGTTAGCCATTAGGCAAATGCAAATTGAAATCATGATCACAGACCACTACACACAGTGATAGAATTGATAAAACAGAAAGTCATGGCAGCATCAAGTGCTGTCACCTGGAACCCTCATGAGTTGGTGGTGAGAATGCCAAATGGTACCCAACTCTGAAAAATCATCTGTCAGTTTCTTATGAAGTTATATATACACTTAACCCTGTGACCCAGCAGTACATAAACGTTAATAGCATTTTTACATGATAGCTGAAACTTGGAAACAACACCAATATCCTTCAAAGGATGGATGGATAAACTGAATACAATGAAATAGTATTCAGTGAACAGAAGGAGTGATAGACAAAGTAATTTGAATGAAACTCAAAGGCATTATGTTGAATGAGACAAGCCAGTGTCAAAAGGTTAGGTACTACACGATTCCTTTTATTTTACATTCTTGAAAAGGCAAAAGTATAGTGCTGGAAAACAGACCACTGATTGTCAAGGGTTATTATGCATGCGGTAAAGGTTTATATGTCAGTGAGTAGTACCAGGGAGCTTTTTGGTTACTGAAATTGTAATGTACCCTCTTTGTGGTGGCAGTTACACAAATCTATATGTGTTAACATTTGTAGAACTATACACTAAAAGGAAAAAAGTCAGTTTTACCATATGATAAATAAAACTTTGAAAAATGTCAAACGTCATTCTGTTTTATGAATCTTTGTATATGACCTTGTTTTTGTTTTGCATTTTGCTTTCGCTTCCCCTCTACCCCCACCTCTTGTTTTGGCATAGGTCACTATTATTCACTGGTCTCTATACTTCGTAGGCCTTTAATTTGGAAACCCATATTCTTCAGTTCTGGGAGTTTTCTTGATTTTTATTGACCCCCCATTTTCCCTGTTTTCCCTTCCTGATATTTTTCTGACACTGAACTTCTTAGTTTGGTTTTCTAATTTTTCTCTTCTAGTTTCTTTTTTTGGTC
This sequence comes from Oreotragus oreotragus, assembly GCA_006410675.1. Classification (NCBI taxonomy): domain Eukaryota; kingdom Metazoa; phylum Chordata; class Mammalia; order Artiodactyla; family Bovidae; genus Oreotragus; species Oreotragus oreotragus. The sequence goes on along the minus strand of SJYX01000371.1, from coordinate 334,283 downwards.
TATGTGTGGAGACTTACTTATTTTTAAGCTCTAAATCTCCTATGCTTAATAACCAGGAGTTCATTTTTTTCATTCTCTGCTTGTTTCTTTTTGATGGCATCCTATTCTTGTTTTATGGTTGTAATATCTTCTCTTAATTGTAGTTTTTCTTCTTCCTCAATACTTTTTTATTTTGTTGTATATACTTCTCATTACATACTTTCCTTCAATAGCTGATACTTTCCTTCAATAGCTGATGGTCCTTCTCTGCTTATATTTAGGAGGAGGATGAGAATGCAGATTGAAGGTCCATACCTGTTGTGGGACTTGTCATCTTTGAGCTTCATTCTCCCCCAATTTGACTGAGCTGTAGAGCTGGGGAACTCCCAAAGACAGTGTCGTTGGATTTTTCTTCTTGATCTGTCTGGAGTCCTCAAGGAAGACTCTTCTGGTCTCTTGCATGTAAGGAAGACGTTGTCCAGTGGAGCAGAGAATGCTGGTTCTCAGCATTCAGGGTATTCATTTAACCCCCCTATTTCCAGTCTAGTTTTTTTTTTGTTAACTGTATCTGTGTGTTGGTATTCCAGAGGTCATCTGTTTTGCTTTTCAAAGGAATAAATCTTCAGTGTTCTACCCTAGTGGCAAGAAGAATTTGGGAATCTGATTACTTTTGAATCAGACTTTCAAGGAACACTTCTTGAAGACAGTCCTCTTTCCTTCACTTTCACTTTCATAGATATCTGAGACTGCCAGTTTGAGTATTTTAGGGATTCTTCTATGTAAAATCAGACTGGTTCTTGGTTTATCTCCATCCTTAGCTTGCAGTGCACTTTTATTTACTTGATCTGAAGACATGAAAAAGTTTAAGGTCTAGCTAACAGAAATCTGAAGAATCACCAAATGGAGCTCTAGTCATGGGCCTCTCAGTCAGTTCTCAGACTGAGTTTACACATACCTTGAATAAAGGAGCATCTTAGTTACCTGCAAGAAGGACCCCACTCTGCAGCCAAAAGTTTATATTGTTAGTCTTTCTCTCAGACTTTCCCAAAGAGCCTTATGCCCATTTACCAGTGTGACTGTGCACTTGGGAAAAGGGACTCATCAGATTTGGGGAGGATTACTGAACACAGGCTCTAAACTGACATTCATTCCTGAAGACCCAAAATGTCCCTATGTTTCACCAGTGAGAGTAGGAGCTTCTGGAGATCACGTGATCAGTAGAGCTGAAGCTCAGGTACATCTCACAGTGGGTCCAGTTTATCCCCAAATCCACCCTATGGTTATTCTGTCCAGTTCCCTCAAGCATCATTGGAAGAGATGTATTCAGCAACTGGGAGAATCCCCACACTTGTTTTTCTTGGATTAGCTAATTCATTTAGCATTCATTAGTTTGTCTTCCAGCTTACCAGTTTTATTGCTATCACCTCTTCCCTCTTGTCTTCCCTGTCCTTGTGTGTCTATGACCCCCACACCACCCCTAATTTAAAAAATTGGTTTAGCATGCCAGTAGGGAATGAGTTTGGTACATAGGTTCAGTTCCAGCTTTGCTTGGCACCACCATCTTTATTATTTTGCTGGATGATCCTATGGCTTTGAAGGCCATCCAACCTCACAAATTTATGTCTAAAGCCCCTCTTCTCTTTCTTCTAAGCTCTAGACATGCATTTACAACTGCTTATTCTACTTTTCTCCTAATATACACATTTCAGATGCTTCATTCCCAACTATCTCCTTGAAATGTCCATTTCTCATCCAATCTTCTTGTTCTCAATCCCACACTACCAACCACCCTTTTGCTCAATTCCAAATCCTCTTCCTTCTTTCCTACATCAGCTTTATCAACATGTCTTATTAGTTCTAGATTTAAAGTATGTTCAAAATCTACCTCCTCCTCTCTGTGGCTACTACCTTAAGCTAAGCCATTTTCGTTTCTCACCTGGTTTCATACAGTAACCTCCCAAATGCTCTCTGCTCTGACTCTTGTCCTGCTACAATCCATTGTCTACACAAAAGACAGAGTGAGAATTCTGAATTTGAAATTAGGCCACATTCTTTTCCTGATTCAAAGCTCTCATTGCTGTGCCCCTTCACTTTGAATGGCATCCACACATCCTGCCTAATTCTGTGACTTTAGTTCCTGTCAAGGTCTTCATTGTCTCCTCTGCTTTTGGTCACACAGGCCTTGTGGTTCATCAAACGCACCAAGCTTGTTCACTCCTTTGCAGCCTTAGTTGTTGCCATTTTGTCTCATTGAATATCATTCACCTGTATCTTCACGTGGCTCACCTCTCACTTCATTTAAGTCTCTTCTCAGTAGCATCAGCTCTGAGAAGCCTTCCCTGACCACGCTCTGTGCCTTTCTCCCAGATCCACCATTACTCTCTATTACAGCATCTAATTTCCTTCTGAAAGCCTTCTGAAAGTATCTCTGTTTTTTTTTTTTTAAAACTTTCTTATCTTCCTCCAGCTATTTGAGTATAAGCCCTCTGAGGGCATTGGTTTGAACTGTTTTGTTCCTTGGTGGTATCATCACACCCAGAACAGAACCAGGCCCTTCAATTCAGTTCAGTTCAGTTCAGTTCAGTCGCTCAGTCGTGTCCAACTCTGCGATCCCATGAACTGCAGCATGCCAGACCTCCCTGTCCATCACCAACTCCCGGAGTCCACCCAAACCCATGTCCATTGAGTCAGTGATGCCATCCAACCATCTCATCCTCTGTCATCCCCTTCTCTTCCTGCCCTCAATCTTTCCCAGCATCAGGGTCTTTTCAAATGAGTCAGCTCTTCGCATCAGGTGGCCAAAGTATTGGAGTTTCAGCTTCAACATCTGTCCTTCCAATGAACACCCAGGACTGATCTCCTTTAGGATGGACTGGTTGGATCTCCTTGCAGTCCCTTGGACTCTCAAGAGTCTTCTCCAACACCACACTTCAAAAGCTTCAATTCTTCGGTGCTCAGCTTTCTTTATAGTCCAACTCTCACATCCATACATGATCACTGAAGAAACCATAGCCTTGACTAGATGGACCTCTGTTGACAAAGTAATGTCTCTGCTTTTTAATATTTTGTCTAGGTTGGTCATAACCTTCCTTCCAAGGAGTAAGCATCTTTTAATTTCATGGCTGCAATCACCATCTGCAGTGATTTTGGAGTCCCCAAAAATAAAGTCAGCCACTGTTTCCCCATCTATTTGCCATGAAGTGATGGGACCGGATGCCATGATCTTAGTTTTCTGAATGTTGAGCTTTAAGCCAACTTTTTCACTCTCCTCTTTCACTTTCATCAAGAGGCTTTTTAGTTCCTCTTCACTCTCTGCCATAAGGGTGGTGTCATCTGCATATCTGAGGTTATTGATATTTCTCCTGGCGATCTTGATTCCAGCTTGTGCTTCATCCAGCCCAGCATTTCTCATGATGTACTCTGCATACAAGTTAAATAAGCAGGGTGACGTACTCCTTTTCCTATTTGGAACCAGTCTGTTGTTCCATGTCCAGTTCTAATTGTTGCTTCCTGACCTGCATATAGGTTTCTCAAGAGGCAGGTCAGGTGGTCTGGTATGCCCATCTCTTTCAGAATTTTCCACAGTTTGTGGTGATCCACACAGTCAAAGGCTTTGGCATAGTCAATAAAGCAGAAATAGATATTTTTCTGGAACTCTCTTGCTTTTTTGATGATCCAGCGGATGTTGGCAATTGGATCTCTGGTTCCTCTGCCTTTTCTAAAACCAGCTTGAACATCTGGAAGTTCATGGTTCACATATTGCTGAAGCCTGGCTTAGAGAATTTTAAGCATCACCTTACTAGCATGTGAGAACTGGGCCCTTGCTGCTGCTAAGTCACTTCAGTCGTGTCCGACTCTGTGTGACCCCATAGACGGCAGCCCACCAGGCTCCCCGTCCCTGGGATTCTCCAGGCAAGAATACTGGAGTGGGTTGCCATTCCCTTCTCCAATGCATGAAAGAGAAAAGTGAAAGTGAAGTCGCTCAGTCTGTCCGACTGTTAGCGACCCCATGGACTGCAGCCCACCAGGCTGCTCCGTCCATTGGATTTTCCAGGCAAGAGTACTGGGGTGGGGTGCCATTGCCTTGCCCGGAACTGGGCCCTTAGTAGATAGATATTCAGAGACTGTTGGATGGTAGGAAGGAGGGTAGGTAAATAAACTCTTGTTGAGTTCCATAGTAATTTTCATCATGTTTGTTCTTCTGGGATGTCTCAGAATTGAGCCTTTATATAGACTTCTTTCCCACCTTGACTGATTCTACTTCAGAATGCCTTTATGTGTCCCCCTCTCTCCTTGTCATTAGGTCTGTTTTTGGGCTCAGAGTTTGAGTTCCCAAGTAGCAGACTGCAGATCTTCTTTTCTACCTTTAGCTGAGAAGACACACCTTCAACCACAGATGCAGGATCCTGGATGACACTTTAGTGTAAGGACAACCAGTGTCCTTTCTTATCCCTTGGTCCTGATCCAGTATAGTGCTGGATTAGAAACAAGAGATTGAAACTAGAAATGTAGTCCTGATGACCTACCTCTCAGTATTAGGAGTCTGCTTTTGCTTTTCTGCTCCCTTTCAATCAGTCTTTTTATTTTTAACATCATTCTGTGCCAGCCACTGATCCTGTTAAAAACTGAGTGTGAGATATAGGTGTGGGGAGGAAGGAGGGTTGATCAGTTAGTTTCATTTCATCATCAAGAAAGGAATTGAGAGACTTTGTGAAGCCTCCTACGTCCTGTCACCAGCTTCAAATACAAGGCCTCCCAGTCTACTCCTCCTTGAGTTATATGGCACCTGAATGCTTGTGGGTCCAGTCATAAGTTTCTTTTTAATATCAGATGAAGTGGGAATGAACCCAAGAAATGACCCCTCTCTTCTCTTTCTTTTGTACAACTCAGGAGGTTCATCAAGAACGGATTGCATTGGAAAACCAATTGGAACAACTTCGTCCAGTCACTGTATTGTGACCCTCCCCCCCAAGATTCAAGTAACAGTGGGTGACCTTTTCTGCCAAGATCTTTCCTTTGAATGTTTCAACGCAACTACTTGTCATATATGTCTGAGACTGTGTCAAAAGCTCTGAGCAGCGGAATGTAATCAATATCACCTTTTCTCTTGTGCTTCACGCTTATGTTTTTACTGTGGTGGAAAAAATACAACTGATTGTCACACTTAAAATTGTAATTATCAGTGGAATTTATCTCTCATTCTTAAGTATTTCCTCAAGGTGTTAGATGTTGCTCCTTATTGAAAACCAATCTTCTAGCAAATAAAAACAATTTAGAGCATTATTTATTTAAAGAGTTTATGATTTGTACAAGACCTTGTAACCCAGTACCTTCAGAATGCTTGTTTTATTTTCATATGTATATCATATATAGTAGGTTGATTTCCTGAATAATTGTTATTCCAACTAGATAGTCTTTGGCATGATGATGATAAAAACAAAAACTAGAAGTAAACAAAATCATTAGCTTTAGACTGGCACTGTACCCTCCACCACTATATCTGCCAAAAACTGCTCCTCTACTGCCATCTTGATAGTATATCTAGCTATGAATAATATACATGACTGTTGTTTTCTATGGAATAGCAAAGACTTATTCAGTCTTACACCTCTGTGAAGTAGTAGTTTTGTCCATGATCTGTTTAACTTGGCCCAGCTACACTGTCAACACAAATAACTCAGCCCGTTCATGCAGGTTTTTGGACAAGAGCAATCTGCCCTAACTGCCTTGCCCAATCAAATTAAGTAACTAGTTGCCAGATCTCTACTTCTATCCTGCATGGGTTAATATATCTGTAAATGCATGAATTTGGAAACCACTCATCAAATGTGAAAGGCTGATGAAACTGTTTGGACTGATGAATATTTGTTGTTTGAACCCAGGTCTTCAAACTAAGGAAGAAGGGGCAGTGATTATTACCAGTAATCCAACAGTCTTTGGTATTTATTTTTGTCTTTGTTATTTTAACCCAGATCACAAGTGTATTGAGTATGAAGAAATAATGAAAGAAAGCCGATCCTTACACTTGATATATGATTATTTTGTTCTCTGTGAAGTGACCCTTGAGGAGGGATTGGTTTATGTGCAGTTCAGAGGCGCCCAACCGACTCCAGTGTAAGTGATGTAAAACATAAAACAGTAAGCTCAAATCACAGAAATCAGTATTCTATAGAAATTTATGTAGCCCCTGCTTGTCCTGCAAGCTCAAGTTGACAGTGGGAATTGACTGACTCTCCCAGGTATCTGGGCTCTCTAGCTTTAACAGCACTTCAAGATACTGATGGCAAATTTGCCATCTCTTGTGCATTTTGCTAGTTTACCAGTTCTTAAGATATTGTGTGAAGTGTGCTAGGGTCCTTTCTGAAGTGGTTTAGCAGAGGTCTGCAGTTTGCAGGACTAAGCCTTTAATTTCAATAGAGTTGACTGCTCTGAGAAGAAGTAGGCATTTATTTAATGCTTCCTTACTCCATTGGCAAGCTTTATCAGTAGTTTAATGGCAGAAGAGAAATGATCAAACAGATGATTTTTTTCCAAAGAAAAACAAAATTGTTGATTCTGTTCTGTATATGTTAAAGGATTCAGAATTGCTTGGATTTTGAAAATCCTAAGACTTGAACTCTTTCTCTAGTCCCCTTTCCTTCCCTTTTGGCTGCCTTCTTTGTCCCTGTGGGAGGGTTTCAGGGTCAGTTTAAACCTTTTCTAAAGTATGAATGGGTGAGTGAACATTTTTTAGGTAACCTCTTTTCACATGTTCTGAGAACTGGGGGCTGCAACACATTTTATCAGCAGTGTCCACATCACAGACGTTTCACATCATATTTGCCTTTTGTTCCACTCAATCCAGGAAAGTCTAGCATATGCACTTTATCTCATAATCTTCCAGGACATACGCACACACTCCAGATAGCACTTCATATCCATTAAGCAGACATATAAGCTAAAGAATGTTAGTCTATGTTCTATATTTTAAAAATATTAACATGTTTTTCCCTCATCAAGCCAAAACCAGAGTGAGCCAAATTAGGAGTTTGGGGTTTTGTTTAGTTGGCTTGGTTTTCATTAAAGGAAAAAACTTGCACTGGACAGTCAAAGGCTCCTGTGTTACATAGTATCACCAATATTTTAAGATAGACATTGCATTAAAGCCCACAACAATACTATCTACACCCCACCTTCCTGACTGGAGTTAATAGTGACCACAGTCTCTTAGTTGCCTAGAAGTGGATTTTTAAAAAAAACCAATTGAATACACATACAACATCATCATTACCTAACTAGTGCTTATCCTTTGTTTCTCTGTTTTCTTAGGATGTGTATTTTTAATTTAGGATCATAACTCCTGATAATGTTTCTGTGAGCCTTTCATGTGATTTATAGGAAGACTAAGTTATTGTTATCACCATTATACCTCTTTTGTAAAACTACTCAAGAATAAGACCTGCTTGTTGGGCAGAAATCTGTGGGCAGAATGTTGATGTTACCCCCATCCATGAGGGTTTAATAACCTTATTGTTAATCAGTCTTCCTCTATAGGAGTCTCATATTTCCAAGGATGAATGCATAGTATATTACCAATTTACTGGGTACCTCAGCATCTCTGGTTTATCACTTATTGCTTTGGCCACCTCCCTATCCAGCAGCCATGAAGCAAACCCAAAAGGTATATTTCTAGAATGGAGGAGTATGTCATAATCAAGGCAGACATTTGCCTTAGTTGGAGGTATCTGACTGCTTTATAAATATTAGAGAAATACTTTGGATCTGGTTAGGAGAGGAGGCCGCTTAGCTGGGAGCTGTGCCCATTTTCTTCTCATTGCACAGTAGGATGTCAGAGATGAGAGGACCTGTTCCCATATCCTGCAGCTGCTTTGGGGAAACCAAGGCCCTAAGAAACCACAGTTCCTAGTCCAAGAATCCATAGAAGGAGGGAGCTATTGACAGAGTTGGATTTTATGGATTCTAAGTTGAGTCCTCTGGCCACTAGCAGTACTAAAAATAGATTAGAAGGGTTTCTTCTATTTACCGTGTTTTGTTTACTTAATTAATCAGTTTTAAAATATGGAAACATGTTTTACTGAGTTTGAGATCTAGATATTTCTCTTGGACTGAAGCAAAAATTAAAATCTGAAAGAATAGGATTGAACTATTTGTTCTTCTGAACACCTCACCTTTCATGATGTAGTAAATTACCCTGGGTTTCTTGGCAGAACTTTTGACAGCTGTTGCTTTGAATGAATTCCATTCCTGTATTCCTTATGGGAGTTTGTTTTTAAAATAGACTACTGTGATTGAAATGAACTCAATATGTAGTAAGTTATAGTTTTCTTCAATATAGCATGGGTTACTTGGGTTGCAAATATTCCATTTCAGCATAGTTTAGGGTGAGTAATCAGAAACATGAATTTTTCTTTGATTCCCTGGTAATGTCTGAACTAATATTAAAGCATTCCTCTCTTCACATGTGATTTAATTCTAGTCTGTTTCTAAATGATATTTGTCCATTTCTTAGATGAGCTTATAACCATGGTAATGATAGATCTGTGCTTATTAATAGAAGAACAATAAGAAAATAATCTGGAATGGATTTTTTTCTTGCAGTTAAGACAGACATTTGCAAACATAGTAGTTGGAAAGATCTCAATTTTAGTATAACACCTTAGAGGTAAAAACATTTGTTCAGCACAAGCTAAAATCACACCTCTTGATAAGATATCAGTAACAGAATTTGATTTTTAAAATATTAAGAATTACAAATATCCTAGCAACCAAATCTTCCCATATTACTGACAAGTAGGACTCAGTAGGTTGTGGTTTGAGCAGTGTGAATGTGAACAAAATGAAATCTCAGTTGAGAAGTCTTTTTCTCCTCTAGTTAAAGAGAACATTCTAGTAACTTTGGTTTCTCTTTCCAAGTTGTTGACTCTTTCAGGTGCACTCTTTGAAACTGATTTCGAAGGATCACTTGAATTAACACTTTAGTTATGGGTGCTTTGTTATAGTATTTTGCATCATGACCCAGTGCGGTTCAGATTCCTAGTAAGAAGTTGGGGGGATGCGGGCTTTTGGAATCCTGAGTCTTTGGAGGAATATCTTGCTTCCCCTTCAGCCCAGGCTAAGGAAGGCTGCCCACCAATACCTGCAGATCAGTCATCAACAGCAGTTTATGAGTCTTACTCTATGAGCCTCCCCACTTTGTTGTTTGCAGTGAGAGATGCAGCTAGTTTTGTGACCCTCCCGAGAGCAGCTCTAAGAACAGCAGACCAAGAGGGCCAGACATGCAAAGCAGTGTAAGCCAAATCTGTGCACTGCTTCCTTTTCCAGAATAGGCTTTCAGAGATTGCCTTACCAAGCATTTCCTGAAACAGCCAGACTGTCAATGTGCGCGAGACATCCCAGGTACACACTTTAGGCTGGTCTCATTGTTTTCTACATTAATTAACATACATGATGGTAGAGGGACCTTTTCTAAAAGCATTTCAGGTTTTCGACAGGACTTATTCTAGTGACAGAAGCGGTGCTCTGCTCTCAGTACTTGAGGAATGTGTGGGTTTTGTGTTTTGTGGGTTCTCCTGTCTTGCTCTAAGCCAAGTTCATGACTGTGGGAGATTGGACAAAGTGGTTTATGATTCTGAAGACTAGAGGACACTGGAACTTAGCAGGTTGGAACTGGAATTTGAGGGTGGCAGTAGGGAAACTTCTGGTCCCAATTTGGTCATAAAGCACTATGTTGGATATCAGGATTGGTTCCTAAAGCTCCTTCAGAGAGCCCTGCATTGGGAAGGGAACAGGTGATGCAGGTGACCCCTTGTATGGAGATTAGGTCAACTGAGTTGAACTGGTTTTTATTTTGAGTCAACTTGGGTGAGGACTTTGGCAGTAACCTCCCTGGGAGCTGGTTATACCCTTTCCTTTAGCACTGCCATTCTTTTTGTCTTCAGCACAAATCCAGTGTTCAAGTGAGCCAGAGTGGGAAGAGCCATTTTGGTCTTTGTAGCTGTGGGCCTGGAGAGATAATTAGCTGATGGTCTATTTTAACCTCAAAAGTAAAAATGTATATTTTTTCACTACAGGTGCATTGAACAGTTAAATGAGGAACAGCAAAATTATATATTTGATGCCTTCTGTCTTTTCATGATCATGTGCTAACAAGTTGTGTTTGTCTTTTGCTCAACCAGAGTCTCATTCATTTGCTAAACATTGGAGACTCTATGTATATTAGTCTTAAACATGAATAAATACAGGGTGTCCTATATTTGGATTGTGATTTGTCAACTCAAGCTAACCTTACTGCCTCTCTTTCACACTTGTTGGAAAGTCTGTGGAGAACATAGTAGGTTAAGAATCTCCAACTTTGTAAAATGTACATGCTGTGAAACTGGGGTGCTATGTGACAATAAATGTCAGATAATGGAGTTGGCTCTGGTGTAGTCTTGGTGTCAGTCAGTATATTGTGTGTATTTGGTCTTGTGCATTTAATGCAAGTGACGTGAAAAGGAGTTGGCAGTCTTCCCTATTCAATCAAAGTCTGAGATCTGGTTATTTTCACCTCCTGATCTGAGCTGGGTCCTTAAGCTCGATAAACACTCCGCATTCCTGGGGTATTGTGGCTAACTCACAGTGCATTTTAAAGATCCACCAAACTGATAACTTGGCTTAATGTGCGGTCAGGTTGTTTGCTTCATCTTGTTGGTGTTCTTTGTGTTCAGAAATGTTTCCAACATAATGTCCTTGCCTAGATTGCGAGTGAAGGGGAGGAATCAGGAAGGGCTGGCCTGAAATCCCAACCAAGTAATCTGGCACCCTAGTTCCAGTTTTTTATCTTGAAAACTTGAATAATTTTAGGAGGCACCAGTCTCCTATCAGGTTGGGGTTGTAGTCCGTATTGTGAATGCAAATTGGCCTCACATAGGATATTTCCAGTCTAGTAGTTCCAAATGCCAAACTAACTCTGGAAAAATCATCCATGACTTGGCTGATAAGCTTGGCCACTGGAGACTACCAGGCCCTGACCGTTCCCAGGGATCTCATGTCATCTAGACAAGTGGTTCCCAAGTCTGGTCTGCAGACCAGCACTATCAGCATCATTGGGGAACTTACTTGAAATGCAAAATCTTGGGACCCACCCCAGACCAATTGAATTAGGAACCCTGGGAGTGGGCTTGGCAATTTTCCTGTTAACATTAACCTCCTGGGGATAGTGATTGCTCACTAAAGTTAAGCTAGTGATCTCACTAACTACATTTTACAGTCAAGGACACTGGTGCAGAGAGGCAAAACTAACTCAACTGACTCAACTAATTCTGAGCAAAGGATAAAAATATTTCCAGGGCTGACTTGCTGCTGTGCTACAGTGTCCATTCATGAATCAGTTCCCTCTCCTCACCTTCCTTCCACAGATATTTATTCTGGCCCTGCTGTGTATCAAACACTATGTTAGGAGCTTGAGATGAGACCTATGGGACAGAATCCCTTCCCTCAAGGAGCTCACAGAGACCAGATGACTTGCACAGCAGTGTGAGGTAGGTGATATGATGTACAGCAAATCTCCTACATATGAACCTTCAAGTTGAAAACTTTCAAAGATGCAAACGTGCCCGGGAAAGGATGAAGAGAGACAAGAGGAAGAAGTAACTGAAGAACTGAAGAGATTCACAACTAGGAAACGGCAGGGGATTTTCTTTATTTGAGGAGATGCTGTTAGTTTTTGAGGCACAGGACCCATACCTAGAACAGTCCATGAAGGTTGTAGCAGCAATTCAGAATGCAGTTCAGTGCTACCATGTCATGTATGACGAGAAGAGCTACTACTCAGACATCACCGGATCGTTTTTTCAAGAGAGTAGATAGAATTGAATCCAACAAACAAGAACCTGTGCTAACAATGTCAGGTGTGAGTGACTTTGCACCTTACCCTCCATCTCCTGTTGCTGACAATCCCTCAGCTCTACCATCTCCCACCTCCTCTCCCTCCTCCAGTCAGGAACTCTTCTTTCCTGTTCACTTGATGCCAGCCCCTGTATGCCAGCTGTTGTACTGTACTGCTGTGCTTTTCCAGGTACTGCACTATGAGATTTTAAATGTTTTCTTATTTTTTGTTTTCTGTGTCTTATGTACATGAAAAATATTATAAAGCTAATATAGTGGAGTGCTATATAGCTGATTGTGTTAGTTGGGTACCTACACTAATTTTGTTGGATTTATGAACAAATTCAACTTTAAATGTGTTCTTAGAATAGAACTCATTCACATGTGGGGGACTTACTGTATTAGGGATGGGTCACTGCTGTCTATAATAAAGAGCCCTGAGAGTTCAGTGACTTGACACAATGAAAGTTTATTTTTCAGTCAATGTATAGTTCATAGTTGTGTCATTTTCTTTGTTGCTCAGTAGGGACCCAGATCCCTTCTATGTGTGCTTCCATCTTTCTCTTGTGCTCGAGAGTTTTCTCTTTGTAGCCAGTGTGTGGAAGAAAGAGAACTGTAGAGAAGATACAATTTCTCTTCACACATCACTTATATGCATATTTCATTTCCTGGAACTCAGTTATATGACAAGACTTAACTGCAAGGGTGAGTGGGACAAGTAGTATAGCTGTGAGTGCAGGAGGAAAAAGTTGTGGTGAGCACAGCATCTGTCAGATGGCACAATGCCAGGTGGCTCTGAGAACGTACAGGCCTGCATGCTCAGTTGCTAAGTCCTGTCCAACTCTTTGTCACCCCATGAACTGTAGCCCACCAGGCTCCTCTGTCCATGGGATTTCCCAGGCAAGAATACTGGAGTGGGTTGCCATTTCCTTTTCCAGAAGATCTTCCCAACCCAAGGATCAAACCCTCATCTCTTGCATCTTCTGCATTAGCAGGCAGAGTCTACTACTGAACCATCTGGGAAGCTAGAACATACATGAGGATTTAATTCAGACTGGTGATCCATGAAGGCATCATGGAAGAGTCTTAAAAGAGGGACAGGTGTTAACCACAAAGAAGAGGGTGTTCCAGGCAGAGGGAGCTGTGTGTGCTAAGGCAAGGCAGGAAAAGAGCAGGCTGTCTTCTGGGAATTATGAAAGATTCTCCCCTGGAGGGAGTGAGTGGAGGGGAGGAAGTGGGCACAAGGCTGGAAGAGAAGGCCTTGTATGTCCTGAGAAGACATAAAACAGAACCCTGTGATTGCAGCCCCTTTTGAGATCTAAGCACAGTGACTCTAAGTCACTTCACTGCTATTTGAGGAGTGGTTTATATTCTCCCAATTTTTCCCCCTACCTCCTGGAAGGGAAATAAATGCCTCACTGGAAGATTGTAAACAAGTGTTTCTGACATGAACCAAGCCTGCTAGTTTAATTTGTTACACTTTGGATGTCTGCTTGGACAACGAATCAAAGCTTAGAACACAAGGGTCTAAACCCTGGTAGGCAGGAATCCTACCTGATCATGTGAACCTTTATCTAGTCTCAACTCTTTCTTTTGGAGGGGAGATATCAGGGGCCCAAGGTGACAGAGGTGCAAGCCCCCCTTTTCTTTAGCAAGAAGGCTTATTAGAGTATAGAAATGAAGAGTTTGGAAATGAAGCTGAAATATCCAGTTCCTTTTGAATAAGAGTTCTCAGTTGAGTTTATTTAACAATTCTAAAAAATCCCTGAGTCTGGGAGAGACATGCTCCAAGTACAGCATCTTCATGGCAAGCTGCAACTTCAGAGAGCCCTGCCATATTGTTTTATAAATACGAGGTGTTCTGTAAGTGCCAGCATAAGTGTTTGCAGGTATTGGGGTGGTTTTTCCCTCTCTGCATTTTCTTTGAAATGCTGAATAAAAAGTATCTTTGAGAATAAGATTGTAACCCAGGTATACCTTCATTTATTTGCCCTGAAATCCTCTTAATAGATTTGACAGAAAAAAAGGAATTGGCACAGACACTGTGTAGTATTTCCAAGATTCACCTGTGAGTATCCTGTAGCATCATAAGCAAAAGCTACATCAGCAGAGGACATAAATATTGTATGTTTATGTGTATATGTAAAATATGTTATCTGCTGATCTTGCTTATGATATGTAAACATATACATATTAAAAATAACCACAGTAACCATTTAGAACATAGCCAAGAGAATTTAGGGGTGGGAGGAGGGGTATTTTATTATAGACAAATGTCTGAACAATTTTGGAGTGCTGGTGCATGCTGATAATAACAGCAGACTGACTTTTTGTCAGTTGTATTAATGTTTTGAAATTTTCTAATGAGAATGCACCTTTTAATTTTGTACCTGTGTGAACCACTCCTATCCTTGGTATCTCACTGCAGAATAGGGCACAGGTCTCCTCCACCTCTTCATTAGACTTCATCAAAGCTATGAGGCTGAAGGAAAGCCAAGGGGAAGAAAGATAATGCTTGGGGAATGAAATAAAGGGAAAGCAAAGCAAATGAAAGACAGATACAGAGACTTGTGATGCAGGACCTTTGAAATGCAAATAAAATTGGCTTGAACCTCCATCCATGTGTGGTGAGAGTCTGCATCTTGATCTTTCTGGAGAATCTGAGAACCAGAGGTAATGGTAGAGGAATTGATGTTTTTATCCTAGTCACTCCTGGCTTTAATATACTTCCTAGGAATTAGTTTGATGGAAGAACCATTTAGTTCCTCCCCTCAGTCCCCCTTCCTACAAACATGAGGCATGTGTGTGTGTGTGTGTGTGTGTGTATGAAGGATGGAGTAGAATGGGAAAAGGACAGAATTTATAGACTATTTAGAAGGATGAGAGCTTGGAAATAGTTTATATCTAGGGCCACACATCATACAACACTAGAGGACATCATTCTTGTAGTTTACGCAGAAGATGCCTCTTGGAGTTTGTGAAGCTGCTGTCCAGCTCACAGCTTCCCCCAGCACCGTTTACTCTTGCTCTGTCAGAGTCGTCCTCTCCCTTTTTGGAGATCTCTTGTTCTGCTGGCTGAGGGAAAGTTAGTAGGTGGGAACTGTAGGGGTCCTGCCCATGTTCCTAACTCAGGTCCCCTGTCCCCTATACATCTCTCTTCCTACCTCCTGTTTCTGGTGTGGGTCTAGGCCAGCAGTTCTCAACTGGGTGTGATTCTGCCTCTGTCCACAGGTAACATTTGGTAATGTCTAGAAACGCTTTTGGTTGTTGCAACTTGGGAGAGCATCTAATGGGATCCAGCGATGTGTCCAGGAGAGCCCCCATCACTAAGAGTGATCTGGCCCCAAGTGTCAGCAGTGCCCATAACGAGAGCCCTGCTCTAGAACAACCCCCTCCCTCAGTTATCCAGAGCTCTGCAGCCTTATCAACACTGCCAGGAACACTTCTGCACATGGCCAGAGCTAGTTCTACTAAACTAGTCTGTTTGTTCCCATATGTCCAGGGTCCAATCAGTTCAGTTCAGTCGCTCAGTCGTGTCCGACTCTTTGCGACCCCGTGAATCGCAGCACGCCAGGCCTCCCTATCCATCACCATCTCCCGGAGTTCACTCAGACTCACGTCCATCGAGTC
>SJYX01000371.1:299588-316953 GCA_006410675.1 Oreotragus oreotragus | reverse complement strand
TTTCTCAAGAGGCAGGTTAGGTGGTCTGGTATTCCCATCTCTTTCAGAATTTTCCACAGTTTATTGTGATCCACACAGTCAAAGGCTTTGGCATAGTCAATAAAGCAGAAATAGATGTTTTTCTGGAACTCTCTTGCTTTTTCCATGATCCAGCGGATGTTGGCAATTTGATCTCTGGTTCCTCTGCCTGTTCTAAAACCAGCTTGAACATCAGGGAGTTCACGGTTCACATATTGCTGAAGCCTGGCTTGGAGAATTTTGAGCATTACTTTACTAGCATGCAGCCAGGGTCCAAGCAACAAGGTAAATGAATGAAGTGAGTCCAGAGTAAGAGCAGGGAGAGCACTGGCCTATCTGCCTTAGTGGTGGGGAGTAGTAGGTGGGGCTTGTGACAGATTGGAGCTTGCACATTGTATCTAGAAAGGCAGCTCTAGACTATTGCCACCATACAGGCCCCTGATTTCTGAGTCCTTAAGAGAGGTTCAATATCTCCCTTAACCCTCAGAAAGTCCCTTTTTGTTATTTTAAATTGAGGGTTAGCATGTATACATACATACATGTACCTATTTTAAGTGTCCATCCCAATGAATAACCAAGATAATCTTGAAGCAGGGCAGATTAGAAGACTTACACTACTAGATTTCAAGACTTACTTGAAAGTCACAGTAATTCAGAATGTGGCATTTTTGTAAATATTAGATGAATAGATCAATGGTACCGAATAGAGAGGCCAGAAACATCCACACATCCATGATCCTTTGATTTACAATAAAGACACTATCATAATCCAGGGGGGAGGGCATTGGGGAAATAGCCCTTTCAATAAATGGCACCAGAGCAATTGGATATCCACATGGCAAAAAATGAAGCTGGATCCCTACCACGTCCCCAAATTATTTCAATATGGGTCCTAGGTCTAAATGTGAAAGGTAAAACAATAAAGCTGCTAGAAGAGAGCACAGGATAATAACTTTATGAATTTCATAAAAAGTGTTTTTTAACAGGGCATACAAAGCAGTCACCATAAAGGAAAAGACTGATACATTGGATTTCATTGAAATTAAGAACTTCTGTTTATCAAAATTCATAAGAGTTTTGGCATGCTGCAGAACAGTAGAAGTTATTTACAATACATCTGTCAAAGGATTCCTGCCTATTTTTGAAAATATGTTGGCCACTATTTCCAATTTAAAGCATTGAGGGGGAAAAAAACCCCACTGTGCAGGCTAACATTCTGCAGGCCAAACAAAACATGTCTGTGAGCCAACTCAGACCCCAGCATGGCCAGTTTGCAACCTCACCTTTAGCAGCATAGAAGAGTGAGACAAGCGTTCACATTTCCACATTTTCTCATTCTTTTCTTGCCAGCCTCTGTAAGGGAAAGAAACAATGTAGAGATATTCCTCATTAATAAGAATTTTTTCCTTCCATGGCAGAATGGCTGATAATGAATTTAGCTTCTAAATAGCACTTCCCTCTCTCTGATAGACACAATAATTTTTAAAAATATTTAAAATATGACTTGATCAAACTCTGGAAAATTGAAATATAGTTGGCTTACAGTGTATTTCTGGTATACAGCAAAGTGATTCAAATACATATACGTGTGTGTGTGTGTGTGTGTGTGTGTATACACACACACATGTATATGTATTCTGTTTCAGATTCTCTTCCGTGATAGTTGATTACAAGATAATGAGCATAGTTCCCTGTGCTATATAGTAGGTCCTTGGTGTTTATTTTATATATAGTAATATGTATCCGTTATTCTCAAACTCCTACTTTATCTCTCCCTCCCCTTTCCCTTTGGTAATCATAAGTGTGAGCAAGAATTTTTAATTGGCTTCCACTGTGTGTTCAGCCCACTCAGTTCAGTTCAGTTGCTCAGTCGTGTCCGACTCTGCGACCCCATGAATCGCAGCACGCCAGGCCTCCCTGTCCATCACCACCTCCTGGAGTTCACTCAAACTCATGTCCATCGAGTCCGTGATGCCATCCAGCCATCTCATCCTCTGTCGTCCCCACAGTTCAGTTGCTCAGTCGTGTCCGACTCTGCGACCCCATGAATCGCAGCACGCCAGGCCTCCCTGTCCATCACCACCTCCTGGAGTTCACTCAAACTCATGTCCATCGAGTCCGTGATGCCATCCAGCCATCTCATCCTCTGTCGTCCCCGTCTCCTTCTGCCCCCAATCCCTCCCCGCATCAGAGTCTTTTCCAATGAGTCAACTCTTCGCATGAGGTTGCCCAAGTACTGCAGTTTCAGCTTTAGCATCATTCCTCCCAAAGAACACCCAGGACCGATCTCCTTTAAAATGGACTGGTTGGATCTCCTTGCAGTCCAAGGGACTCTCAGCATGCTAGTTCAGCCTGCTAGGCTCTGTGAAATCCACAGCTGATCCATTTTTCTGTCTGCTCTCTGACTCTGAAATTTCTCAGCATTCCTGAAAGTCAGCTTCAAGCTGCAATGACACAGAAGATATGGAGAAACAGAGCTTAAACTTAAAACATTTTGAACTCATTAATGTCCAACTTCTTTAACTTTCAACCTTCTTCTCTAACTCTGGTTTCAGCCTCCTCCTTTTATACTTCTCCCAGGCACCATTCTTCCTTAATTATCTGATGGTTCAGTTGGAGGCAGTGGAATTGGGTAGGAGTGTAATTTTCTCTTGTCACCTCTTCTGACCACATTAAAATGAATAAGAACAGGTAACCTGAAGGATGGCACTCTGGCTGCATAGCATAGTGATTTAAAGCATGAAATCTGGAGTTCAACTTCCTGGATTCAAATCCTGGCCCCATCTCTCTCTCTCTTTTCTTAAAAAAATTATTTATCATAGAATATTGAATAGAGTTGTCTATGCATACAGTAG
The DNA here is from genome assembly GCA_006410675.1 of Oreotragus oreotragus. Classification (NCBI taxonomy): domain Eukaryota; kingdom Metazoa; phylum Chordata; class Mammalia; order Artiodactyla; family Bovidae; genus Oreotragus; species Oreotragus oreotragus. Next base: position 314,080 of record SJYX01000371.1, on the reverse strand, counting down.
GGCCTTGTTATTTATCTCTTCTATATATAAAAGCTTACATCTGGTAATCCCAACCTCTCAGTCCGTCCCTCCCCCAAGCCCCTCCCCCTTGGCAACCACCAGTCAGTTCTCTATATCTGTGAGTCTGTTTCACAGATTGGTTCACTTGTGTCATATTTTAGATTCCACATATAAGTGACATCATATAATATTTGTCTTTATCTTTCTAACTTACTTCACTTAATATGACTATCTCTAGGTTCATCCATGTTACTGCAAATGGCATTATTTCATTCTTTTTATAGCTCAGTAGTTTTCCATTGTATGTATGTGTGTGTGTGTGTGTGTGTGTGTGTGTGTGTGTGTGTGTCTATACCACATCTTCTTTATCCATTCCTCTGTAGATGGGCATTTAGGTTGATTCCATGTCTTGGCTATTGTGAATAGTGCTGCTATGAACATAGGAATGTATGTATCTTTTGGAATTACCGATTTGTCTGGATATATGCCCAGGAGTAGGATTGCTAGATCAGATGGTTACTCTGTTTTTAGTCTTCCTGAGGAGGCTCCATACTGTTTCTACAATGGCTACACCAACTTACATTCCTATCACAGTGTATGTAGAAGGGCTCCCTTTTCTCCATACCCACTCCAGCATTTGTTATTTATAGAATTTTTATTGGTGGCCATTCTGACTGGTGTGAGGTGATAACTCATTGTAGTTTTGATTTGTATTTCTCCAAAAATGAGTGATGTTGAACATTTTTTCATGTCTGGTTCTGTCTCTTAATACCTATGTGATCTTAGGCAAGTTACTTGCTTCTCTGTGCCTCACTTCCTCATCTATAAGTTACCAATAATAATGCCTGTATGTTAATATAAATATAAGTACTTAGAATACTGCCTAGTAAGCATTAGACATGTGTTTGTTAAATTAAAAATTGACAGTTGGTAGTTGTCAGGCCTTGGCATTGTATCCAGTGTTGGGAAGTAGAAGACACAGGAGCCCCTATCTCAGAGGTCATCTGAGAGCTCAAAACCCCACCACTGGTTTCAAGTTAGGCAAACAGGTTGGCCAAACTGCCCCCCCCTTGAATAGGCCAAAATGTGACAACTGGGTCATTTGATGACATTCTTCTTGTGGAGCCTGTTAATGGCTGAAATCCAAAGCCAGCAGGAAGATTACAGTCATTCTGTGAAGTATTCTCTCTCCTAAAATTTAAAACTAGAATTATTATGCAGACAAAGATTTTAATCCTGAGAAGTGAAGTAACTTACCTAGGACATGGCAACATGATAGAGAAAAGCCTAGCTTTCCTTGACCAGACTGTTAGTTCAGTTCAGTCGCTGTCATGTCCGACTCTTTGTGACCCCATGGGCTGCAGCATGCCAGGCTTCCCTGTCCATCACCAACTCCTGGAGCTTACTCAAACTCATGTCCATCAGGTCGGTGATGCCATCCAACCATCTCATCCTCTGTTGTCCCTTCTCCCTCCTTCAATCTTTCCCAGCATCAGGTCTTTTCAAATGAGTCAGTTCTTTGCATCAGGTGGCTAAAGTATTGGAGTTTCAGCTTCAGCATAAGTCTTTCCAATGAATAATCAGAACTGATTTCTTTTAGGATGGACTGGTTGGATCTCCTTGCTGTCCAAGGGACTCTCAAAAGTCTTTTTCAACACCACAGTTCACAGACTGTTAGTAGAAATATGAATATTAAAGACTTCTGGTGGGGACTCAGAAGGATTAAGGACAATTACAGAGAAATCCTAAATCACTTTAGAGAAAGCCTAAATACCATAAAGAAGCTTAGAAGGAATCTGGACTTGGAGGCTATTTGGAAATGGATGCATGTAGAATAGATGCAAGTCATGGGGGCCACCAGAGGGTAGAGTGTCATAAGCAGAATTTTGGACCACAGGGTCTTAGTCATCTGATATTAACCCTGTAGTTATTTTACATTGCAAAAGGGACTTTGCACATGTAATTACACTTGCTAATCAGCTGACTTTTAAATAGAGGGATAATCCAACAGGCCTAATATGGTCACATAAGCCCTTAAGTGCAGAAGAGGAAGACAGAAAGACGTGAAGCATGAGGACTTGCAGGTGGAAAGGGCAGTGTGATAAGGAATACAAGTGGCCAAAGAAGTTGAAAGAGGCTTGTGGCTGACAACCAACAAGGAAATGAAGACATCAGCCCTGTAGTCACAAGAAACTGATTCTGCCAACACCTTGAATGTGCATGAAGTAGATTCATCCCCAGAGCCTCCAGAAAGGAATTACAGCCCTGCCAACACCTTGATTTTGTTTTTGTGAAACTCTAAGCAGAAGACTCACTTGAGCCTTGCTGTACACAGAATCTGACCTCCAAAAGTGTAATATTATAAATTTTTGTTGTTTCAAAACACTAAATTTGTGGTAAATTGTTACAGCAGTGATAGAAAACTAATTCAAAGTCCTTATTCTACCAAGAATTTTTGAGTTTGGGATAGGAAGGGATGAGGGAGAGGCCAAGAGATAAAAAGCTATTTCTGACCTGTCTCAACATTCATGGTTTATATGAAGCTATCTTGAAAAGTTTTTAAAAAGTAATACAGGGTTCATGCTTGGGAGTTCGTGTACACCCGTGGCAGATTCATGTCCATGTATGCCAAAATCAATAGAGTACTGTAAAGTAAAATAAAGTAAAATGGATGCTCTAAAAAAAAAAAAAAAGAAGAAATACAAACAAACAAACAAAAAAAGTAATACAGGTACAATGGGTTCTTCTAGTGGGTTTCTAGAGGAGATTCTGTTCTTATCTGCATCAGTCCTGCAAGGTTATTATTTACTCCATGAGCCTGGCCATGAAAGCATCTTAGCACAGTTATAAATAGATACTGTAACAATGACTTTAGAAAAGCAAGCATCAGATAGCCTGTACCATGGGGGTGGGAGTTAGGAGTCCCTGGAGACTCAGAAGTTTTTCAGAGGAGAACTCTAGGGCCAAGTACTGGCTTCTGGGCCTAGATGTCCAAAATAGAGAACAGAAAGAGAAAAGGCAAGAGGTCTGGGATCAGAAAGCCTGGCTGGAGGTTTGAGGATCACTTTTAGGCTGTGACTGTGTGACATTCACTTCTCCTGGTTTCCTGTCTTAAAATGAAGATGAGAAGACCCACCTTGAGGAACTGTTGTTGTTGATTAGCTGCTAAGTCGTGTCCAACTCTTTTGTGACCACATGGACTGGAGCCCGCCAGGCTCCTGTGTCCTTGGGATTTCCCAAGCAAGAATAGTGGAATGGGCTGCCATTTCCTCCTCCAGGGAATCTTCCCCACTCAGGGATTGAACCTGTATCTCCTGCAACTGCTTCATTAGCAGGTGGATTCTTTTCCACTGAGCACTGTAGCCCCAATTAAATAACATGATACACGTAGAAGCTTTTTGTCAGCTATACAGCATCACATAGGTCACCTTGGGATTTGTGACAACTGTGATACACAGAACTCAAGTCAATAGACATCAGTTGAATTCTTCATATAAAAATGTCTTGGAGAATACAAAGGAGACTGTGCTGTGACTCCTGTTGATGACAGATGTGACTGCTGATGTGGGATGACCCCCCCCCCAACAATCTTAGCTCCAGTATCCTGGAGGATTGCTACCTTTTGTGGATTCAGTGTAGGGCAGGGGCAGGAAGTGACAAGCTGCCTCCCTATCTCTTTTCTATTTCCACCCAAAGTGGTTTTCTTATGAGGGCTGAGAGAAGGTAAGGTAGAACTACACGGAGAGATTTGTGGCATTGTGATTTCTGAGTGATTTTTCAGGTAAAAACTGTTTCTCCAGGAGCATGGTTTCAGGTGCTGTGAATGTGTGCATGTGTATACGTATCTAGTGGTGAGACTGGGACGGGGCATCCATACATATATGGAAACCCTGAAATTAATTGACGTGAGATTGGGACTGCTGCTGCTGCTAAGTCACTTCAGTCGTGTCCGACTCTGTGTGACCCCATAGATGGCATCCCACCAGGCTCCCCCATCCCTGGGATTCTCCAGGCAAGAATACTGGAGTGGGTTGCCATTTCCTTCTCCAATGCATGAAAGAGAAAAGTGAAAGTGAAGTCGCCCAGTCTGTCCGACTGTTAGCGACCCCATGGACTGCAGCCCACCAGGCTACTCCGTCCATTGGATTTTCCAGGCAAGAGTACTGGGGTGGGGTGCCATTGCCTTCCCCGGGGATTGGGACTAGAAAGAGGGATCTCTTCTGTTGAAGGTCAGGTTTCTGTTGACTGGGGAATCTCAGCTGCCAGTGGACTGCAGATAGGATCGGGATGTGATGCACCTGTGTGCTGTCCTACCTTGGCGTCTGATTCTGGGAGGGCTGGAATAGTCAGATTCTGTAAGTGGTTAGGTTCACAGGCTTGACTTATAACAACAGCAATGGCACATGTCTGGTTTCTGCAGGTAAACAGAAGTGTTTTTAAAAGCTGAGGTACCTGAAAATGATTACGGGAGTATCTGGAAATCATTCAGGGACATTTACAGAACCCTGCCAGCTTCCAGGCAGCAAATATAAATAAAAGGGAAAAAATAAAACATTTGGTAAACATCTCATCCCTAGGATGTCTTAATAGGGGAATTTATTATCTTACAAAATAAAAAGTCCTGAACAAGAATGGTTTTGTGGCATATCAATTGTGTCTTGACATCTCATCCAGAACCCAGGTTCCTTCCATCTTTTTGCTCTGCCATCTCTAGAAGGTTGTTGTTCCTCAGACTTGTTTCTTCCTGACCACAGGGTGGCTTTAGCAGTCCCAACCACTTTGTTCTTAACAACAAGGTGGGAAAAGCCACTTTCTGTCATGTGTCTATTTTTTTTAGATTAAAAAATTGAAATAAAGTTCATATAACATAAAATTCACCATTTTAAAGTGAATAATTCAGTGGCAGTACACTCACAGTGTTGTATAACTACCACTTTTATCTAGTTACAGAACATTTTCATCACACTGAAAGGAAACCCCATACATTAAATGGGGTTTAACTGAGTAGTCATGGCCCTTTCCCCCACCCCAATCCCAAGCAACCACTTAGCTGCTTTCTGTCTCTGTGGATTTGCCTATCCTCGACATTTCAGGTAAATAGAATCATACAGTATGTGACCAAAGGGTTTTATTTTTTTGCCTTGAAATATCTAATAGAAAATCTCTTGAGAAGTAAAAGACTGGTCAGCACGATACTGGATTGCCAGTTTCACATCATCTGCACAAACAGTAGCATTCTTAGCATTACCTGAATGAAACTTTGCATCATCTAATCATGATTATGTATCAGAAGGCAAACTCCAACATCTGATTTATAACTCTTGGCTCATATCTATAATACCCATATCCTTTAGGACTTGTGCCATCATCTGAGTATGTTTTGGCACGTTTTTGGGAGAAGCCATCATGATAACCCTACCCTAACCCTAACTCCATGATATCCAGTGATCAGACATCTTGAGGTGATCATTAAATCACTCATGTTAATGTATTTCAGTTCTGTTATTGGTGGAAGCTTTTTGCCTGGTGAAGTTGTTCTAGTCCTTGGTGTACCAGTGAACAGGATGTACGGAAGCAACCCAGTCCTCACTGCACTGGCTCAGGACGCCTCTGAGCATGCACCTACATGCAACAGGGAGATGCCAACCAAATTTTTGGCTCTTGAAGTTCTTGGTAACTTTTCTATTAAAGAGAAGTATGTTCCTTAGCTATTTTTTTCTAAGAGATGCTCATTATTCACTAAAAGTGCCCATTAAATATTTGTTTTAGTTTGGTTTCCCACAGAAGCCAGCCCTGAGACAAGGATTCAAGTGCAAGTAGTTTATTTAGAGGTAAAGGAAACACCAATAGGGAAGTAAGGAAATGAAACAATTATGGGATGGCAACCAATAAAGGATACATTGTCAAGTCAGGTACTTCTGTAGGCAACTGGAGAGCATAATCTTGTTGTGGAACTCTGGAAAATGGTGTGGAACACTTATTTCAGTTACTGTACCCAGAGGATGAGGAAGCTAGGTTATTTATACACCAATCAGTTCCCTGCAGAGATGGGTTGAGCCAACTGGTTGAAAGAAGTTCCTCTGGGGCCATTAATATGCTGGCACTTCTGGCCAGACATATGAGCAGGCAAACTAGGCTTCAGTAGCCAGAGAGAAGTGGTCATGGTGAAGGCATAAGGGATACCTGAATTATAGGTATTAGAACAGTTCCTCTGCCTATAGAAGGTTGCCTTCTCTACTTGAGTCAAGCAACAAATTGACCTTTCATTGGAGAATAAAATGCATTAGATTAATACATTTTCCAGTGGTATTAAGGTATAATTGCCATATAAGAACTGTAGATATGTAAAGTGTATAATTTGATGAAATGGACATATGCATACACATCTATGAATTTTGCCTGCAGCAGTTACTGCTGTGGTGTTCTAAGGGTGTGGTGTTCCCTCATTCTTTCTACATAGGTTAATTGAAATTCTTCTGTAAGGAATATTTAATTTTTTCATCCTCATTTATTATTCAGTCATTTATTTATGTTTTGGAAACAAAATATAATCATCCACAGCTACATATATATATATATATATATATATGGTGAAGCAACAACAGCCATCTTTTCTTCCACACCTTTAGCTATGTCATCTCACTCCTGCCCAAGATTGTAGGCACCCTTTAAAAGTGAACTGCCTAAGAATAATGTCATTGGGGTGTTGAGCAAGAACATCCAAAAATTCTCTCCTCTATAAAAACAATAAGAACACTGGCCTAATGATCAAGATCAACTTTTTCAGAACTGTGGAATTACCCAGAAGCTTACAGCAATCCAGGGAGCTATATAGTAGCAAAGTTTTTGTATACTAGTGAGATCAAGTTGGTATTAATCCAAACTAGACTGTTATAAGTTAAGGTGTTAATTATAATCCCCAGGGCAATCACTAAGAAAATAACTCAAAAATATAATAAAAGAAATAAAAAGATAATTAAAATAGTGTAATAAGCATATCTATTTAACACAAGAGAAGACCATAATGGAGGAATATGTGAACAAAAAAACCCCATAATTCATATAGAAAACAAATAGCAAAGTGGTAGATGTAGGTCCTGTATTATTAGATATAAATGGATTAAACAATAAAAAAGCAGAGATTGACAGAATGGATATTTGAAAAATAATCCATGATAGTCTGTCTACAACAAGCATACTTTATCTTTTTAAAATAGCTATTTTCATTAAACAATATTATTAGTATACCTAATAATAATTTTACTGCTTCTACAATTACTATCCCTGCTTTTCCCAATTTTAGCAACTTGTGCAAGCTAACTGGTGGAGACAACAGGACTTTGAATAGAGCAGAATATATTTGTGTGTGTGTCACATTTATCTGAATTAACTTTCAATTGATTAACACCTGGTATTGCCATTTATCACCTTATCACTGTTCAAAGCTTGGTTTTCCATTTCACATAAATATTTTTTCTTTTTTATGGAGGTATAGTTGATTTATAGTATTATTTAAGTCTCAGGTATACAATGTAGTGGTTCACAATTTTTACAGGATAAATTTCATTTATACGTTATTATAAAATATTGGTCTATTCCCTGTGCTGTACAATATATCCTTGTAGCTTCTTTATCTTATACATAGTAGTTTAAACCTCCTAATCTCCTGTCCCTATCTTGTCCATACCCACTTCCCTTTCCCCATTGGTAACCATTAGTTTATTCTCTATGTCTATGAGTCTGCCTCTTTTTTGTTAAATTCACTAGTTTGTTTTGTTTTTTAGATTCTATATATAAGTGATATTACATAGTATTTGTCTTTCTCTGTTTGACTTATTTCACTTAGCATAATGCCCTCCAAGTCTCCATGTTGTTCCAAATGGCAAAGTTTCATTCTTTTGTATTGCTGAGTAGTATTCCATTATATATATATATATGTGTGTGTGTGTGTGTGTATATATATATATAATACCACATCATCTTTATTCATTCATCTCTGTTGGACACTTGTGTTGCTTCTATATCTTGGCTATTGTAAATAATGCTGCTGTAAACATTGGGATGCATGTATCTTTTCAAATTAGTGTTTTTGTTTTGGGGGGTTAAATAGGATTGGAACTGCTGGATCACATGGTAGTTCTATTTTTAGTTTTTTGAGAAATCTCCATACTGTTTTCCAATGTGGATACACTAATTTACATTCCCACCAACAGTGTGCATGGGTTCTCTTCTCCACATCCTTGCCAACATTTATAATTTGTGGTCTTTTTGTTGATAGCCATTCTGACAGATGTGATATCTTATTGTAGTTTTAATTTGCATTTCTCTTCTGATTAATAATGATGAACATCTTTTCATGTGCCTGTTAGCCATCTGTATGTCTTCTGAAAAATGTCTGTTCAAGTCTTCTTCCAATTTTTAAATTGCGTTGTTTGTTTGTTTGACATTGGGTTGTATGAGTTGCTTATATATTTTAGGTATTAACCCCTTATAGATCATATCCTTTGCAAATATTTTCTCCCATTCAGTAGGTTGTCTTTTTGTTTTGTTTATAGTTTCCTTTACTTCACAAAAGCTTTTAAGTTTAATTAGGTCTCATTTGTTTATTTTTGCTTTTATTTCAAGACACACGCTTTAAATTCAAAGACACAAATTGGTTAAAAATTAAAAAGAAATAACATGAACATGTAACCAAAAAGAACTAGACTGTCTATACTAATAGACAAAATACACTTTAAGACAGTCATTGGTACTGGAGACAAGGTAGGATATTTTATAATGACAAAAGAGTCAATTTATCAGGAAGATAGAACAATTATAAATATATGTGTATGTAACACCAGACTCCCAAAATAGATGAAACAAAAGGTGAAATGGAAGAAATAGGTAAAACTGGGATGCAGCTCAAGCAGTGCTTACAGAGCAATATATAGGTATAAATGCCTATTTTTTTTTAATGATCTCAAAAAAATAACCTAACTTTCTACCTTAAGAAATTAAGAAAAGAAGAGCTAGCTAAATACAAAGTAAGCAGAAGGGAGGAAGTGACAAAAGATTAGAGCGAAATTTAATGAAACAGAAAAACAGTAGAGAAATGAAACCAAAAGCTAGGTCTTTGCAATAATCAACAAAATTGACCAACTGTTCCCTAGATTGAGGAAGAAAAAAAGAGAAGACTCAAATTACTAAAGTGAGTAATAAATGTGGGCACATTACTACTGACCTTATGAAAATAACAAGGATTAGATGGGAGTAATATGAACAATTATATGGCAACAAATTAGATAACCTAGGTGACATGGGTAAATTTCCAGAAAGATACAAGTACTGAAACTGTCTCAAGCAGAAATAGAAAATCTAATACAAGTAAAGACATTGAATCAGTAATCAAAAAACTTCCCTCAAAGTAAATTCCATGACCAGATGACTTCCCTTGTGAATTCTATTGTGTTTAGGGAAGAATTAACACCAACCCACNTAAGTACTGAAACTGTCTCAAGCAGAAATAGAAAATCTAATACAAGTAAAGACATTGAATCAGTAATCAAAAAACTTCCCTCAAAGTAAATTCCATGACCAGATGACTTCCCTTGTGAATTCTATTGTGTTTAGGGAAGAATTAACACCAACCCACCACAAACTCTTCCAAAAAATAGAGAGGAGAAAATATTTATCAACTCATTCCATGTGGCCAGTATTACCCTCATATCAAAACCAGACAAAGATATTATAAGAAAACTATAGACCAATATTCATTATGATTATAGATGCATAAACACCCACCAAAACACTGAGAAACCAAATCCAAATATTAAAAAGATTTAACACTATGATCAAGTGGTATTTATCCCATGTATGCAAGATTATTTCAATATATGAAAATCAATGTAATACAGCATATTAATAAAGAACAAGAACCCTATGATAACCTCAGTAGACACAGAGAAAGCATTTGGCAGAACTCAAGATCTTTTCATGATAAAAATACTCAACAAAGTAGGAATAGAAGAGAATTTTCTTAAATTGATACAGGGCATCTATGTAGAGCCCACAGCTAACATCATACTTTTGATTGAAAGTTTCTCCCTAAGAACAGAAATAAGATGAGCATGTCCACTTCTTGCTACTTCTAATCAGTATTTAACTGGATGCTATTGTTAGAGCAGTCTGGCAAGTAGAAGAAAAGGTATCCAGATTGGAAAGGAAGAAGTAAAACTATCTTTCTTTGCAGACGACATGATCTTATATATAGAAAATCCAGAGGAATTCACACACACACACACACACACACACACAATTAGGGCTAAACAACAGGTCAGAAAAGTCACAGGTTGGTATTAAAAAATCAATTTTATTTCTATGCACTAGCAATGAGGAATCCAAAAATAGAATAAATTCCATTTACAAAAGAAATAGAATAAAATGTTAGGAATAAACTGAACAAAAGATGTGTATGACTTGGACTCTAGAAACTACAAAACATCATTGAAAGAAGTTAAAGAAGACTTAAATAAATGGAAGGACATCTCATGTTCATGAATTGAAAGACTTAATGTTGTTATGATTATAATATTGATCTATAGATTCAGCACAACCCCTATAAAAATCTTAGCTACTTTTTTTGTTTGCTAAAATTGACAAGCTTTTCCTAAATTCACATGGAAACTCAAGCCGAGAACAGCTGAAACAATGTTGAGAAAGAAAAAGTTGGAGAACTCACACTTTCCAATTTCAAACTGACTTCAGAGCAACAGTAATCAAGATGGTATTGTACTAGCATGAGAGTAGACACATAGAACAATGGAGTAGAACTGAGATTCCAAAAACAAACGCTTACATTTATGAGCCATTGATTTTCTACAGGGATGCCAAGACAATGTGATAAGATATGAATAGTCTTTCCAATAAAAGATGATGGGGCTACTAGGTACACATATGCAAAAAAATGGAACTGGGCCACTACCTCACATCATATGCAAAATTTAACCTAAAAATGGACCAAAAGCCTAAATGCAAAAGCTAAAACTCTTAGAAGAAAGTATATATATTAAACTTCATATCGTTGAATTAGTCAATAGTTTCCTAGCAATAATAGTGAAAAGAAAAAGAAACAAAAGATAAATTAGACTCTATCAAACTAAAAACTTCTGTACTTCAATGGACACTATCAAGAAAGTGAAAAGACAACTCACAAAATTGGACAAAATATCTACAAATCATTTATCTGATAATGGGCCAGTATCCAGAATATGTAAAGAGCTCTTACAGCTCAAACCACATAACCCCAAATTTTTAAATGGGTGAAGTTTTTGAACAGATTTTTCTCTAAATAAGATATACAAATGGCCAACAAACGTGACAAAATGTTTGACACTGTTAGTCCTTAGGGAAATACAAGTCAAAACCATAATGAGATACTGCTTCATACATGCTAAGTTGGTAATAGAAAAAAACAGAAAATAAGCTTTACAGTAATGTGGAGAAATTGGAACCCTCATACAATGCTGTTAACATTGTATAATGGTGCAGCTCCTTTGGAAAACAATTGGGCATTTCCTCAAAAGTTAAACAGAGTTACTAAGTGACCTGGAAATTCCATTTCTATACATATAACCAAGTGAACTGAAAATATATGTTCATGCAAAAACTTGTGCAAAAATGTTCATAGCAGTATTATTTACATTAGCCAGAAAGTGGAACCGTCTCAAATATCATCATCAATGAAAGAACAGATAAACAAAATATTGTGTGTCCATACATATTCATAGAAAGGATAAAGTATTGACAAATAGGCTACAACATGGATAAATCTTGCAACATTATGCTAAGTGAAAGAAGTCAGACACAAAAATGCCACTTTTAAAAATTGAAGTATAGCTTATTTACATTGTTGTGTTAGTTTCTGGTTTACAGCAAAGTGATTGAGTTATAAATGTAAAATATGTATTCATTTTCATAGTCTTTTCCATTATGGTTTATTTTGTGTGTGCTTAGTCGCTCAGTCATGTCCAACTCTCTGTGACCCCATGGACTGTAGCCCACCAGGCACCTCTGTGCATGGGGATTCTCGAAGCAAGAACACTGGAGTAGGTTGCTATGCCCTCCTTCAGGGGATCTTCCCAACCCACGGATTAAACCCAGGTCTCCCACTTTGCAGGTAGATTCTTTACCATCTGAGCCACCAGGGAAGCCTCTATGGTTTATTATAGGATGTTGAATACAGTTCCTCATTTAGGACCTTGTTGTTTATCCATCTTATGCATAATAGTTTACATCTGTCAATCCCAGACTTCAGTCTTTCCCTTTCCCTCTCCCTCCCTCTTGGCAACCGCAAGTCTGTTCTCTATGTCTGTGAGTCTGTTTCTGTTTCATAGGTAAGTTCATTTCTGTCTTATTTTAGATTTAAGTAATATCGTATGGTATTTGTCTTTCTCTCTCTGACTTACTTTACTTAGTATGATAAGTGATATATGACACGTATTGCATGAATCTCTTTATATGAAAGGAATACAGTACCTTTATATGAAAGGTATACAGTAGGTAAATCTGTAGAGGCAGAATGTAGAGTAGCAGTTGGAAGGAGAGGTAAATAGGGAGTGACTGTTATTGGGTATGGAGTTTCTCTGTGGGGTGATAAAATATTCTGGAATTAGATAGTGATGGTTGTAGAACTTTGTGAAATAGTAAAAATCACTAAATTGTCCACTCTTTTTTAAAAGGGTGAAATTTATGGCATGTGAGTTATATCTCAATAAAGGTTAAATAATTGAAATAATGTGCCTTTTCTTCTCCATTTTAAACCTTCTCCTGGTCTCCATCCTGTTGGCTTGATTGTGGATATCTTATTTTGAATGACCACCAAGATGGACAGTTTGACAGATGCTACAAATCAGCCCACTCCCATTCCAACCCTCTATAGCACACCTTACTACATGGTAGGGATTTGAAAGCTTAAGTCATTTCCCAGTTTCTCTTACAGCTTGGATTCCATATGTGTCCCAGGTTTTGCCTCAAAGATACCTTCCTGAGAGATTTGCTAAATGGAAATGAGGTGGATGCCGTGCTTCTCATAGCACACACAATTGTAGCAGCATTCACAGTGGTCCCTGCTTGAAGCTCTCCCTTAACGAGTGTTGAGAGACAGATCATGGGGCTTTTGTTTGGATGAGGCTGTATGGTACTTCAACAGGAGTCAACAAACTTTTTCTATAGAAGGCTGGTTTGTAACTATGTTTGGCTTTGAAGGCCATGTGGTCTCTGTTGGAACTACTCAACTCTGCCATTGTAGCATGAGAAACTGGCATATACGGTACGTAAATGAATGAGCATGGCTGTTTTCTAATAAAATCTTATTTACAAAAATTTGGCTCATGGGCCATAGTTTGCTGACCCTGTGTCCTGGAGCAATAATTGTGGTGATGGTGGTTTTATGATTGTTTTTTAGCTTTTTTGTTGCAGTATGCATGCATGCTAAGTCGCTTCAGTCGTGTCCAACTCTTTGTGACTGTATAGACTGTACCCCACCAGGCTCCTCTGTGCATGGTATTCTCCAGGCAAGAATACTAGAGTGGGTTGCCATTTCCTCCTCCAGGGGATCTTCCCAACCCAGGGATCGAACCCACGTCTCTTATGCCTCCTGCATTAGCAGACGGGTTCTATACTACTAGTGCCACCTGGTTCCACTCTGAGATTTAGGAAATTCCAAGAAAAAAGGCCAGCTCTCTGCCTGAAAGCAGACAACTGATAAACCCAGCCCACATATAAAGAACTATGAAGTTGGCTTTTTAGTACCTTAATAAGAATTCTTAGTAAGAATGGATGACCTTTCCAACTTTCTGGAAAGCCTTCAGAATGGAAGACACAATCCAAAACAAATGAATACAACAGGAAGTTCAGTTCAGTTCAGTAGCTCAGTTGTATCCGACTTTTTGCGACCCCATGGACTGCAGCATGCCAGGCCTCCCTGTCCATTGCCAACTCCATGAGTTTACTCAAACTCATGTCCATTGAGTCGGTGATGCCTTCCAACCATCTCAACCTCTGTCATCCCCTTCTCCTCCTGTCTTCAATCTTTCCCAGCATCAGAGTCTTTTCAAATGAATCAGTTCTTCACAACAGGTGGCCAAGGTATTGGAATTTCAGCTTCAGCATCAGTCCTTCCAGTGAACACCCAGGACTGATCTCCTTTAGGATAGACTGGTTGGATCTCCTTGCAGTCCAAGGGACTCTCAAGAGTCTTCTCCAACACCATAGTTCAAAAGCATCAATTCTTCAGCACTCAGCTTTCTTTCGGGGAAGGCAATGGCACCCCACCCCAGTACTCTTGCCTGGAAAATCCAATGGACGGAGGAGCCTGGTGGGCTGCAGTCCATGGGGTCGCTAACAGTCGGACAGACTGAGCGACTTCACTTTCACTTTTCTCTTTCATGCATTGGAGAAGGAAATGGCAACCCACTCCAGTATTCTTGCCTGGAGAATCCCAGGGATGGGGG
>SJYX01000371.1:286087-297144 GCA_006410675.1 Oreotragus oreotragus | reverse complement strand
AATCTTGATTCCAGCTTGTGTTTCTTCCAGTCCAGCGTTTCTCATGATGTACTCTGAATGGAAATTAAATAAGCAGGGTGACAATATACAGCCTTGACGTACTCCTTTTCCTATTTGGAAGCAGTCTGTTGTTCCATGTGCAGTTCTAACTGTTGCTTCCTGACCTGCATACAGATTTCTCAAGAGGCAGGTCAGGTGGTCTGGTATTCCCATCTCTTGAAGAATTTTCCACAGTTGATTGTGATCCACACAGTTAATACTATATAGATCCATTTCTCCTCTTTATGTTGTAGTTTTGTGTATTACATTTACATATGTTGAGATCACCACCAGTGTTATGTATTTTGCTTTCAACCTTCACATATGCTTTAAAGAACTATGATTTACCTATATTTTTACCCTTTCTGTCTCTGATTAACTTTTGCTCTTTCCTCTAGCTCCTAGAATACATGTAATACAGTTATAATAACTGTTTTAATGATTGTGTCTACTGATTCAATCATTTGTGTCATTCTTAGTCAGTTT
Organism: Oreotragus oreotragus; assembly: GCA_006410675.1. NCBI lineage: Eukaryota > Metazoa > Chordata > Mammalia > Artiodactyla > Bovidae > Oreotragus > Oreotragus oreotragus. Next base: position 296,619 of record SJYX01000371.1, on the reverse strand, counting down.
CAATTGATTGCTTTTCCTGCTTCTTTGCTTTCCTGGTATTTTTAAAATTTGGATTCCAGACATTGTGAATTTTATCTTATTGAGTGCTGGGTATTTTTTTTTGAGTTCCTCTAAATTGCTTTCCCTTTTTCTGGGGTGTGGTTGAATTAGTTAGAAACAGTTTGATTCTGGTCTTGCTTTTAAGATTTGTAGGCAGGAGTGGGCAGCATTTACTTTAAGGCTCATTATTTCCCACTCTTGAGTCAAAGCACTTCTGAGTAATCTACTTGATGCCCCATGAATTCTGAGGCTTTTCTCTCCACTTGGTGGGAATGGACGCTGTATCTTGCCTGGTATGTGCTCCGGGTCCTCTTGTTTCTGATTTTTCCCTCCAGCTGCTCTTCACCCTCTTGAAAATGTCCTCAACTCTGACCTCATTGTCCTATAATCGCACTTGCCTGACAAAACCGCACTCTGAGTCAGTCTGGGGCTCAGGCTCATTCAGTCTGTACCTGTGCCCATGGAAAAAAATAAAACAATGGCACATACATTAGCTTGTCCAAGTTAACTGGGGCCTCAAAACTGATATGCAGTCATTTTCTATGTCCTTAGATCCTGCTCCCAATTTCTGCCAGAGTTATTTTCAGCCTTCTCCATTTTCTTCAACACTGCCCTCCACCAACACACACATGTGCACACACACACACACACACACATACAGACCTGCACTGAATTTGGAGGAGATGAATTTGTCATCATTTTCATAGAGAAAATGAAGACATCAGATGGAACTTCTTCAGCTTCTGACCACCACACTTACTAAACAGCCCTGGTTTATTCTACCTGAGGACAGATCCGGTGAGTCAGTCAGACTGGGAGAGAAGCCTTTGGCAATGACTTTTAAAAACAATCTCTCCACATTTAAGTGAGGGATGGACAAACCAGCTGGGAGAAACTAAGGGAACATGGACCTTTGCCCACTGCCACCAACGGAACCAGATTGGATTCTGGCTGCCTCACTTGGGATGGGCTCAGAGAAGTACCTATTTGTTTGCTTGGAATCTTGTTCTCCCCTTGGGCGTTTAAAGTGAACCCAACATTTTCATGTGACTTTACCTCCCCAATTCTGTTTTAAGGGATGTCACTCTCTCTTACCCTCATCTGTGGGGATTCTGGTTGTGACCCAGTCTGCACCCTTGTGAATTGTCTGAGAGAAAAGTGGAATGTGTTTTCAAAGAGACTATGCTTTGGAACATTCCTTGGAGTCTGCCATTAGTAATGCCCTGGCCTCATGTTGAAACGTGATCCTAGTTACTCATTACTCATTGACCTCCATGCTTGTGGGGGATGGTATGGAGGGAGGTGAGCTTGGGTCAAGGGAGGAAAGAGAGCAAACTGGAGAGCAAACTTATTCTTCATGGAGAGAGGATATGCCCTGTCTTTATTCTCAAAGAGAAACGATGTATTGCTGTATGCAAGTAACCTGATCCCTTCTTACAAAAGTGTGTTTAGACACTGAGGTGTATATGAGCAAAAGAGATGTTCTTTTTTCCCCCTATATGCTTCATTAATTCTTTTTTTTAATTAAAAAATTTTTATTTAAAAAATATTTATTGAGCTATAGTTGATTTACAATGTTGTGTTTGTTTCTGCTGTACAGTGAAGTGAATCAGTTATATATACATATATCCACTCCAAAAGAGATGTTCTTGCATGCACTGAAAGACAGCAAGCAAGCAAGCTGTGACTTCATCTAGTGTTCTAGTTCTGAAATTCCTTTAAGCCTTCCTGATTGTTACACATATTGTTTTCTAATCCTGTACCAGCTTCCAGCACAGGAGGAAGGTTAAATGCTTCCCAAACTCTATGTTGCTGCTCTGCTTCTCACCCCTGGCATGGGTGATAATGGCTGTGGAGGACTTGGAAGTGGCTGTTGGGAAGAAAGGTGGGGGAGGTGTTCCTTTCTTTGTCACCCACAAAGGGTCCGTGAATGGATTTCTCTTCTGTTACCCGAGCGTTTGTGTTGCCAGAAGAGAGAGAATCACAGTGGCTGAGACACAGAGAGCTTGGTCTTCCCTGTGACTCCAGTGACCACAGGCTACTCCCCAGGAATTGCTTTTGTTTCCACAGCCTGCTGTTCTGGGGGAAAATAAGAAATGAGCCCAGAATGTTCTGTTGGGTTTTAGCTCATTGACTCAAAAGGCTAAGGTATAATTTCCCTGAGATTTTTATAGACATGACCATCTGCTTAGAGGAGCTTGCAACATCTGCAGCCCTTTTAGTCATTCTTTGCAAAGCACCATAAAGTTTATAGAAAAATGAAGCCACCCAGACATAGAGGGGACCTGACCGAGCCACCTTCTTGGCTGAGAAGCTGGTTATTTTGTCTTGGGGCACAGGCAGCAGAACTCTGGGAGCCCATCCCCAAACACATGAGGAAGAAGACAGAGTCTCCCCATACGCCAGTCACACGTCCACCCAGCCTTGCTTTGGGGGTCCCTGCTGCATGCAGGGAGATTTCTCATGGATGCTGTTGCCTTTTAACCTCTCACAGTGACTCTGTTGGCAGCCATGATCTCTCTCCAGACCAATGTTTGCATATGGAGAGGGACAATTTTAAGAGCACATACTGATTTGGAAATTCTGAAGCCCTAAATATAAGTTTCGTATCTGTACTTATAGTTGTGTTGGGAGGAAGAAGAGGTAAATAGAGGCAGTGATGTGAAGAAAGAGCACTGGCTTAGGAATGGGGGACCTCCATTCTGGTCTCAATTCTAGGGCCTTCCTATGTCCCTTGATTTCTTTGGGCTGCCTGTTTCTCATTTACATAGTGAAGAAGTTGGGCTCATTTTTCTGTGTCTCTTCTGGCTTTTATGCTAAATAAACCAGGAGTGACTTCAGTCATGTAACATAAATGTTTAGGAGGAAGGCAAGAAGGAATTATGTCAAAATGTTTTCAGTGGATACCTTTGGGTGTAGGATTATGAAGGAGTGCTAGCTCTATTCCTTGTTCTTTTTGGCTCTTCTATAATGAGCATGTATTATTTTTATGGTCAGGCAGACGTTGTAAAGATATGGAACCTTTCGGTGAAGATGGTGCCTTTTATTGCATTATCTCCTTCTTCAGCTCGGCCTTCATTGTGACCTGCAGACCAATAAACCCCCTCCATTGAGTCTCCTCTGCATAACCATCATTCCCCTAGATTATGTCCATGGCACTACCTTATACATGCTTACTTTTAGACTTTATGGTGTGTGTGGTTTATATACCCAATTAAAAATTTTTCAAGATTGGGGACAATGGGTCTTCTGTTGGGTTTTTTTTGGGGGGTTTTTGTACCCGCTCTAGCACTGCACGTGGCAGGTACCTGCAATTACTTGTTGAAGGAGTGTTTGAGTGAAAGATGACAATGTCTTGGATCTAGGAGTTTCTTCCTTCCCTCAGCCAACAAAACCCATAGGGCTTTGTGCTAGGGGCCAACATAGGAGCCTACAAAGTTCGTCCAATGTGGCCACTGTCCTCCAGGAGCTTGGACTCTAGCAAGGGAGATTATACACATATATGAATATCTGAAATTAGAAATAGTGTGTAATTGGTTCTATAGAATGATGAGAACATAGGATCCCTGAGAAGGGAGCATTCCCCTCCAAGCAGACATCAGAGAAATTATACCTAACCTCTTTGGTACCTCGCCAAACATTCCCTGGTCTCTGATTGCAGACACAGCTGTAGTGGATCATTCTAGGCAAGCTCAGGGTCCCAGCTGACAGCATCCCACTTCAAGCTGACACAAATATCTTTCTGCCTCCGGTCTTTCATGCTGTGGAGTTGACATGGTCCACATGCAAGAGCAGCCTGAAAGTGCAGGGAAGATACTGCTCCCTGGGGTCACCTTCCACCAATAAAAATGAGAACTGGTGAATAAAGGCTCCACCTCCACTTCTCTGAAGGGTGGACAGTTCTGAGAGGCATTCTGTAGCTGAGCAGATCCCTATGGAAACAGCTCTTATACCGGTAGTGGTGATCTCAGCAAAGCATCCTTATATTGACTTTTCCTGCATTTCTCTTCTCCCCACACTTATTCACTCAATATTTTCACACAAACCCTTGTCTCAGACTCTGTTTTGGGGAGAACCTAAACTCAGGCATAAGTCACTATGAAATAAGAGGCATTTGAGCTGGAATGGTCCACTGCTGCTGCTGCTAAGTCGTGTCCAACTCTGTGCGACCCCAAAGATGGCAGCCCACCAGGCTCCCCCGTCCCTGGGATTCTCCAGACAAGAACACTGGAGTGGGTTGCCATTTCCTTCTCCAAGGCATGAAAGTGAAAAATGAAAGTGAAGTTGCTCAGTCGTGTCTGACTCCTAGCGACCCCATGGACTGCAGCCTACCAGGCTCCTCTGTCCATGGGATTTTCCAGGCAAGAGTACTGGAGTGGGTTGCCATTGCCTTCTCTGGGAATGGTCCACAGGCAGAGACAAAGAGGAGGGGGAGGTTTTAGGTAGATGGCACATGGACAATATCACATGTATCTGGTGGAGTCACTTTGAAGCTCCTTCTATCAAGAGGTACAATCTATTCTCTACTCTTTGGATCTGTACTCTACTTCTGGCTTTTCAAGTAAAGTGCTGCAGAAATGAATGAATTGGGATCATGGGCCTTGGGTGGCTCTGCCCAGTCTTCTCTCATTCTTCCAAGCCCGCTGTGTCTATAAGCCTGGACTAGGCTGCTGGAGGATGCAAGACCACAGGAAGCAAAGGCAGGCCAGCTCAGCTGAGGAACCCTTTAAACCCAAAGTCCTAGCCAACCTGGCAACTGACCACAGATACATGAGTAAGCATTGCTGAACCAGAAGAATCTGAGCTGAGCTCGACTGAAATGGCCGATATGAGGAATTGTGAGCTAAATAAATGGTGGTTGTTTTAAGCCACTAAGGTTTAAATGGTTTGCTTTGCAAACATAAGCTAACCAATATGTTTGGGGGGAAACTGGGTCATCCTGATTGGCTAAAAGATGGTCTTCATGACTAAAATTGGGGCTAAATTGAATGCCACCCTAAAGAGTTTGAAAGCAATTCATTGGACAGAGAGGTACTGTGGAATAGATGGTTGACTATGACCAAACATTTGGGTCCCCTGTTGCACAGTATTGAGTTGCAACAGGCAAGGAACAGACTGCCAAGCCAGGGACTGTGTTCCCAGCTCTCTTTTCATACGACCAGTCCTCTCCTGTGGGATGTGAGCAGTACGGGTGTGTGTTACAGGTTGAGATACCTAGGTATTAAGTATGGGATCCTCCATACTCTCTCTCTGTCCTGTCTGGTAGCTGGTGAAATCAGGTTAGAGTTGAACACACAGGATGGTAGAACCTCAAGATGGATACAACCTGGATTCCTGAGTTCCCCCGTAGAGGAGAATCATTCAGCAGAGTGGGCTTTGCATGAGCAAGAAATAGACTTTTATCATGTTCTATTTTACTTTATCATGTTAAGCTTTTAGATCATTGAGATTTAGGAGTTGTTTCTTACAGCATCTGGCGTTACTCACCCAGACTAATGTAGGCACCACTGCAAGCTTTTGAGTGGAGGTATTGGAACCCTCAAAGCAGTGATGTGGGTGTTGCTGGGTTTAGCAGTCAAATGCAGGGTAAAGGGGCTTCTGTAGTGCTTTATGACCTGGCTGTGGCCTTGACCATGAGAGCAGAAAGGATAGCACTGAAGTAGACAGTCCTTTGATGTTAGACACCTTCCTTGCGGGGAGGAAACTTGTTAAACTGTGGACATTCCCACATACACAGGAAAAAAAATATATATCTAAATTGTTTTCCACCTTGATATTTCAGGATTAGAGTCTGTAAAGACCAGTTTTTCAAAAAGAAATACATCAGAAGGTTTTTGGTTTTGTTTTTGTTTTTCTTAAGGATGATGATGGTGATGGTGATGAAGCTTGGCCCACCAGAGAGTTTCTATTTCTCCTTTGAGTCTCAGGATATGTGGCACCTTCCTCATCATTGTGACCGAGCCTCTGATCTAAACAAGATGGAATGCACCATTCTGCTGCTTAGTTCTTTGTGAGAGTGGGAACAGGTCCTCCTGAGGAAACATGAGGATCCTTTAGGAGTTTTCTTGAGGAAGATTTAGATGGATTTCATTTTATACCCTGTTCATCCTGGGAGTAGTTCCATGCCTGTCCCTGGAAGTGTTCTGGAGCCACATGCTTCTGAGGGAGATCCATCCCTTAAAATTGCTCCTTGGGGCCACATGCCATCCTGAGCATGTCACAGCTGTGGCACTGCTTCCAGTGGCTCGGCTCACTTGCCCTGTCAGTGCTTGGCCTAGCCTCTGCCCACCCCCCTCTGCCAGACTCCCAAGGCCAGGTCTGTCCCAGGCAATGAAAACTTGGTAGGACATCCCTGACTCCATCTGCCTGTCTGGCTGGCCATTGGTCTGTTGCCTGTGGCCACACAACTAGATACCTGACCTGTAGATCTCCTGATGTTGGCTTCTCCCCTGCTTCAGTCTGTTTGTCAAGTCTCCTTGGCCTGGCCTGCCCCAACCAAGCCCAGATTTTGACATTATCCCAAGGGCAGCTGTAGCTCTTCAGTTGTGCTTCATGGTGGCCTTGGAATGCTTCCCAGTGCCCAGAGGCCCCTGGAATGTTGAGAGAGAGCTTTGACCTAGAGCTGGCTCACCTTACACCATAGCTAAGCAGTTTAGTGTAGCATACAACCAACGTCAAACCAGCTTGACTCAGATTCTTAAAGGGTCAGTTCCAACCACCTCATGTTACCCAGCAGAGCATAATGGTAATTATGTACAAGAACCTCTTTCTACCATTGAAGTGGGCAAAATATGCCCTCAGGAACCCACAGCAACCTATAGAATCCACTTTAGGTCTTTCAAGGGATGGGATATTCCTTTTAATATCTGTATTAATATGCTATCATAATTCCTATGTTTTTTTTTAATCTATCTTGAAAACTGAACCTAAAAACAACACAAGGACTGAAATATACTGCTACCCCTAAAATGGCTGGTTGGTTAATGATGATGATGATGATGATGATGATGGTAAACACTAACACTGATTAAACACCTATTGTATACTGCTGCTGCTGCTGCTGCTAAGTCGCTTCAGTCATGTCTGACTCTGTGCAACCCCACAGATGGCAGCCCACCAGGCTCCCCCGTCCCTGGGATTCTCCAGGCAAGAACACTGGAGTGGGTTGCCATTTCCTTCTCCAGTGCATGAAAGTGAAGAGTGAAAGTGAAGTTGCTCAGTCGAGTCCGACTCTTAGCGACCCCATGGACTGCAGCCTACCAGGCTTCTCCGTCCATGGGAGTTTCCAGGCAAGAGTACTGGAGTGGGATGCCATTGCCTTTGAGCTCATTTAAAAATAAATTATATATACTGTCTTACAGAATCTCCATGATATCCTTACTTTATAAGGTTGATATTATTATTCTCCCATTTTATAGATTAGGCTAAATAATTTGCCCAACTTCATAAAATACAACAATTGGGTAGTCCACCTTGGAATCCAGGTCACATGGTACTAGAATTTGTGCTGAAAGCTCTAGGTTATTCTGTATGTCTATGCATGACAGACAGACTCTGTGTGGCTAGTCTTCCCCTGTTAATTCAATCTGGGAGCAATGATGGTGGGATTTTTTTTCAATAATTAAAAAAATAATTGGGAGTTATTTATTTTATTTAATTGCACCAAGAAGTATTAGCTTTTCAAAGCAGAAAAATTATAATAGCTTTCTAGAATTCTAGAACATAGAATTCAACCACAGTTTTACCACCCTGACATAACCACTGTTAACACTTGAATATACTAGTCAGTGTTCTTATTTTCATTGTTTTCTAGTGTTATATTAGTAATGCAAGTAATTTTATAAGAAACAGAATTGAAAAGAAGGAAATAAAAGTCCCCAAGTTCTACTGTATTCATTTTCCAAATTCTGTATTTGGGGGGGGTGTTGGATCATATTGCTTTCTAATTTAGTAAAATTTTGTAAATGTTTTTCATGTAAAAGAATATTCTTCCATGACACCTCTATTACTTTCTATTTCAGTGTAACAAATTATTACATATTAAGTGGCTTATTTACTGTCTCACAGTTTCCATGGGTCAAGAGTCCAGGCCTGGTTTAGCTTGAGCCTCTGCCTGGGGTCTCACAAGGTTACATACATGGTATAGGCCAGGCTGCATGCTCATCTAGAGGCCTGATAAGGGGAGAATCCACATCCGAACTCATTCAGGCTGGTGGCAGTATTCACTCTCTGAGGCTGTGTGTCTGAGGGCCCAGCTTCTTCCTGGCTCTTGGCTAGGGGCTGCCCTTAGGACTTAGAGGCCAACCGAAGTTCCCCATTACATGGCTCTCTCCTTTGGCAGCTCATAGTATGATGGTTGTTTCCTCCAGGCCAGCAAGAGCATCTCTCTAGTGTGTCCTGGCAAGAGCAGTGTTCTACCTATGTCTGTATCCACATCTACATCTCTATCACTAGTATAATCTAACCATACATCTTTGTCCTATTCTATTGGTTAGAAGTTTCAGGTCCTACCCACACTCAAGAGGAGGGGATTATGCAGGGTATGAACATGAAACCACCCTAGAAATCTGTTTGCTACACACTTTGTATTTTATTCTAAATTTTTCAATTTTTATTTATCCTTGTTAATGATTTTATTTAAGTAATTAATCAGTGAGGAAACTAGGAAGATGGTATAACCAGTTCAAAAGAAAATCCAAAGAACAAACATTTATAGATCAAGAATATTGACATGAATGTGTGAATGGAGGCAAAACCAGCCTCTTCCCCAGTTGGGGAGGGCAGTCATTTGAACTTCTGTGGGACAGGACAGGGCAGGATTTGTGTGTCTCTAAGCAAGAAGTGTTTCACATTGCTATCAGTTATAATATTTCAAGAGTTGTAAAATAGCTCCCACGGAATCAGAGTCAGATAACATGAAAGGGTGTGCTATACACCATTTAAAAGTGAGCCATGCTAGTTCAGTTTATCATTTATTTAACAAATCCATTATATTCAAACATTAGCATTTCCATTTTGTCATTATAAGAACTACAGTGATCACCCTTGTGTTAAATTTTTTCAAAGACATCTTCAGTTATTTCCTTTGCATGACTTATGAGACTTGGCTTGGTCAAAAAGTTCACACATTTTAAAGGCAATTGCTGGGGCTGCCAAACTGTTCCCCAGAGCAATTCCCTGCAGGGGTATAAGAAGGTACAGGGGGCTATTTTAATGAACTTAGCTAAATTTGTATTCTTGAAGTGCTAGAGTAGTGCTGGGCACAGTAGAGGGCCATATGTAGATATAAAGTAAAATAAAGAAAGAAAATTGAGTTGTTTTTATCCTCACAACAACCCTGTGAGGTAGCATATTAATGATATTATCATTTTATAGAAGAGAAAGATGAGGCTAGAAGGGTGAAGAGAAAGATGACTGAATTAAATACCCAAAGGCCCAGACTGTACAAAAAAGATCTTCATGACCCAGATAATTACGATGGTGTGATCATTCACCTAGAGCCAGACATCCTGGAATGTGAAGTCAAGTGGGCCTTAGAAAGGATCACTACAAACAAAGCTAGTGGAGGTGATGGAATTCCAGTTGGGCTATTTCAAATCCTGAAGGATGATGCTGTGAAAGTGATGCACTCAATATGCCAGCAAATTTGGAAAACTCAGCAGTGGCCTCAGGACTAGAAAAGGTCAGTTTTCATTCCAGTCCCAAAGAAAGGCAATGCCAAAGAGTGCTCAAACTACCGCACAATTGCACTCATCTCACACGCTAGGGCCCTCAGACACACAGCCTCACGTCTATGGGGTCACACAGAGTCGGACACGACTGAAGTGACTTAGCAGCAGCAAGGGCCCAGTTCTCACATGCTAGTAAGGTGATGCTTAAAATTCTCCAAGCCAGGCTTCAGCAATACGTGAACCGTGAACTTCCAGATGTTCAAGCTGGTTTTAGAAAAGACAGAGGAACAAGAGATCAAATTGCCAACATCTGCTGGATAATCAAAAAAGCAAGAGAGTTCCACAAAAACATCTATTTCTGCTTTATTGACTATGCCAAAGCCTTTGACTGTGTGGATCACAATAAACTGGAAAATTCTGAAAGAGATGGGAATACCAGACCACCTGACCTGCCTCTTGAGAAACCTGTATGCAGGTCAGGAAGCAACAGTTAGAACTGGACATGGAACAACAGACTGGTTCCAAACAGGAAAAGGAGTACGTCAAGGCTGTATATTGTCACCCTGCTTATTTAACTTATATGCAGAGTACATCATGAGAAATGCTGAGCTGGAGGAAGCACAAGCTGGAATCAAGACTGCTGGGAGAAATATCAATAACCTCAGATATGCAGATGACACCACCCTTATGGCAGAAAGTGAAGAAGAACTAAAGAGCCTGTTGATGAAAGTGAAAGAGGAGAGTGAAAAAGTTGGCTTAAAGCTCAACATTCAGAAAAACAAACATCATGGCATCTGGTCCCATCACTTCATGGGAAATAGA
>SJYX01000371.1:250775-286063 GCA_006410675.1 Oreotragus oreotragus | reverse complement strand
AGAAGAACTAAAGAGCCTGTTGATGAAAGTGAAAGAGGAGAGTGAAAAAGTTGGCCTAAAGCTCAACATTCAGAAAACTAAGATCATGCACTCCGGTCCCATCACTTGATGGGAAATAGGTGGGGAAACAGCGTCAGACTTTATTTTGGGGGGCTCCAAAATCACTGCAGATGGTGACTGCAGCCATGAAATTAAAAAAACGCTTACTCCTTGGAAGGAAAGCTATGACCAACCTAGACAGCATATTAAAAAGGAGAGACATTACTTTGCCAACAAAGGTCTGTCTAGACAAGATTATGGTTTTTCCAGTGGTTATGTATGGATGTGAGAGTTGGACTATAAAGAAGGTTGAGCACTGAAGAATTGATGCTTTTGAACTGTGGTGTTGGAGAAGACTCTTGAGAGTCCATTGGACTGTAAGGAGATCCAACCAGTAAATCCTAAAGGAGATCAGTCCTGGGTGTTCATTGGAAGGACTGATGTTGAAGCCGAACTCCAATACTTTGGCCACCTAATGCGAAGAGCTGACTCATTTGAAAAGACCCTGATGCTGGGAAAGATTGAGGGCAGGAGGAGAAGGGGACGACAGAGGATGAGATGGTTGGATGGAATCACCGACTCAATGGACATGGGTTTGGGTGAACTCCAGGAGTTGGTGATGGACAGGGAGGCCTGGCGTGCTGCGTTTCATGGGGTCGCAAAGAGTCGGATATGACTGAGCGACTGAACTGAACTGAACTCCTCCATAAAGTTCAAAAAAGTAAAACAAACAAACAAACAAAACCTTGAAAGTTTGTTTGGCTCTTGATAGTTAGAACACAGTCCTAAAAACCATTTAAAAACTGTTTTACTCTTTGCATCATAGTAATATGTATTTCAAGCTTCATGTGAAAATTAAATTCAAAAACATTTTAAAACTAAGAGCCAATATTAACATGGCTGCAAGAGACACTAAAACATCAGGGTTAGGAGAAACTGGAATGGGAAAATACTTGCCAAAATATGATGATATGTGTTTCCAAATCAGAGAGAACTGATTGTTTGAAAATGAATGTCAGTCGTTCCAGCTGTTACAAAGAGCCACACAAGCTGTAAGGGCTTAAGAACTCAGGAGCAGAGTCCCTAAGGGACAGAGAAACAGGTCACAAATTTCAAAATCAACTCGTTTTGTGGTTTTAAATACACAGCTTGAAAATCGATATATCTCTTTAAAAAAAGCTGCGTCATTTACCTATGACTCTGATTCAAAAGGTTAACCACTCTCCCTTTCACCAGGAACACTGTTATTCATGTGCACTTCTTCATCTTTATTACCCACCCTTATGATCAAGTACAAAATTGAAGACTTTTAAAAGCACAAATTAACATAAATTATAGTACATTTAGTTCACAGCCCAAAAAGGTAAACAAGGAATTTACCACCAGCCGAGCACCCAGTCACTCTCACCAGGCAACCGCAGGTCCCATGTGGCAGGAACAACCATTCATTCTAATCCGACAGAGAGGACTTCTCCTTGGGAACATGTGTAACCAACAGTACATAAAGCATAAATCATATCCACCGCATGGATGGGCTGCATTGCTTCCACTCTGTTTGAAGACACTCCCTATGTAAGAGCTGCTGCCTTTTGAAAGAACATACATCCTCCAACTACATGGCCTTAATTTTTTACTCAAAATGAGCCCCATTTCATGCTGGTCCTTCTTTCTTGGTCACCGAGGCCTGCTTGGGCTGGTCTTATGATGTGGTGAGGACATCTGGGGGTTCAGGTGGTAAAGACTCTACCTGTAATGCAGAAGATCTGAGTTCGATCCCTGGGTCAGGAGAATCCTCTGCATCATAGTAGGGAATGGCAAGCCACTCCAGTATTCTTGCCTAGAGAATTCCATGGACAGAGGAGCCTGGCAGGCTACCGTCCACGGGGTCACAGAGAATCGGACAGGACTGAGCGGCTAACACACATGACGTGGTGAGATGCTAACTACAGTAAGGGGTATAGAATAAGAGAAGCTAAAAACCCTGGCCCCATTTGATTCTTTCAGCAGTTCACTGTTCAGCAGTCTTCCTTTGCTCACTTCAAGGATGATACATTTCATCATTAACACCTACATGCATTTCACTTCCCCTTAGGTATTAAAAGCTCTGGATTAATCTATTCTTAAATTCAAAATTATCTCAGCCTAGTTTAACTTGACTGCTATTTCAGATCAAACTACCTAATCGAGAAATGTCAAAGGATAACTAAGGAGTACAATTAATGCTGGAACAAACCCCTCGAAAAATAACTAAAGAGAACTTACTTTAATCCAAATCAGAACTCTCTCAATCTGGAGACAGCGTGTTTTTGAAAGAAAATGTATTTGCCCTAGAATAATGTGACGGTATTAAATACTAAAGGTTTGTATTTTTAAAACTGATACTTTGTGTAGTACCATCTGCACATTTCACCTAACTACACAGGGTAAAGCTAAACCTAATATTAAAAAATACATAAGCTATTCTTGAAAACATGAATTGCATTTAAGTTTAGGAGCTTCTCATTAATTGAGGTTGTGAGAAAAGGAAGAATATACAACTTTTGCAACACAAAAGTGAAAGAGAATAGAACTTGATGACATTTTGTTATGTACACAGCAAAGCTATGTTACAAAGCTCATCCAGAACACACTTCTTCCCACCTGGGTGACATCAGCAGCACTAGCTTTTCTGCTATGATTAGAGAACTATTCTGGTAACAAAAAAACAAAAAATTCTTCCAAGTTATCCAGACATATACATTCTATTTCTAAATCATTCCTTCTAAAAAAAAAAAGTTCTCTTATGAAATAAGAGAACCGTTACATATTCCTAACTTGTTAAATATTTTCAAGGTAGTTTTCTAAAAAGCACTGAACAAGGACATATGTTTTAGTGTTTTACAATAAACGGTGCTATACGTCAAATTATTCTGGACGTAACTGCAATCTCTCACTGATGAGTAGGGGCACTGTCTGTCGTTAAGGAACGGTTGGTACAAGAAGACAGCTTCATGCAAACAGAGCTACACTTTGACCAACTGTGATCCTTCTGCAAGTCACCCTTAATAGTACATGGAAAAAGACTTCGCGTGTTATCTTCACACACACACTATAGATAATACAATTTTCTACTTTGTTTGGACACAAAATCCATGCAATTTCCTTTGCTTCGTACCTGAAGATAACCAATAAACGGATCCAAAATAATTACCTTCAGGCCCTCAAAGACCAAGGCAACTTTATTCTAAGGTCTTTGCCTTCTACTTAAAAATGAAGGCTCTTTAGCAGATAAAATACATGTCTATATAACTTAAGGCTCTTAAAGTTCCTTTTTGTAGAATTAAAAAACCATCTAACTTTCTGAGTTAGCTTCCTTGTTCTTCCATCACTAATCATTAAGCAGAACGTGTGATTCTGCTGACTTCTGAGTCTACATGCTGATTTTCTCTATAATCAGGATGTAGAAGTAAGTCAGCATACAGACAGAGACATAGAGATGAATGATAGCAATGATGGTGTCACAGCAAATGATGGAAATCCACACGTTGGGCCACACACAGATCCTGGATGCACAAATTCTGATCATTTACTCCAAAAACCTTGGTTGTGTTTTTGCTGAGACAGATTTTTCAACTACACACACTTTAAACTGCTTTGCCTTGTAAGCCCAGCAAACTGTCCAATATAAAACATTTCTGCTTTTCTTAGTTTTTTTTCCACTTAATATGAGATCTTAATTCCCTTGACAAGTCTCAAAAGTATTACACTCTTGTCCTAACCATTACTACCCCACCTGCAACCAAAAGTATACAAAACCCTGATTTTGAAACCTATGGAAACCTTTCCTAAAGCAAAACAATGCAGGAATCTGAAATTATACGGCTGCTAACATTTCACACACTGGCTTCAGGGAGAGAAACAAGGCTCTGAGGAGGCGATGCGTCTTCCTTGGGGGGAGGGGAGGTGCCATTCTGGGTCAATAGTGTCACCAACTGTACATACAAAATGACCCAGGAACTCGGCATAGGAATCTGAACTCATCACCGATACAGCCAACATCCCCGTGCATCCTCCAAAAACCCAAGTCTTTTTCATCTTTAATGTGAAAAAGTAACCTCATCTTCCCTGACAGGTTGGAATGTAATCACTTCAACACATGTTTACCAGAGCAGAACATCATCACTATTATTATCACCACTGGAACTACAAGCAATTAGAATGCATTTCAGGCAGGAAGTTAGAAATGCTCAGCAGAATTTAATTAGACAAACTGGATTTTGGCGGAGAACTGGAGGTGAACACCCTACTTCTATAAACAATGTGTGGAATCGTTAATGACAAGACAGGGTACTCCTACTGAAATTCTCAAGCACAGAATGCCGACACACAGGTCCCACCCTCAAGTTCAAGCAGAGTTTTCAACTCTGTACTTCCTTGAGGATGTAGAGAAAAGATTCTGACATCTGAATCAGCGCCCTTGATTTCCTCATTAATTTCTCATCTTCTTTTCTGTACACTCTACGTAGAAAGTTTAATTTCTTAAAAACAGGTTTTAATCTGTGTTCCGCAATTCAAATTACACTGATCTGTGCATAAATAACTAAAAAAAAAAAAAAAAAATCAGGATTGTTGAGACTCCCTAGTCAACAAATATCTACTATGGCTGTGATTTCCGCCAAAGAAAATAGGTTAGTGATTTGGAATGTCTTGGATTTGATTTGTATCTGACATATCAACGTTCTTCATGATAAAAAGAAAAAGAAGGGGGAAAAGAAGAAATTAAAATTACTCAATATTAGCAGTTAGGTCCAAAATAAGGATCAAAGTGATGGTACATATTAACATGAGTTTTCACTGTCCACTCCTACAAACCACTGAGAGATGTTACAAAACACACATCCTTCAGAAAGTATCCAAATAAATATCACATATTTGAGCTGGGTCTGAACTATATGAAGGAAGTTGTTCTAAAGAACTTCTCCCTAATGTTGAAGGCACAATTCTTCCCCTAGTAGTGGTGTGGATATTATGACTGCTTCTTAATGGAGCTCAAAAATAACCATTCTACAAAAGACCACTGGGGGGCACACATAACCCATGGCCCTTGTCCAAAAATAAATAAAGTAAAAAGAAAATCACATTCCATGTGAGATGTTAGTTGACTTTTTATCAATTATTACTGTTATTTGGTAACTGAAAGGGAGCTCCAAAAATATTAACATTAAGAAGAGGAATCTTTTCAATCCTAAGAGACAATACTAATTTTTAAATTCTATGTGCTATTTTGGGCTTCCCTGGTGGCTCAGACGGTAAAGAATCCGCCTGCAATGCAAGAGACCTGGGTTCGATCCCTGGATTGGGGAAGATCCCCTATAGGAGGGCATGGCAACCCACTCCAGTATTCTTGCCTGGAGAATCCCCGTGGACAGAGGAGCCTGGCTGACTACAGTTCACGGGGTCACAAAGAGTTGGACACAACTGAGCAACTAAGCACAGCACAGCACACATGTACTATTTTAACAGCCATTAAGTTACACACTCAACACACAGACAGTAAAACTAAACAAGACAGCACACAGCCAGAATCACTTCCTTTCATTTTTTTATATCCCCAAGCAGTGGCCTCCAATTATTTTTTTAATATAAAAAATACTTTTTTAAAATTTCAGTTTAATTCCACATAGTCCTATGGAACAATATTCCTATGAAAGTATATATACATTAATTTGCATTCAGTGTAATATTTTATTTATGCACAAAAGTCAACTAATCCTTTCAGTGAGATGTTTTGGTACTATGAGAGCCTTCATTGAAACAAACTTTTAGGAGAAGAATTCATATTAGGAATCAGAATCTTCTGATACCGTGACAACTATGTGTTGTAACAGTGAATAATTTAAACCCATGTAATAAAGGAACAAACAGACACACAAATAATAAACTTCCATTAACTGACGGATGGCACAGAAAATAGCAATGTTTCTGAAACCTTAAAAGAATTCTCAAATTAAATTTTCAAATCAAATGTTCAAAGCTTTTCTCAAAAGTTTCAACTACTTTCAACTCCAAATGAAACTTGAAGGGATCAGAAATTTCTGTACCAACCTTCCTTTTGCTGATTTCTGAAGTGGCTCTTTTAAGGTTCAATGACCTTGAAAATCTCAGGGCCTTCACTGAATCTTTCCGAGAGATTCCAGAAAAGGAGTAATATCTCTTCGCGGGTTTCCTTGTCAATCTGTCTGCCATCTCAGTCCATCAGAAGGCAAAATCCACAGTGCCTCAGGCTCCAAAACTAACTACAGAAAGAAAAAAAAAAGATCCCCCAAACCCATATACAAGACCTGTGTTTTGCTCAGTCCTCTAGAAAGGGCAACAGAGGATAAACAGGTGGGAAACACAGGAAAGAACCCTTTCCATATATATAAGTCCCCGGGAAGACGAGAGCTTTGCATAGGGCAGGGAGACCAAGAACAGGGCTTCCTCTGTACCACAGGAAAACACCCTCCACCAGTTAAACAGGCCAGAAGTAGCTGTCAGGAGTGACACAGGGTGTAGCAACACGCCTAGGAGTCAGCAGGGTGTGAGTAAACACAGCAGGCTCAAAGAAGTGTCTTTAACTCATTCCTTGCCAAAACAGACAGCTGGTTCCAGGACAGGACGGAGCCCCAGCCCCTACTTCAAAGTCAGAGCCCTCTTACTTAGCAAGCACCGTTTCTAAACTCCTCGAACGTTCTCTTCTTCCAACGAACGAGGACTGAAGCGATCCGATGCTCAAATACTTTTACCCAGAAAAAAGTATAGGACAAACGAGTCACAGGAGAAATGAACAGGACTCTGGAACACCTGTCCTCTGCCCCAGAAAGGAGGGGAGGGTGTTTTACGTCCTTTCCAAAGGCAGCATCATACCTTCAGCTTGTCTCAAGTCCAACTGAATGAAGCTTGAGTGGGACGAGGGGGCAGGAAAATGAAAGATGAAAAATCAGAGAACTCAATTACAAATATTCATGACACAATGAATGCTCCTGGCATGGTTAATACTAGACTCTCCCACAAAACTCAGTGCTTTGGGACACACACAGCCTAGCCCAAGGACTGAAAGGCAGTGCAGTCAAGGCAATATTTT
Source organism: Oreotragus oreotragus (assembly GCA_006410675.1). Lineage (NCBI taxonomy): Eukaryota > Metazoa > Chordata > Mammalia > Artiodactyla > Bovidae > Oreotragus > Oreotragus oreotragus. Next base: position 278,922 of record SJYX01000371.1, on the reverse strand, counting down.
TAAATTTAGCTCATAATCCTAAGAGTTCATTTTTGCAACAAGTGGTGTAACATTATTGTTTTTTAAAACACACATATACCAATCATTAAAGAAACTACATAACCAAACATTAGATTATACCAGAATATATAGCTGATAAATCATACAAGAACTTTAATAGGGACAATACTAAACAAAGCAATCATCTGCTATGTCAAAGGAAGGTAGAATTATCTTTACTATGTCAAAGGGAGGTAGAATTATCTTTACTTAAGACTGCTGCTCTGTAAGAGAGAAAGTCAGAAATGGCACACAGGATTAGAAGCACTTTCATCTTCCTGTTTTACAATGGATGGTGAAAAGTAAGCATCTGTCTACTCCCTTCAATATCTCAAGTTCTGCCTGGAATGGAACGGGTGCTCAAAAAACACATCTGAGCTAAATTAAAGAAAATGATACTGTTATTAAAGAAAATGTAAGCGCAGCTAGGTTTCAGTCTCAAGTTCCTAGAACTGAGAAATCTCTGCTGACACTACACACTACTGCTAACAACAAAATGCCTGAGAACAGTCAGCATTTGACTATCCCCTTAAAAAGAAGTGTTGCTTAATATTTTATAAGAAATTAAGCAATCTATTGGGCATTCCAATGGAGGGACTATCACAATTCTGAAATACAGGATATAGATTATAGGTTCGCGCTATTCCAGGTGAGTTTCTGATTTTAACTATGTGCTTTTATTGTAGTAAACAAGCTCTTTCCTAGGAGGCAATCATGTCTGGACCATCTAAGATCAAATGGTTGTACAGCATTCACATATTTCTGTGCATGTCTCAGAAATAATACTACCAGTCTTGTGTCTGAAGTGTCATCTCCCTGAGCTGTCTCTTTATAGCCTTTTACACTCAGTTGTTTTCCTCAGTATCTAAACCTCAAGTTATTCTAATTCAAATGTTTTGACTCAGAAGAATTTAAGGAGTTTCTTTTCCACATTTTAATGCTAATTTCTAATTAAAATGTTACTAGTATTTTCCAATACGGTGAAGGCAAGCGATAAGATGAATGTGTAGACTCTTGGAGGAACCAATAAAGGTGGCCAGGTTAGAAGGACTGCAAACTTTGCCACATGGAAACACTATTTGTCACACACCTTTAAATACTATCTATTCTACGTAGCAGTTATTTCCAAATTCATATCTCCAACTACGATCTTCTCCTTGAGCTTCAGAATTATATGTCCAATGACCTACTTGACATCTCTGTTTGGATGTCTCACAGGCATTGCAAAATCAGTTCAGTGTCTCAACAGGAAGAAGACTTGACTGTCCCCAACCCTGAATCCTTATTCCCCTTGTGACAGCTTCCATGTATATGAAATGGAACCTCTGTATACCCACCTTGCTCCAGTTAAGACTCTAAAATCATTCTCAATATATCTTCTTTGCCCTCAATCCTCACACCTAGAATGCATTCTTCCCAAATCCATCTTCTAAAATTATACCTCTGTGTCACCTCTCAGTTTGACAGTTTAATGGCTTTCTATTGAATTTAGTAGCTTAATATAGTCCTCAATACCCACCTTCCTCTCCAACCCCACCATTTCCCCTCTCCCAGCTGCTCGCTGCATCCCAGCCACACTCATCCCCTTCAGATCCTGCATCCTTTTTTTCCATTTCAGGTTGCTGTTCCCTCTGCCTCTGGCTATTCCCAGATCTGCTTCTTCTCATTCACTGAAATCAGCACACCTGTGTCCTGAGAGCTGTCCTTCCATCCTATGCTCCGCTACAGCCCAGACTCACTGCCTTCAGAGTCTCTCTTTCTCACTGCAAGGAGAGCTTTGTGAGATAAGAGGACATCATGCCACAACATGCCCTCAGCACCTCCATCTGTTTCTCCAGTATATTAGAGACTGAAAAGCATTTGTTGAATGAACGTCAGAAGCATGAAATGAATGAAGAAATGAGTTAATCTGTAAGGTCTGCTTAACCTTTGTTCAAACAGATGCTGTAATTTTAGTCTTACATAGGAACATGGGGCATCAATAATTGTGATAATAATCAACCATTGTGATATTAATCATTGTGATACAATTACACACGACAAAACTCTTGCCATTTGAATATTCATATAAGAAGATTACATACAAGTAGTCTGACAAAATTAAATATAGTAGTTAAAAATCAATATATTTTTACTAGCTAAACTAGCCTCTTTTCCAACCCCAACTAGCAATTAAAATGTTTGTTATCTGAGGCCAGGCAGGATCCCAAGGCAGTGAAAGAGACCTGCAGGTTTAGAAAGTATATTTGGTTCTCCCGCTTCTCAAACCAAGGACACTACCATACCCGACTCCCAGGGCTGATGCAAAGTTACATCTCTGTCCTGCTATGGTATGTAGCACATGAGGGTTCAGTTTTATTAGTTGACTTATTTTGGAATTATAAGAGGGTCAAATGATCCATATTTTTCCTGTTTTCCTCCTTTTTTACTACACAATCCAGGAAGGGGAAAAAATTGCTACTTTCTACATGATTTCTATCCTTTATTAATAGTTGCATGAACAAACGAGATGATCGTGTTTATTATTTATAATTACTTCTCCAAAATTATTTTGAAAATATCAATGAGGAAGAAGCCAACAGTCATCAACCTTCCTTTTTTTTCCTTTTTGTGATAACAGTTTATTGTATACATGAAAAGCTGAATTTTATACACTGCACTTGAGATATGAGAGAAAGGAAAACCTACACAAAATACTTTAAAAGAGGAAAGTTGTTATAAAATACCTTTTCACAGCATTTATTCAGGAGCCCTTGTTTTGAGATGTGCTGTTTTTTCTGGAGAACTGTCGGTGTTGGCCAAGTAATATTTTAAAACCATAAACAAGGCCTTCCTTCCCGTCCTTCCCCAGCTTGAGATGTAACTGACATATGACATGATATAAGTTTAAGGTGTACAAAGTGTTGATTTGATGCACTGATGATACTGCAAAACAATTACCACTGGAGTATTAGCAACATTTGCATCACAGCACATAATTACCATATCTTTCTTGGGTGAGAACATTTAAAATCTACTGCCGTAGCAACTTTCAAGCATGTAATACAATATTATTAACTCTAATCATTATGCTGTTCTTATTCATCTTAATTGTGTACCCCTTGCCTGGAAAATCCCATGGACGGAGGAGCCTGGTGGGCTGCAGTCCATGGGGTCCCCAAGAGTCAGACAAGACTGAGCGACTTCACTTTCACTTTTCACTTTCATGCATTGGAGAAGGAAATGGCAACCCACTCCAGCGTTCTTGCCTGGAGAATCCCAGGGATGGGGGGGCCTGGTGGGCTGCCGTCTATGGGGTCGCACAGAGTCGGACACGACTGAAGTGACTTAGCGGCAGCAGTAACCAACACCACCCCTTTTCTCCCAACTTCCAGCCCCTAGTCACCACCATTCTTTTAATCTCTGCTTCTGCGGGTTTGGCTTTTTTTGGTTTCTACATACAAATGAGATCATACAATACGTATTTGTCTTTCTCTGACTTATTTCACTCAGCATAAATTCCCTAAGGTCCACCCACGTTGTAACAAATGATGGGGATTTTCTTCTTCCTTATGGCTGAATAATATTCCTGTGAGTGTATGTGTGTGTGAACACTCTTTCATCCATTCACCCATGGGTGACACTTGGGCTGTTTCTATACCCTGGCAATGGTAAATAATATAGTTCAATGAACACAGGAGGGCAGACATCATTTCAAGACAGTGTTTTCACTTGATTTACATAAACACCCAGAGGAAGGATTACTGGATCCTTTGGTAATTTTAGTTTTATTTTTTGAGAATTATACATGCAGTTTTTCCCTGCAGCTACACCGGTTTACATTCCCATCAACAGTGAACAAGGCCTCGATCTCCCTTTACCCCACATCCCCACCAAAACCTGCTGTCTCCTGTGTTCTGATACCAGCCACTCTGACAGGTGCAAACTGATGCTGTGGTTTTGAGTTGTGTTTCCCTGATGATCAGTCATGTTGAGCACATGTCTGCATACCTGGTGGTAATTTTGCATGTCTTCTCTGGAAAAATATCTATTCATTTTCTCAGTCCATTACGTGACCCAGTTGGGTTTTGTTTTTGGTGTTCTTTTTTTAGTTATTTGAGTTATTAGATAAATGGTTTCCAAATATTTTTTCCCATTCTGCAGGTTACATTTTCCCAATATTGGTAGCTTCCTTTGCTGAGCAGAAACTTTAATTTGATTCATTCCTACTCATCTATTTTTGCTTTTTGTTGCCTTTGCTTTTGATGTCGAAACTTTTGGTTTGTTAGAAAATAACCTATTTCCCCCCTCAACTGTTCCTGAGCATCTATTTCAGGCCAAGTTCTCTTCAAATTGATAGAAATACTAAAATAAGTAAATGAAAATGAATATCTATAGAAATTCTTTTTATAAAACAAATACCTAAGATAGCCCAGCTTATATATTTGTTTTTAAATCGTTAGAAGGTGGTATTTAAGAATGAATAGTTTCCCTAATTCAAAGATGGTGGCAGCAACAGTGATCAAGGATGATCAGATTACTGTTTCCTGGGGTCTTATTTTTGCCAAGCACAATGCTAAAATCTTAACACAAATTCTCAGGTTTAAACTTAATACAAACGTACAAGGTAATACAATTACTATTCACCATTTAGAGATGGGAAAACTGAGGTTACAGAGATTAAATACTTTGCCAAAGGTCATAAAGAATCAGGATTTGCCATAGGTCATTAAGAAGTCAGGCCAGGATTCACACAGGGGCACTGTAGCCTCTCAGCCACCCCCAAGATACCCCTTGTTGATGAAGCAACAGAAAAGCAACACGCAGCAGATCAGGGAGCCCAGCCCCAGCCTACCAGTAACAATAACTGACCCCCACTCCCCCTGACTCACGGGGTGGCCCCAGCCAAACTAAGTCCTCAAAGCCTCCCCCCAAAAAGCTGCCCAGCCGTGATTCCACTGGCAGCCCCCACCAGCAAAGGTCCTACTGCTTCCGTCCCCTCCGCTACCTCCCCTCACCCACCACCACCTCGGTTACACCTGGCCCTTTGCTCCCCGACCCACCCACCCACAAACCAACGAGCAGTGGGTGAACCAGTACTCACGAAATAACTAAATGTTGGGAAATAACCCCTTCGAGTTCATTAACTAGCCATTTGGTGCTCCGCTGTCATTTAATTTAAATATTTTCTTATTTAGAACCTAACTCAAATAAATCCTTTTAGGAGGAAATTAATCAAGTCATCTAGTTAAATGAGGTCTATTTATACAAATTATTTCAAGTTAGCAAACTCTTTAAATCATCACTATGCCAATTCACACTAAAGTTTTGTTTTTTGTTTGTTTTTTTTTAAAGGAAAAAAAAAAAAAAAAAAAGGATGTTCCTATTATAACCCAAATTTAGAACTGACTAATGCTCTCTTCATATTGGAATTAGGCAGAAGGAGAGCTATGGAGAAATTTTTAAAAATAAAGTAATAAAATCTCCAGTTATTCACCTATTCCACCCTCAGAGATAACTATTTCAATTGGTCCCTTAAAACCTTTCAAAGCTGTATAATTATTTTCATTAAAATTAGACTATACTTTCAATGCTGTTTTAATCTGATTTTTTAACAATTTTGTATCAGAGTCATACATTTATCTGTGCTTTGGTTCCAAATATTCACCTGCCAAACTGATCCTCCCAGGGCACCTCAACCAGCTAAAGTCAGGACTAAATCCTGATCCCCCACCTGGGTCCCCCCCCAACACTCCCGACCTTGGGGAATAATCCCATCATTAAATTTACCTATTAAGCTACCTCAGATCTGCCTACCTACCTACTTCCCACTTCACCACCAGATCCAACCTCCATCCATCTCGCATCCCCCTCAAAGCCCACCAACTGGCACCCCTGGGCCCACTATGCCTCCTGTTCATTCATTCCTTTTTTAATATTTTGCCAAACCAGTCTGTAGGATCTTAGCTCCCCGCCCAGGGACGGAACCTATAACTCGCTGCTTTGGAAGCGCAGAATTTTAACCAGTGGACCATCAGGGAAGTTCGCCCATTCGTTCTTGACACATTCAGCTGGGGATATTTCTCAAATGTAAATCTGAACACCTAACACTTCCTTGTTTTCACCTGGCTGTCCAAATTCCAGCTCGCTCACATTTTCTTAAGTATTGTTTCCCCCTGAGCATGGTCAGGGGACTTTAATCATGTACTTCACAAGACCGTTCCTTTTCCTCAAAATCATTATCTATCAGTAAGTCTGACTCTCATAATAGATCCTAAGCCCCAAGAAAGCAGGAACTATATCTACTTGTGTGTTCAACAATGTACCACAGCACTAAGCACAATGTCTGACACATAATAGGTGCACAGTCAATAAATAGGTTAAATTACCTAAAAATAATTTTTAAAAATATATATCAAAAGTCTTATCCTTCAAAGGAAGCTATTACATGTGTTGTCTTTTCATTATTATTATTATATTATTACTATTATTATTCAGCACCCTAGTTTGAAAACTTCTCCACTTAAGCTTTGTTCAACAGCAGGAGGGGCACTTGGCTTTGGTTCAACAACGCAGTTTTAACTTGTCTATTCCACAAATGTCTCTGTGCTAGCTTCCACCGACAAGTGGAAAGGGTTGCTCGTCCACAGTGCCAATACATTTTAAAAGTTTCTTTTTCTCAATACTCTTCTGCATTAGGACACTGGCCAGCAAGACTGTCCCCCCGAGAATCCTGGCTTCTTTCCAACAAGCAGCAGACAGCCGGCTCCACAGCAACCAACCCTTCAACAACCTGGACCCCATTCTAAACAAACAAAGTCTTCAAATTGAAGAGCTGAAACTGCTATCCCATCCAACCCTTCCTACAAAGAGCTAGATATGGATAAATAAAAGCTGTTTCCCAAGGTCATCACGAAGCTAGAACCACATGACATCATCCTTGGTCAAAACAAAACTACTTCCCAGCGTGACAGAGGAAATGTTTGATACCACATCTTAAATCACCTTCAACACCAAAGGCTTAAGAGAAGACAATGCTGTGAGTGAGAAAAAGACTCTCTTCCTGCTGACTGCTTCCCAACAAAGCATCGTTTCCCAACTCTAAGGGCTGATCACTTCCGCCTGAAACATCCATTTCCACCCTTCAGTCAGTGTAAGGTGCCAGCTTGCAGGGAGAAGTAAATGCCCATTATCTTACCCAGACATCTGTGTACCCAGTTTACTAGCGTTTACAGAGGGAATGACAGGAGGAACAGAGAACTAAGCTCACAGATAGTACATAATAGATAATGGAGAGCAAATCAGGAAGAAATTCAGACAAAACAGCGCACCACTCAGGAAGGCTCAAGTTACGGCTGCCGTCGACCGTACTAAAGAACGCGTGAAAGCCGCTGTGGTTTTTCACAACTTGGCAGGACGTCAGTGAGAGCACTGAGAAGCAGAGTCTGAGAGTAAACAGACCAGTGTAACAGCACGTGCAGGCTGACTCTGTACCCTGCCTGGAAGGATCGATGTCCGGAAGAGATGAACACACAGGGCACGCCCTTATGCTCAACCCAACTCTAGAATATTCTGTGTCTTAGGAAATCACACCTACTCTAAGAACCCAAGGCAACCCACACTCACACCATTTTGAATACATCTGGGTAAGCCCTGGTATTGGAATCGCACAGGCACTAAGTGAAAACGTCTCAGTGCTATGCATTGAACATTAATAACTAGATAGTGACCAGAATTACAGCTAAATAGATACTTCAATTTTTCTCCTGTGATCATTTGACTTATTTCCTCTTAATCCTAATTTCCCTCTGTTAAAAATATTTTTTCATAATTTTACGAATTCAATGACCAGGTGTAGAATCTGTATCTCTGAGTTTGCCCTTTTACGGAGACTGCCAGGCGGACAAGCCAATGAAGTCTTGTCTTCACAGTTTGGGAGCAAAAAACAGCACCTGGAGCGCTTGAGGAGCTGTTGCTCAGTGACTGAGTTGGGTCCATCTCTTTGCAGTCCCATGGACTACAGCACACCAGGCTTCCCCTTCCTTCGCTATCTCCCGGAGTTTGCGCAAATGCACGCACACTGATTCAGTGATCATCCAACCATCTCATCCTGTCACCCTCTTCTCCTCCTGCCCTCAAACTTTCCCAGCATCAGGGTCTTTCCAATGAGTTGGCTCACTTGAGGGGTGGAGCCCAGAGGAGTTCCAAAAAACAGGACTTCTTTTTAAGAGGGATTGTATTATTTACTTAGAAGATCGCTTTTCTAGCCTAAAAGCAAAATAGGTGTCAAGATTCTTAGTCAGAGAACCTGCCAAAAAAAAAAAGCTGAAAACACTCCAAGGTGATTATACAGAATCAAATTTCAGAACCATGGAAAACAGCCATGCAGCTGACCACACACAATCTCTCACTTTGAATAACTTTATCACTTCAAATAATATACTTTTCTTTGAACTCAAAATAATACACAAAATAAAACAACAATCACCCAACAACACTCGTGTGGTGCTGAGATTCTGGGTTAGTTATATTTTTTTAGTTACAACTTAAAGTGGGCCCATGAAGATGCTCCTTCAAAACCTGAAATTAATTACACACACACACGTATCTGGACTTCTCTTATGGCTCAGATGGTAAAGAATCTGCCTGAAATGCAGAAGACCTGGGTTCAGTCCCTCGGTTGGGGAGATCCCCTGGAGAAGGCAATAGCTACCTGCTCCAGTATTCTTGTCTGGAGAATCCCATGGACAGAGGAGACTGGTGGGCTACAGTCCACGGGGTCACAAAGATTTGGACACAACTGAGTGACGAACACACATGCATGCACACACACATTTAAGTCCTTTGAAACAAAACGATGATTATAAAATCTAAAACACAGTTTATTAAGTACCCTATGATTTTAATATGCAACTGTTTTAGATCACAGTTTGCCTTATTCTCTCTCTCCCTCTCTCTTTTTTCTTTCTCTCCCCCTGCCCCCACCTTCTCTTTCTCTCCTTATCTCTCCCTCTCTCTCCTCTCTCTCCAAACACCCACCGAAAAGACCATACACTGGGCCGTAAAATAAGTCTCAATAACCCAACAGCCGAACACCTACGTCTCAATACTAACTCAGAATGTGAACTGTGTCTGGAGTGTGAATGCTGATGGCGGTGCTTCATGAACCCGCCAGGTGCTATTATCATCCTGCTCCTATGGCAACCGCGGTCCCGACAACACACCAGGGCAAGACACAGCACGGAGGCAATCTCAGAGCCAATTCTTACTCCCTCTCTTTACTTGGACATAAAGTCAAAACGTAGAGTGAAAAGGCACCAACTTAGGGGAAACCTGCATCTATGCTCAATGCAGAAAAGAAACAGTTTGCAATATCCTGTAATAACCAATAATGGAAAAGAATATATGCACAAGTGTAACTGAATCACTCTGGTGTACACCTGAAACTAGCACAAAATTGTAAATTAACTATACTTCAATTGAAAGGAAACAGGTGGAGAAACAGGCATGCTCATCACAGCCGCTGGGGGCAGGGACACACCCCGGACCACAGGGCCCCCTCCACAGAAATCCAAGAATCCAAACCAGGAAGAATGAACCAGCCCAAAACTCCCTAAAACAGAACACTGTGCAGTTCTGTCAGCAAAGCCACCATCGGCGGACATGGAAATATATTTATAAGCAACTCCAAAAAGACAGGCTACTACTCACTCCCTCCTATTTAAGAGAAACAGTGTGTGTGTGTCTGAAGGAAAGGAGTGTCAGGAAAAGCAAAGCCCACTCAAACAGCAGCAGTGATGAGCTTCAGGCAGCAACGGGGTCACGGGTAGCTATGTCCTTGCCGGTATTTTTCTCTTTCTGCTCAAGAAGCCGTATTATCTCACAGAAGAAAAACAACCGAAAAAAGAAAAGGAAGAGGAAGGGAGAGGAAAAAATATTAAAAGATCAATACAACATTAGCTCATCTCTTTGCAGCATTATGACTGGGAAAGGACACCTGTTTAAATCCTTCATAAATCTCTGTAGTTGTAAGCTCTGGAGCTGAGCTGCACAATAAAATGACTACAATTTGAGTCTCGAGAGGGGCCTCTTCATGTGGATTGCAGCAAAAGGACTTGAGAGTCTCTTGCTCCTGGAGCCTCATGAGAAGAACTGACACCTGGAGAAACAGCAGCAAGTCACATATGGGCAGGAAAGTTCTGTATTTTCAACACAATGTGCTCCCAGCCCACGGGAGCTGCAGGGGACAAACCCCACTAGTGAATCAAATATTCTTGACATTACACAATACCTGGTACCTGGAAATTTTCCTTTTCCTTAAGATTTCAAGAAAACACATATGACATCAACCGGTTCTGAACCAGGCACCATGCTGTCGGGAATGCAGGCGTAAAGACGACGCAGCAGCCCACAGCCCAAGAGGCAAGGAGCCGGTGGTTGGGGTGATCGATCACTGGGAGGAACAAGAGTGATCGCTGGGAGATTCACCTTCCTTGATCCCATGAGGTAACATCACTGCGGAGCCCACCCTGAGCTATCACAGGCCGTGATGAACAGGTGAGGATGCGGCGGCCAGTCCTCCCCATCATCTCATTGCCAGACATGAGGGGCGTGGCCGCAGCCTGCTCAAGTCAGCACCTCATCCAATCAAGAATTTGCACTACTTCAGTTGTATCACGTGCAATCTCTTGATCAAGCCTATTTTTAAACTCTGGTAGAGTATCACATTATACATATTGCCAGCTGCAGAATTGGTATTGCTTATCTCAGCAAAAGAGATTGTTTGCATGGAAAGATCAATGGCACTCATTAACTTTCTAATACTTCACACTTTTTGAAATGTTTGGTTTTTATGTGATTATATTTAAAACTTTAGTAAATACTGAAATAAAATCATATTAACCAGCTGCCTAAAAAAAAAGCAGGAGGCGGCAGGGGAGGATTGAGAGGGGCGGAATCTGTGAATTCCTGTGCCAGAGCCCAGCATCCCATCAAGCTCCTAACACACCCCGAATCATTCCTCTGCCCCCTCCGTCAGTGAGGACAGACAGGAGGTGGATCCAGGCCAAGGCTTCAGCGCTGACAGTGAAGATGGTGTTGCAGTGTGACAGCACCCAAAGAGGAGCTACAGAGGAAAGGCTGGCTTCCTGGAAGCCAAGCCCACTGGGAGGACGCCAGAATGCAGCCAGGGAATGCCAGCCACTGGGATCAAAACAGAGACAGCGATCATAATGACAGGCCTGAGCTGTCAAGAAAGATGTTACGTTTGGTGAAAATAAGAGGGGAATGGCATGGAAACTTCTTAAAATGTTTCCATTTAAACACTGCAATTTTAAAATTCCCAAAACCTAGTACTGAGTCCTAGGGGTTCAGGAAAGCAAAGATTCATGATTCTTACGATAAAACAAGCAAACCAGTATGAGTGGCCCAAATGCTCTTTAAAATGGTGTCTGAAACAGAAAGGAAAGTGCTCCCCTCCACCCACACCCTCCCCAGTCTTCACAAAATGCACCAGAGCCGCTTCCCTGGACTTGAACTCACTCTGTCTTTGTCATCTGCCACATCACAGAGGATGTCGTCGAGATCCAGAATTCCTCCATCTCCGTGTTCTAGTCGATGCACTTGTATCCAGTAGTTTGGATCCTGTATGAGAGTATACAGCAAGTTAGCACCACCAAAAGGGAACGCAACAGTTTAAACTGGGATAAACTCCTGCCATGAAAAGGAACTGACCTCATCAATACAGCACTTGATTGGAAATTCAGGTGGCTCCCCATGTTTGAGTCCATTTATGTTTTTTTATGATGGAGTCACGCATGCACATCCCTTTGGCTCAGACACTGATATACTATTGTGATAGGAGCTGCAGAAACCAGCACAGCTCACGGCACACAAGAGTAACTCTTCTGAAGTATGCTGAGTTTCCCATGGTCCAATACGAAATACCTAATAATCTCCCCAATCCAACCCATTGAGACCTTCTAATAAGCAAGCAACACATACTGTGTGTCTGAAAAACTCTTGTTGCAGCCTTTCTGAAGAAAAGGAGGCTGTCTGCATTGGTGGCTCTAAGCAATCACTGCAAACAGGTCTAAAATATACTGACACAGAAGAATGTTAAGACCACAAGTGAGCAAAGCAAGCTCAGAACAGCATGTGTGCTTGAGTCTGTTTTAAAAAGACAAAATTACATATGCTCATATGTGGGCATAGAAAAATGTCCCCAGATAGACACACCAACATGTTAATATTTATCCCTGAGGGGTGGGGCTGGGGAAGAAGGAAGACAAAGGACTTCATTTTAAGTGTTACACGCTTCTGCCTGGGTGTGTGTGCACACTTATGCGTGTACACATATACACATGCACACACACATGCACACACAACATATATACCACAGAATATAACATCAAACTAAGTTCTAAAATGACGTGAGGAAAAAACATAGCTGTTCTTCAGCTTCTACAATCATTCTCATTTGTATATTCAAAATATGTACTAAACTATAACCTTTGTCATTAGCTACTGAATCATCCATAGCACAGAATTACTAATAAAAAGTTCAATTCACATTAACACTCTATTTTACCAACTTAAACAGTGATGTCAGGTACAGCTCTTTCTGAGAGGAAGGGCTGGGGTGGAGGGGTACAAGATTAATGACAGTTATTAATAAAAACACAGACTATGGACCCTACCCTATATCTACTGACTCAGACCTTCCAAGGGCGGAGCCAGGGACTCCAAAGCCCTCCAAGGCAATCATTACAATGGAACATGTATTATCAATCCCTGTCACTTTTTAACCAGCACAGAAAAACCGTTCAGATTCCAGTTCTCAAAGTTATTACACAAGACCATAGAATCCACTATGCCAACACGCCACAGTTGCTCTGCATGCACCCTCATTTATCTGGACTTCTTTAAAAGGAAATTCAGGGAATTCCCTGGAGGTGCAGAGGTTAAGACTCAGCACTTTCAGCCGAGGAACTAAGATGCCACACAGCCAAAAAATTTAAAAAGAGAAAGAGATTCAGTACTGACATCAACTGTTCATCCAGAACACAGACAGTAAGCTTCTAGAATACACATGCGCGCGTGCACACACACACACACACACACACACACCCCTCTCCTGGCATCCCCTTCATACATGGGCCTTACTCAGCTAATTCCCTGGTTACATTAATCACGTCACCTAGAGAGTTCTTAGGAAACCCGCTGCTGCCAGTCCAGCCAGGCTCCAGAATTTTTCTTTTCTAGATTTGTTGAGCTGTTAAAGAACAAAGTCCTGAAACAAACTCTACTTCTATTCTTCCTTCCCAAGTGGCGTTCACTCTGCAAGAGAACTGGGGAAGAATGAATCACCCGGGGGGTGAATAAAGAGAAGGTGGTCCTTTACCAACATATCCAGCCATTTATCACTGAGCCACCCTGTCCTCTGCTTCCCCCAAGCAGGATGACCTAACCAGCTTAAATATCCGCTTTCATTTCTGAAACACTTTTAAGCACACAAAAGGCAATGTGTGCATGCTCAGTTGTGTCCGATTGTTTGCAGCCCCATGGCGCCCGCCAGGCTCCTCTGTCCATGGAATTTCCCAGGCAAGAATACTGGAGTGGGTTGCCGTTTCCTACTCCAACACAGAAGCAAACTGACCCCTAAAACGTAACTTACAAAACACGTTCTTAACACCTCTTGACCCTCCTCACTCTTTCCACATGAGATCATAATCTACTGCCTTTCTATAACATTTGGAGGTACTCACTGGAAATAAATTCCCTCCTGAAGATTTCCCAGTCTCTTAAGCTGATACTGGGGAACCTACCACAGTCCCGCCTCCTCCACACCACTTCCGCTCCGCAGCCTGCACTGTGTCCTGTACAAACGCACCCCTCCCCACTGCGCCCGGTGTTTGGAGCCCCATCCCTCTGGGGATCAGCCCTTATCCCCCAGGCTGATCACTTCCATCCCTCAAGACTCCTCAGCCAGCCTCTTCCCCAAGAGCTTCTCCTGAGTGGAACATCCCAAGAAAGGTTAAAAGTCTATCTCTAGCCTTACTGTTAAAGTTCCTAAAAACCATTAACAGTATGATGCAAACTAGCACATATCGGATGGATAAACAAGGTACCCTTATATAGCACAGGTAACTGTATTCAATATACCTGTGATAAACCATAATGGAAAAGAGTATTTTTTAAAAAGAATGTATATATGTGTATGACGGAATCAGTTGTACAGTAGAAATTAATACAACAGTGTAAATCAACTATACTTCAATAAAATTAACTTTTTAAAATCATAATAGCATGGAAAATAGCACTCAGATGTCAACTCAGAGTCTTAAAAAGTTGTTAATACTGTATTTTTGCAGATGCTAAAATAATTGTATGAAATCTTCTGCGGACCCTACTTTTGTCCTTGAGCCACCACACTTTGATCCTCTTGACAGCAAAGTATTTGAAAGATCTGTCATCTCAGACTCTTCTTCTCCTACAGCCCCATGCCAGTCAGGCTTCCTCCCCACCACAAGTGCCAAAACTGTCCATCGAGGCCACCAACAGCCTCCATGTTGCTAGCGAGTTCTCAAGACCCATATTCCTTGGTCTATCAGCAGAATCTGACACTGCTGGTCACTCCCTCCTCCTCGAAATATTCTCCAGACTTGGCTTATCATCCTTCAACTGCCTGATCAGGGTGTGTCCACTTCTAAGATTCAGTTGTTGATTCCTGACTTCAGAGAAGTCCTGATTCAGCGGTCAGCTATGCCAAGTAGCCACGACAACACCATGTCAAGGCTTTCATCAGGCTGGTACTTATTAATGTCACTCTGAACCATGTGCTGAATGGGAACAACCGCTTGGAGAGAAGACACAGAGTGGGAATCATCAGTAACCCTAACAGAGCAAAGGAACTAAAAAAAAGTCCTCCCACAAGAGTGTAAAACCAGGATGCTTTTTGCCACTGAGAAATACATCTCCTTGGAAGAGTTATCTCTCAAGAGATGTTAACTGACAGCCTTCGTCCACACAATTCTCTGTAAATACCCAGAGGACTGGCAGTATTTTCAAGGAATGGTCAAGTACCCAGGAGAAAAACTTGTTTTCTAAACAAGTTGGCGCATACTCGTTGATTCCACTTCACGGTAGTTTTCACTAAGAAGTTTGAAATAATTAATAACAGAAATCATTGCTGTCCTGGCTATAGAAACTTATACATACAACTTAACAGAAAGCAGTGATAAGCCACTTTTTAAAATGCCAAAAACATTAATTCTACAATCAGTAGACTTGTCATTGGATTAAAAAAACAAGAGTGACACATACTCAATTTTTTTAAAAGGTCTCACTTACAGTATGGGCATATAAATAACCAAAGATCTGAACAGTAACACGTTTACATTATGATGAACAAAAATCCAGAAATGAGAGACAAGGTTCTCAACAAGTGGCTGGATACAGGACTACCAAGAAGCAAATGTCCCCGCCAGGCAACACTCCTCAAGGTGGATCCGAGCCCACAGAAGAAACCAGGAGACAAACCCACACACGGAATCACTGCTTCTCACCCAAGAGGACTGGGGAAAGATGGAGGGGATAGTTCTATGATCGGCTAGAAAGAAAGCAGATTTGATAAGATGCAAACTGCAAAGAATGCTGATGCGCACTCTATCCCAGGACACAGGAAGAGAGACAGAGGGGGGAAAGTCATAGTGAAAGAATGATTCCTACCCAGACTTCAAGAAATCTCTCACCACTCCACAAAGAGCATCACCACACCGTTCAGTTCAGTTGCTCAGTCGTGTCCAACTCTTTGCAACCCCATGGACTGCAGCACACCAGGCCTCCCTGTCCATCACCAACTCCCAGAGTCCACCCAAACCCATGTCCATCAAGGCGGTGATGCCACCCAATCATCTCATCCTCTGTCGTCCCCTTTCCTTCCTGCCTTCAATCTTTCCCAGCATCAGGTTCTTTTCCAATGAGCCAGTTCTTTGCATCAGGTAGCCAAAGTATTGGAGTTTCGGCTTCAGCATCAGTCCTTCCAATGAATATTCAGGACTGATTTCCTTTAGGATTGACTGGTTGGATCTCCTTGCAGTCCAAGGGACTCCACACTGTACAACAAGGTAATGAGCTTTTCCAAGTGGTGACACACAAGTGGTACACATAAAATGCCCACACACATTTATGTGAGTTTCAGGAAAAGCATCTGCAAATAGAAACAGTGCCCTACTCTTGCTTCAATCACAGTGTATAGTAATGGTCTATAGCCTGTCAAATCTTCAAAGGAGAATAGACTTGTATAACTAGAAAATTCACATTGATCAAAAAAAAATTGAGTATAAGCACTAACAATCAAGACCTACTGTGAAAAATTAAAATTTATCAGATAAGAAAAAAAAATAGTTAAAAACAGACAGACCATGGGTCATAAGAAAATGAAACATAAAAATGATTTGTGAAGGTTAAAGGAAAGGAAACATGTATACCTATGGGTGACTCATGTTGATGCATTGCAGAGGCTTCACAATACTGTGAAGCAATTTTCCTCCACTTAAAAATAAGTAAGTTTAAAAAATGCTTTGTGAGTTCTGAAGAGAAAAAGATTACGTTCAGTGAGAAGATCTGAGAAAGGTTGGTGTTGAGGTTCTAGGAGAATCAGATCCCAGAAGAGGGTGGGATGGAATGAAGAAAGGAAGGAACTTCCAGAAAGTAAAATACAAGTCAGCAACAAAGGGAACAGGAATCAGAAATCAGAATGGGTTGGACCTTTTTAAGTGCAACACCAAAATCTATATGATAACAGCACACTGACTTTAAAACTCCTAAGAGAAATGTTCTACAACACAGAATTCTAGACCTCACCAGCCAGCTATCAGTAAAGCAAGAGCGCTGGTAGAATACAACATTTTCAGAAATGAAGCGCTGCCAAAAAGTTACCCTCTCTCTCTCAGATGGGTACCAACAGATGTGTGCCGACAGAGACCTAACCGCGAATGAGGACACCGTGGCACGTGAGGCCGGGCCAGACCCGTGAGAGATCGCACAGGACGCTTACCGGGGGTGGGAAGGGCAGGTCATGGCGGGAGCTGCCGTCAGACGAGGCCGGGAGAGGACCCCATGCAACTCAACACCATGAGACGCTACTTAACAGCTGGTCAAGTGGGGATGGAATTAGCTGCAAGTTCACAGAAGACCAACCAAAGGAGGGNCCAGACCCGTGAGAGATCGCACAGGACGCTTACCGGGGGTGGGAAGGGCAGGTCATGGCGGGAGCTGCCGTCAGACGAGGCCGGGAGAGGACCCCATGCAACTCAACACCATGAGACGCTACTTAACAGCTGGTCAAGTGGGGATGGAATTAGCTGCAAGTTCACAGAAGACCAACCAAAGGAGGGTGGGGGGTGGGGGTGAATTGTTCGTTCCAGAGAAAACATACAAGTTGTCCAAGAATAAGTAATAAAGGTATCTTACATGGTTCAGCTCTGAGCAGTTTTAAAAGAAAATAATGTGACATCAAACATCACATTTGTGTGTGTGTGTGTGAGAGAGAGAGAGAAAGAGACAGAAATCCAAGAAGTGGTTGCAAGAGAGGGAGGCAAAGCACACACAGGGCCGAGAAACAGGGTTCAGTCTTCCACCCTGAGTCAAAAGACAGACAAAAGGAAGTAACATAACTGTTCACACAGAAATATGGAGGAGAATGTGGAATGGACCAGGCACAAAGTTGGAAAAGACAACCTCTCTAGGAGATGCTGCTCTTTTCCATGAGAATCCTGGTAGAACCACTTGACTCTGCACAACTATAATGTCCAGAAACCAAATGACAAGAAATTGTTGGAAAACATCCTTAAAATAATGGGCATGGTGGCACAGGGCTTCAAGGTTAGCATCTGTCCATCCTATGATCCAAGGAAAGTTATGATGCAGAGACAAATGAAGTCACTGGTAATGACATCACAAACAGAAAGCATACTCTCTTTAAAGTCACTAGAGGAGCAATAGAAAGTCAGTAGGATTGATGTCTCCTGCTAGATTATCTTGGTAAGTATCTTTCCAATCTACTTAAACCAAAAGCAAGAAACTTTAAGTATGTTGCAAAGTGGTTTGTTTTTTTTTTTNACTGGTAATGACTTCACAAACAGAAAGCATACTCTCTTTAAAGTCACTAGAGGAGCAATAGAAAGTCAGTAGGATTGATGTCTCCTGCTAGATTATCTTGGTAAGTATCTTTCCAATCTACTTAAACCAAAAGCAAGAAACTTTAAGTATGTTGCAAAGTGGTTTGTTTTTTTTTTTTAATGAACATTGGTAGTTCAAGATAGACATGATATAGTCCATCCTCAGTATGGGGTTCCAAGACTTATGGGGACATCAAGATCCAGATGCTCAGTCCCTGGTACAAAATGATGTAGTATTTGTATATAACCTACCACCTCCTCCTGTATACTTGAGATGATGTATAATACCTAAAACAATGCAAGAACTGTGTAAATAGTCATCTGTGTGGATGGCAAATTCAAGTTATGCTTTTGGAATTTTCCGGGATTTTTAAAGATATTTTCAGTTGAAATCTATAGATCAATTGATCAATCTCTGCTGCCCCCCTTTTCCACCCCAAACCACACCCAATACTCATGACACCACCTCACCACCACCACACAACAGAGCAAACCACAAACCTGCTGCCCCCCTTGAAGGGTGGATGGCTGCATTTAACATGTCGATCAAAAAAGAAGAAGGCAGCCTGAAACCAAAGGTGAATTCCAACCCCAAGGAAATAACTGTCTGGCATTCTGCTTTATTAGAATCAGCACACAATCACTCTACAGTCCAGTAATATGGGAAATCAGCCCATGATCGACGTCTGTTCCTGTGACATTACTTTCATAACAGCAAAGACATCACCTGAGCCACAGATGCTCCCCAGTTCCCGCTCCACTCCACAGAAACCATCTAACAGAGATCACAGAGTTGGCTTGGGACAGAGCCAAGGCGAGAATGAGAACGTGGTAACCCAGAGTTAGATGCATTACATCTAATGTGATCCAATCAGTCCATTCTGAAGGAGATCAGCCCTGGGATTTCTTTGGAAGGAATGATGCTAAAGTTGAAACTCTAGTACTTTGGCCAGCTCATGCGAAGAGTTGACTCATTGGAAAAGATTCTGATGCTGGGAGGGATTGGGGGCAGGAGGAGAAGGGGACGACAGAGGATGAGATGGCTGGATGGCATCACTGACTCGATGGACGTGAGTCTGAGTGAACTCCGGGAGTTGGTGATGGACAAGGAGGCCTGGCGTGCTGCGATTCATGGGGTCGCAGAGTCAGACACGACTGAGCGACTGAACTGAACTGAACTGAATGTGATGGGAGGGTTTATAAGCCCTATTTTCAGAGGAGAAAACTTAAGACTCAGAGAGCATAAACTGCTGCCAAGAAGTCACAGCTAATAAAAGCTGTCAGCCAAGACGGCCCCAGGCCTGCCGATGAGTCCCAACCCCTGCTAAGACCCATTCGGGTGGTTTCCCACAGCAGCATCACAGCTGTTGGTCTTCCTACAGCCCCTCCTCCCAATCCTTTCCCAACAGCGTCACTTGTTAATGTTTTGCATAATGAGTGGGTCCGTAAAATATTTAAATAAAAAAGTTTTGATTGTTTAGAAAAGTTTGAAAACCCACTCCCCTCTGTATTACATTCCCGTTTGAACCTCATCCTAGTTGAAGCAGTGGTTCTCTAAGGAGGGTTCCCTCCCAGATCAGCACCACTTGACTACTAGTCAGAAGTTCTAAACCTCAGCTCGACTGAATCAGAACTTCTCAAGGCTGAAATGCTTTATATTTCTTCTAGGTACTATTATTATTATGTTTCAGCTCATAAAGTCATGGGCTAATGCCCCACGAACGCCTCTTTTCTTTCCCACGCCATGTGCCATGCAGGATCCTAGTCCCCTGACCAGGTGTCAAACCTGTGCCCCCTGCAGTGGAAGCATGGCGTCCTAACCACTGGACCGCCAGGGAAGTCCCAGGAACATTCCTTAAATTAAACAGATGTTTGTCACTACATTTTACAAAACATCACCATGAATACATACATAGATGTTTCACAATCACATAGATGGTTATATATGTATCCACCGTCCGTGTCAGATACAAACTCATTCTCAGAGTCATTTCACCTGGAAGCTCTCCCAACACTCAGTCATCAACCTCTCTCACTGCACATGACTTCGGGAGCTGTCTGAATTCCCCAGGCAGCTTTTTTTGATTACTTGCCAGGAAACTTTAATGCAATGAATAAAAGGATATTCATTTGGGAATAACTGATAACTAAACAATATTTTTATCAAGTCCTCTTTTGCTTCTAATTTATGAAGCTTTTATCCCTTATCTTGCCTCTAAAATCAACATTTTGTCTTCATTCCTACTGGCAGTACCATCTCCTCTGACTTAACCTAATCAAGCCAGAAACCTCACCTCCCCACAGGAAATACAGGGGACAGAAAATCAAGTCAAATGACACCACAAGGAAACAACCAGACAAGTCCAGAAGAGGAGACCTTAATAACACAACTGAACTGATTTCTTTTTTTTGAAATGCACATTATCTAGTATCTAGATGCAATGTATGATACTGGAGTGGATCCTGCATCTGGAGAGGAATTTTATCCAAAAAAAAAAAAAAAAAGCTGGGACAATTGAAGAATCTTTCTTATCGTGACAGAATTGATAAACAGAAAATTTTGTGGAAGTGATCAGTATGTGACCCAGGAATTTAAAATGTTTGTCTACATGGTCAAGATGTATATAGAAAATCAGATGTTTTAATAAACAGTACTACAAAATAGGAAACCAGCTACACACCCAACAATTAGAAACTGAGGACATATAACCCATGAAACACTGCACAGCAATTTAAATGCTGTGCACAGAACACCGTGAAAGGTAGCAGCTCATCTTTAGTCTGAAGCAGAGTCTGCAGCCATAGACAATGGGAAAGAACTGCTAAACACACTGGCCACCCTTCTGATTTCCATAAGAAACATAAATGTATAGTTTTATGGTTTTATCACCTTAAGTAACAAGTGAACACATCGCTTCCTTTCCCCTTCCTTCTTCTCCTGTTCTCAATAATGGAATCACCTTCTAACTCATCTCACTGCTTCCAGGCTCCTCTCTTAATCCTCTCTACATCCTGAGACTTCATTCATCTTCACAAAACACCTATTTCATCCTGTCCCTGCCCTGTGATGAGTCACTTCCAGTGACTCACTACATCCTAAACACTAAAACCCAACGTCCTCGGCCAAGCACTCAACACTCTCCAAGCCTGCTTTTCCGGACGCTCTGTGGATCCTACCCCAGGCACCCAGAGCCAAGCCCGAGACAGAGCAGGTGCTCAATAAACACTGGTCCCTTCCCCTCCACACAGCTGAGAGCATTCACCCCACGATTCCAGTGACCCAGGCTGTGCTTCCCTCTCCCGACGGAGATCACAACCACCTCCCCTGTGAAATGCCCTCCAACCCCAAGGTGTTCATCTAGACCACAGATGTGTCACATAATAGCCTATTTCCTTGCATAGGCATGGTGATATTTTTTTATCTCTAGATAAGTTCCCCAAATGCAGGGATCATCGTCTTCTCTTTAGCACAAAACAATGAACCAAACACCACACTGTTGCACAAATAACGTATAAAATATGTATAATAAATAACCCAACTGGACAAAAAAGAAATTTCAACAAGACTTTCTCGGAAAACTAGAATCCACAAAGAGGCTTATGCTCCCCTAACCACCAAAAGAAACCCCATGGACACAGGCACCTGTTGGGATCAGCACTCCCTTCATCCTGTATCCTCTGACTTCAGAGCTCACACAAGAACCTCAGCGTGACTATCCTGGCTGACACTCCAGATGGCCTGAGCTGTGGGGAAAGAAGCCTTCCAGGTACTCTATCCTTCCAGTGTAAAGGAACCCATTTCCTGCAGAAACGCCTTTATGCTCACGCGCAGAGCTGCGTCCCCAGCAACGCTGGCCTGGAAGACCGGGCAGAAGTTGAGTTTATGCTGGTCACACCTGCTTACAACTTAGGAAAAGGAGAGCCAGACAACAGCTTACCGGGACCACCCACATTCTCCCCGATTACGTCCCAGGGAGGGTCAGGATACCCAGGGTATACGGTGGGCGGTACTGTCACTGATGGGCCAGAGGCACCGGGAAAAGGTGTGAGACAGTAAATGAGGCTGAGACCCAAAAGACAACATGGACCTACAGGAGTGTCCTCCCCAACTCCTAGCCTCTCCTTGCAGGCCTGGGGACCACCAGAAAGCTGAAGGTGGGCGCCTGCACTGGGCCTCCCTAACCCTCCCGACTCACGAGGGGCAGCCATGGGGCCACTCATGCACAGCAGTGGTTTTCAGGACACTCATTCGAGGCAAATGCTTCCGGCTCCAAGTGCAGGTGTGAGGCCAGGGGAGCAGGAAGCCCAGCCTGTCCGAGAGCACGGAAGAGGAAGGGCGTTTCAGCTCAGATGTTACTCTGGCTTCTCAGGGACTGCTCTGCTCTTTTGGACGCACTGCTGCTTGCACGAGGATCAAACGGATTTGTCAGGAGGACACATGAGGAAGGGAAAATCTGACCAGGATAGAGCTTTTTCTTTTCTTTCTTTCACTCTTTTTCTTTTTCACTTAGAATGTAAAAAAATAATAATAATGAAAAATATATAAGCCAAGTCTACATGTATATAGACTTGACTATCTTCAGTTTAAGGAAGTAATGTTTTACCCCCAGTGTTACCTATAAAGACATATAGATTTAAGAAGCATGTCATTCCAGCCCTGCACCTGAAGTGCTGGATTCCAAGCTGCAGGGAAAAAAGCAAAAAACCCATAACAATTAAAGGGCTTCCCAGGTGGCGCTAGTGGTAAAGAATCTGCCTGCCAATGCAAGAGACGTAAGAGACCCCTGGGTCGGGAAGATCCCCTGGAGGAGGACAGGGCAACCCACTCCAGTATTCTTGCCTGGAGAATCCTATGGACAGAGCAGCCTGACAGGCTACAGCCCAGAAGGTTGCGAAGAGTCGGACACAACTGAAGCGACTTAGCACACACATACCACCATTCAAACCAGGCCTCAGACCCCTCAGGGCAGAGACCCATCCTGGGGCATCAGCAGCCCACAGCACCTGTACAGATCAGGCAACAACTGAGATCTTCTAAAGTGAACTAAGATGCTGAATGTTTTTCTACTGTTTATAAAGAAATAACCAACCTAAGAGATCCTCAAGGTTCTCACCCAGCGTCACAAAAGAAAAATCTCCCCTCTCCTATTTACTCTCCAACCAGCCAACAAGAGAGGATGACTCAGACAAAAAGGAATTTCTCCGACAGAAAGAAAGCCTCCCTGAAACATGATAAACTCTAATAGTGCAGAATTCTAAAACAAACCAACCAAACTTGACCCCAAAGCAGCTCTCCACTCCCCCATCCTATGACTTAATCCAAAAACCACCTCCCAGTTTTTCTTTAAAGATGTTATCTCAAGTTGCTTAAAAATCCACAATTAATTCCTTACATCTGGCAGTACCCAACCGGACTGCATCAGAAGAATGACTCGTGAACTAACAGAGGAGACTGTGAGGAAACGGTGGGTTTTGAGAGATAACTTGCACCTACCTGGGGTCTCCTTTTTAGAAGCCTGGGCACACAGCCATCCAGCCGCACTCTGTGGCCCCTACACTCAAACTCGGCATAGCCCTCGCTGCGCAGGGTCCGGCGGGGAAGGCCACAGCACCACCACATCACAGGGGTGGCCCCAAGGTGGGGGACAGCAGATGCTGGTGCTCAGAACGCGGCTCCAACTGCAGGCACTCGGGAGGTGGAGGGGCCTGTCCCAGAGTTTCCTGGGACCGCTGATGCCAGAGGTGGAGCACCCTCCTCCTCCCAGGACACTCCCAGCATGGGTCCAGGGCGGGAGCTATGATGGTATCTTCAAAAGATGTGCCAGAGAGCAGAGTCCTCTCGGAGTCTCACTACCATGGACATATTTGCAGGCAAGGAACCTGCATCAGCTTTTAGGATGATTTTCAGCAGAGAAGAGAGCGACAAACCGACAAAGCACACACAGTCACCACGAACACGGAGACCCAGACCCGCGAATGCACGGGGTCTCCTTGTCACTGAGACTTGCTATAGCTCGCTGGGGCCCTCCTGGAAACCCCGGGGAAAGCTCACCCAAATGTCAATGCCTGCTAACATCTCCCTCTGCACAGCAGCAGTCTCCAGTCTCATTTTGTCTCCTGCCCTGTCTCTCCATGGCACTCACAACAGTGTCTGGAAGACGAGCATGTTTTACAGCATCACCCTAATCAAGCCTCAGGACCTGATTCACACACTCAAGGAGCATCTACTCAATGGCAGGCTCTGAACAGACACAGGGTTACAGCAGCAAATGGTCCCAGGTCCCAAGTTGCTTAAACACAGCCCCACACCCCAAAACTCATCAGTGTTCCTGGTGATCCCACACCAAAGGTCAATTTGTATTCCTTTACTAACTCATCTGTTTCCAAGTGTGTTCACACTTAAAATTTTTCCTTGAACATCCCTAGTGTGACTAACAAACTTATCTGGCTTCATCTGGTCAATTTCAAATTCATTTGAAATCGGGGAATTTGAAAGAAAGGGCTTCAAGATACCTTATGAAATATGTGAGCAGATTATAGAGGTTAACGCCATGTCATTTCTTAATCCCTTAGATACACGGTTAGTTTGCTGTCCTTGTAAAGTTTTCCTTAATGAGGCATTTGAAATTTAGTTAACTGTTCCTTCAATGTATTACTTCTAAGAAAATATGGTGCATAGTGTTCCCAAAGAAACAAAACAAAATGCTAAGCAGTGCAATCGAAGCACTAAAACAGGAAATATAGCAGGCACAGGCCCAACATATCCTCCATCATACCTAAAGTCACCGATAAAAATCCTGCGTGGAAGCAAAGAAGCAAATTAGCTGTTTGGGAACTCAGGCAAAACCTAATTATACAACCAGCAATTAAAGCATGAAATGGACTACCTCAAACAACAATAAGACATGTCACTATAAACTTATCAGACAGGGTGGGAAGACAGCAAACAGAAGCAAAGCTGGTTTGTGAAGCGCTGAAGATGCACAGATACAGTAGACCGGGCACAAAGGCAGAGCTCTAATGACACAGGCACCCAGTGGGCATGAAGCCTGTCTACCAAGAGCAACAACGAGAAGGCAGTGAGAAGACCACACGGACTCAGTGGCCCAATGATGCACAGTCATTTCCCACCTGCAGACATTCGCGGCCGTGTGTGTAGCAATGAAGGAGGTAAGTTGTCACACATTGCTCAAGCAGACACAAAAACTGAACACAGTCCAAATAGCTCTCCTTTTCAAAGTGGAAGGAAGATAAGCATTTTCACAACCACCGTAATCTGATCTTGAAAGCAACTCGTCATACAAAATTAAAACTACCTAACCTCCCCTACCTACAACATCCTCTGCTGAGCACGTGTTTACAGACATGTGTCTTGGCAGCAGCAGAGTTCTGAGCTGTCGATCTATCCACCTTTCCAAACACAGGGAGCCTCCTGATGGCAGCAGAACCACGCTCTGCACCATCCAGAGTAGGAAGCAGGAAGCAAGGCCACGGGCCCATCCAAGTTAGAGACTCCTGACAGCAGGAACAGTCGAGGATGTGGAAGAACATCCGTTCAGCGGCTCCTAAGGACTGAAAACACTGTACTCTTATTGCCCAGTTTAACAGCTGCAGGTGACAGGCTGGCATGCGACACACCACCAGCCAGTGAAAACCTTAACGCTCAGTCTCAAAGCTGAGCTTGTGTTTTAGGATAAAGGGGTCCAGCCAGGTCGCTGGAGGCCCCTGCTCTCCAAGACTTCAAATCAACTTTGGGAGGCAAACCACGGGCGTATGGCACGGTCACTAACAACTCCTAGGCGTCAAAACTAAGTGCCAGTCACGTGGTACAGGAGTCACAGAAACAAATCAGCAGAGACAAAGAATGCCTCACAGGAGTCACAGAAACAAACAGCAGAGACAAAGAACACTTCACAGAGGAACTATGGCCCCTCTGGTGGGGGACACCTTCAGACAAAGGTGAGGAGGCCGAGGGGACAGCAGGGGGTAGAGCCCAGGCATGACACACAGCCCCCCTCAGCACCTGTCTTGCACCCGACTCCTCTCTTCACAGGACCGGGATGTGGAGAGCCGAGCCACACACACAGGAACTCTGGGGCCAGGCTGCAGAAGAGGCTCTCTAAACCTGAGTGGGAACCACTGACACTCAAGGCCCCAACCCCAACATCATCTCCAGCTTCGTGTTTGCCCTAAACAACTATTTGAGCAAGCTGTCACCCACAGAAGCTGCAGGTGTGAACCCACAGTTTGAGAGCCAACAAGCATTTTGAAAGACCCCAAATCACACTGGTTAAAATTCCAAAACTGTAAGGATTGTGGGATTTTCTTGGGTTACATTCTCCAACCCCTCATCTCTCCTCTTTTTAAAATGAAATCCTATATGGGCTTGACAGTAAAAGTCCTTCAGACACCCCCTCTCAGCCCTGCAGCAGCACATCCTGTTTATCAAAAGACTAAAGTGAAAAGCAGGTCAACAAAACTCTACAAGGAAAACAGAAAACCCGTCTGACATGTGCTGTGTGAGCCAGAGAAGCACCCCCACCTTTCAGTCACCAGCCCCACATACCGGCGGCATCAGGCGTGTCCAGCCCAGCCCTCTGACCACCTCCCACCACCAAGACAGGGCTCTGTTCACGTCACAGCAGAGCCTGGACCAGCACACAGGAGACAGAAGCAGCGTAACATCAACATATCCAAGCATCTGAACACCAGAGCCCGTGCTTAACTAAAAATCTCCGACAAACAAGAGGCAAAGTCCATTTGGACCAAGTGAGTGAGTGTTTTGACACAAAGCATCTCTGGGGCCCATCTCACAGTCACACGACATCCCTGCAAAAACCTGTCTCCATTCCGGATGGAACCCCACACCAGGGTACTGGCACCAAAATTTCAGTTTATGGTGCAAGATATGTGGGAAACAATTGCTCCCACGGGTAAATATAAATCAAGCGTAGACTTCTGACACTCGTTTTTCTTTTTCTCCCCTTACTTTTTTGGAGAAAAAAAAGTGCCTTGGAATTGATGCCATTTTGTACCTTGTCAAGAATTCGTCTCAATGCACCTAAAATAATACCTACATATACACATATAAATGCCACTAGAGTCCTAAAAATGTGGCCAGTTATTTAGGAAAGCAAAATCCATCGTAATTTAAATAAGATAATATGTCTTTAAGGACTGTCACTGTCATTTAATGAGAAGTCACAACGTTATAAACTAAGAAAGAACTTTTCAGACTGATTTGAGGGCACTTGACACAGCTTTGAGCCCCATCAGAGCAGAAGGGCAATGGAAGTACCTTCCGAAGGGCGATGTATTAACTCTGAATCTACAGCAAATATTCAAGACCCCTTGATAAAGCTTATGCAAAGCAATACAATATTGAAGCAAACTGAAAGATATAAGCATCTGAATGCAGAGTTCCAAGGAATAGCAAGAAGAGATAAGAAAGCCTTCTTCAGCAATCAATGCAAAGAGATAGAGGAAAACAACAGAATGGGAAAGACTAGAGATCTCTTCAAGAGAATTGGAGATACCAAGAGAACATTTCATGCAAAGATGGGCTTGATAAAGGATAGAAATGGTATGGACCTAACAGAAGCAGAAGATATTATGAAGAGGTGGCAAGAATACACAGAAGAACTGTACAGAAAAGATCTTCACGACCCAGATAATCATGAGGATGTGATCACTAATCTAGAGCCAGACATCTTGGAATGTGAAGTCAAGTGGGCCTTAGAAAGCATCATTAAGAACAAAGCTAGTGGAGGTGATGGAATTCCAGTTGAGCTGTTTCAAATCCTGGAAGATGATGCTGTGAAGGTGCTGCACTCAATATGCCAGCACATTTGGAAAACTCAGCAGTGGCCACAGGACTGGAAAAGGTCAGTTTTCATTCCAATTCCAAAGAAAGGCAATGCAAAAGAATGCTCAAACTACCGCACAAT
>SJYX01000371.1:232375-246610 GCA_006410675.1 Oreotragus oreotragus | reverse complement strand
TTAGGTGCCCAATATGCTACTGGAGATCAGTGTAGAAATAACTCCAGAAAGAATGAAGGGATGGAGCCAAAGCAAAAACAATACCCAGCTGTGCATGTGACTGGTGATAGAAGCAAGATCCGATGCTGTAAAGAACAATATTGCATAGGAACCTGGAATCTCAGGTCCATGAATCAAGGCAAATTGGAAGTGGTCAAACAAGAGATGGCAAGGGTGAACGTCGACATTCTAGGAATCAGCGAACTAAAATGGACTGGAATGGGTGAATTTAACTGAGCTATCAGGGAAGCCCATTTGATAGTATATGGACTTTTAAAAGTTCTTTCTCAGTCTTTCCTCTATTAAACCTGTGGTAATTGGAAATTAGATTGTTTAAGAAGTGATTTATTTCAGTCTCTGATGTTACCAAGAAGACTACAGGAGAGTTTGGAAGCATAGGAAGCATCATGTGGAAAAAGGAAGGAAATGGAGGCAAGTGCATGAAATATACAAGCTCTTACCATGTAAGAATCACCTGAAGGAAAGGGCCATGGGGTACCTGACAAACAAGCACAGCATGGAACATGTTTAAAACATAGTTATGAAGGCACTGTCCTCCTCAAACTCCCTCTCTCTCTTTTTTTTGGTCACATTTGGGAAATATTAAAACTATTAAAGTCTCATTTACTCTTCTCTGGAATTTTGAAAATTATTTTTCCTGGCATTACTCAGTTTTCCCAAAGTAGATTTTGTTTGTTATTTTCTTTTACTATACTATTTTCTTTTACTATAACATGACCCTCACCGGTCACTTCATATATTTTCCTGCTACTTGCTTTGAGAGCATCCAGCAGTTCTAGGAAAGCAAAACAAAGAAAACAGACAAACTGCAGGAAGAGACAGTAGAAATAAAAGGAGAAATGTTGGTGACCTTTATTTACTAAGAAAATCGCTCCGTTTTCTCTGAGCGGAGTCTCAGAAGCTGTAAGAGTCCCAGATCACTTCCTCTTTTTGTTGCTTTTTGTTTCTTTCTTTTTTGTTCTTTGGCCACCCTTCATCTGTTAAAAAGCAAGAGTGGTCCAAACAGGGATGAAAAGCTGTGGTGTACTGTAACTATTTACATTTAACAAATTAATGACTGTGAAACACAGAAATCCCATGACCACATGTTTAAATTCATTTGAAAGTAAGGTCAAAATTCGAAGTATAAGGCTTTCATGAATGGGAGGCGTGGGACATGTGACTCTTTCTGGACCTCCTTCTCAGTGTCCAGCTCCAAGCAGGAAGGGCACCTGGCCTTGACTATGTGACCTACATCTCATGATCCAGGTATCTCACTGAGGGACAGGCCAATAGTGGAGCTCAAAAAACGTGTTTCCTTCCTTCTGCCATTTTAAAATTGTATTTATATCTGAACCTTGAAGGTCCTTGCAAACACTGGTCAGTGTGCCAGTGGGTGAGTGAGGAAAGGGGGTCATTTGCATTCATGATGGTGTGTGCTGCATGCTCATGAGGAAAAGAAAAAAATGGTACAGTCATTTTGAGCTGCCTGGGGAGCCACAGGCTTCATTCATTATGCCATTCTGCTTTCTTCTCTTGTCTTGAAGTGAGAGTTCTAGCTGGGAATCCACAGCAGCATCGATGCACTTGAATCAGCTTTATCCTTTTTTAAATTAAATTTTTATTATGGAAATTTGAAACATACACAAAAGTAAAGAAAGAATACTATAAGGGACCCTCATGTACCCATCACCAATCTTCAGTGATGATCAATGACACACTTTAAAATACACATCTGTGGAAATAGCTGCAGGGAGATGGAGGTGGGGACTTTTGCACCATGACGGTCTTTGGTATACACCTGTGCATTCCTACAGCTAAAGCTCATACACCTGCATCCATGGAAGGCTTCATAATTGCTTTTGAATTTGGAGAACTGTATCGCTGCCATAGAAAGGGAAATTTTAAATGAACAAGGTTAGAATGACTTGCTCCTAAATTGATGCTTTCCTCGTTCTTAAGACACGCAGGTAGTTAAAGATGTTTATTAACAACTAGGGGCAAAAAGGAAAAAACCATTGGCTGAAAAGTGAACTGTATTTTCTTCTTAGCTGCTTGTTTTGAGATAAGCCAGATTTTGTGTGTGTGTGGTGGTGGGGTGTGTGTGTGTGTGTGTGTGTGTAGAAATGGAAAGAAAAACCAAGATGGAGACATAGAAATACCTCAAGAAAAGCGAAATTACAGCCATTATAATCCTTAAACTAGGCTCTTGCAGAGCACACCTGGTTTTTGGAAAAGGAGGCTTTTCTGATTCTCAGCGATAATGTCAAGTCCAGTGCACCATAACAGGGCCATTGACGCATCCCATCATGTAAAGAGAAATTATACAGCTCTCTACCAAAGTTTTCCTCTGATATTATCATCTTATGATGATATGGTTTCTAGTTAAAAACCAGTGCCAAAGATGAAACAGAACTGACTTGGCACCAAGAATGCTTGTTTGCATGCTGTTAATAAGTTCCAAGTCTTCCTAAATAGAAAGACAGAATTGTAGGCAGTTTTGATGGCCGGCCACTGGGACTTGTGATACCCTATTCAAGGCTCACTATCTGTAGCTTAAGGCTCTAGCATTGGGAACATTATTTAAACACCACGTGCTTTAGCTTACCTACCTGTGACAGTCTAAAAACAATACTTGCTTTCTAGAAAATTGGATGCCAAGAATGTTGAAAGGAAAACTGATAGGTGGCTGTGACTGTTAAGTGCTTTAGAATCCTTAAAAAAAAAAAAAGAAAGAAAGAAAAAACAAGATACCATCCCTAATCTCCATGGTGGCCCATCCCACTGAAGGCTCCCATTCCACTGAGGGCTGGGCTGTCTTCAATGGACATGTGATCTGTGCAGACACAAGGGCTCCACACTTGCTAAATGAATTGTCCTTGCTATCTTGAAATTCTTAATTTTTGAACAGGGCCCCTGCATATTCATTTTTCACTGAGTCTCACAATCCTATAGTCAGTCCTGTCTAGAGGGCCTTCTGAGACATATCACTATTCATGTGTCAGCAATGTCATCTCACTAAGAAAAAGAAAGAAAGAAAAAACAAGATACCATCCCTAATCTCCATGGTGGCCCATCCCACTGAAGGCTCCCATTCCACTGAGGGCTGGGCTGTCTTCAATGGACATGTGATCTGTGCAGACACAAGGGCTCCACACTTGCTAAATGAATTGTCCTTGCTATCTTGAAATTCTTAATTTTTGAACAGGGCCCCTGCATATTCATTTTTCACTGAGTCTCACAATCCTATAGTCAGTCCTGTCTAGAGGGCCTTCTGAGACATATCACTATTCATGTGTCAGCAATGTCATCTCACTAAGAGAGAGTTCACACTGCTACTGCTTTCATGTCTGGGAAATAAAGTGGAGTGCTAGATTTTTAATTTTGTATAACTAACATGCAGCACTGTGTAAGTCTAAGGTGTACAGCATAATGATTTCACTTATATATATCATGAAATGGTTACTGCAGTAAGTTTAGTGAACATCTATCATCTCATATAAGACTTCCCTGGTGGCTCAGATAGTAGAGAATCTGCCCGCAAGAATCTGCCTGCAATGCAGGAGACCCAGGTTCAATCCCTGGGTTGGGAAGATCCCCTGGATAAAAGAATGACAACCCACTCCAGTCATCTCATACAATACAAAAGAAAAGAAAAGAAAAAAAAAAGTTTCCTTTTTGATGAGACTTATTAGGGTTTACTTTCTTAACAACAGTCATATATAAGACATAGCAATGTTAATTATATTTAACATGTTGTACATTACATCCCTAGTATTTAGTTATCTTATAACCAGAAGCTTGTCCTTTTGACCATCTTCATTCGGTTTCCCCTGCCCCTAGTCTCCACCTCTAGAGATTAGAAATCTGATCTCTTTTTTTGAGTTTGAGTTTTTTAAAAGTATAGTTGATCTACAACAGTATGTTAGCTCCTGGTGCACAGCATAGTGATTTGATATTTCTGCATATTTCAAAATGATCACTAGACAAATATAGTTAGCATCTGTTACCACATACATTACTAATATTGATTATATTCCCCATTTTATACATGTCATACCTGTGACTATTTTATAACAGGAAGTTTGTACCTCTTAAATATCCCTCCCTTGTTGGACAAATCTCCCCGCCTCTCTGTCCTCTGGCAATCACCACTTTATTCTCTGTTATCTGTAACTCTGTTTCTGCTTCGTTATGTTTGATCATTTGCTTTTTAGACTCCATATATAAGTAAAATCATATAGTATTTGTCTTTCTCTTTCTGACTTCTTTCACTTAAGCGTAATACCCTCTAGGTTCATCCCCATTGTGGAAAATGGCGAGATTCCATTCTTTTTTTTAATAACTGAGGAATATTCCATTATATATGGATACCATGTCTTTATCTCTGAATACTAGTTTTTAGGAGACTTGTTACTCCCAAATTGTGTATCAAGAAAGCTATTCTGAGAAGAAAACTTAGGGTTAAGAGGACCTTAGAAAATCTTGTTAAGAAATATCTACTTTGAAAAATTCAAGCAGATTGCCTGTAGATCATCATTTCTTGGTACCACACTGATATTTCCAGGGCTCACCTATTTCCTTCTGTTGCATTATTTCTCTGGGTCAAGTATTATTCAAATTCAACAATTTTTACAGTCTTTGAAAACCCTCCATCCTATAACATGAGTTATGAGTTTTCTGATTAGAGTTTAAACACACCTTGCTATCAATGAGAGCAAATATTTCTTATTTTGTGATTCATCTGAAACTTGAATTTTCATTCCCATGATTTTCAAGCGAAAAGGATTATTCGTCTCTGTTCATGTTTGCCTGCTAAACGTTTATAGGCTATTGGGTGGTAACTAAACATTCTAGATTACATGGAAGTTAAGAAAGCATATGTTTTAATTACTTTTGAAAATGACTGAGGATGGAATACTACTTCTCTTTAAGAAATTTTTAAACAAAATCTTTGTTTTGTTGTTTAGTCACCGGTTGTGTCTGACTCTTTTGTGACCCCCATGGACTACAGACCGCCAGGCTCCTCTGTCCGTGGGATTCTCCAGGCAAGAATACTGGAGTGGGTTGCCATTTCCTTCTCCAGGGGGTCTTCCCGACCCAGGGATTGAATCTGTGTCTCCTGCATTGGCAGGTGGATTCTTTACCACTGAGCCGCCTGGGAAGCTCCAATAAAACTTGTATATCTCAGTATTCTAAGTAAGAGATCATACCCTCAGGAGAACAGCTGCTGAAGAGCCTGGGGATGTATTAGTAAGGAAATGCAGCATACCTGGTGGGCAGTGGGAGGCTTTCCTGGTGAGTGGGGCAGAACCAGAACTCAGGCCTCCCATGGAATCCACCTCTTTATGAAGGATGTTATCACATGCATTTAACACTCAAGTCTGATAACTCTATGCCACATTTTCCCAGGCTCCAAAATGCCTGGATTTGTGAATTGTCAGAAAGTTTTGATTTATTTCTTATGTAGGAAGGCGCACCTCCAATATCATAAAAAGTGAGTGAAGTGAAAGTCATTCAGTTGTGTCCAACTCTTTGCAACCCCAAGGACTGTAGCTCACCAGGTTCCTCTGACCTTGGAGTTCTCCAGTCAAGAATACAAAAGTAGGTAGCCATTCTTTTCTCCAGGGGATCTTCCCAACCCAGGGATCAAGCCCAGGTCTCCTGCACTGCAGGCATATTCTTTACTGTCTGAGCTACCAGGGAAGCCCAAGAATACTAGAGCGGGTAGCCTGTCCCTATCTCCAGGGGATCTTTCCTACCCAGGAATCGAACTGGGGTCTCCTGCACTGAAAGTGAAGTCGTGAAGTCACTCAGTCATGTCCAACTCTTTGCGATTCCATAGACTGTAGTCTACCAGGCTTCTCTGTCCATGGGATTTTCCAGGCAAGAGTACTGGAGTGGGTTGCCATTTCCTTCTCCAGGGGATCTTCCTGACCCAAGCATCAAACCCAGGTCTCCTGCATTGCAGGCAGACACTTTACCCTCTGAGCCACCAGGGAAGCAGATTCTTTACCAGCTGAGCTACCAGGGAAGCCCAGCCTCGCTTTAAATGTTTCCTTCCTGAAGAATAGACAGAGCTAGGTTTCCCTCGGCCTCCAACAGCAGATCACTTGATTGACATATGCTATAGCTGGAAGAGGTAAAAGATGATCCTCCCTTTTTGTTCCTGCTCCAGTTTAGCACCAGTTGAAAGATCCAGAAACTGGACAGATGGAAATGAACACATCAGCTTTGCGAATGAGGTTTAGGTCCTCAGGCAATCGGGCTTGCTGACTTTTTACCTCTGTTAGTGTCACACTCACTGGGTTATGGGCAGGGGAACCTAGGAAGTCGACATCTTCTGGACCACAGTTGACAAGATAATTCCTCAAGAGAAACCAAGCAAATGCTGGCCATCCTGCTTAGTTCCTTCTCCCTAAATCGTCAATATGAGACAAGGATAAAGAAGTGCTAAGGAAACAATTCTACTTGTGTAAATGTCTTCCTACGAAGACCTGGGGAATAAGAAATGTGTTCCCCAGCAGTAAATTGAAAAAAAAAAATCCTATTAAAGTTTAATGTATGATGATAACGAAAAGTAATATTTCACAAATTCACATTTCAATAATTGAGAAAATGTTCCACATGCAAAAAGTTAAACCCCTTGGGACTTCCCTGGTGGTCCAGTGGTTGAGACTTTGCCTTCCAATGCAGGGGGTGCAGTTTCAATCCCTGGTTATAAGCTAAGATCCCACATGCCTCATGCAGCCAAAATACCAAAACATGAACAACAGAAGAAATATTGTAAAAATTCAATAAAAGACTTAAAAAAAAAATCAACCCCCTTAAGGAACACTGACTAGTTAAAAAAAAAAAAATCTTCAGTCATTTCCTCCCTTCCAAGTACTAACCAAACCCGACCCTGCTTAGCTTCTGAGATCATACGAGGGGTGCATTCAAAGCAATATGGTAGTAGACCACTCCAGTGATTCCTTAATGAAACTATTCATTTGGCTGAGGAGATAAGAAGCTTGAGGTAGATGGGCTTTGCCAGGGCCAGTTGGAGATACTAGCCTTTT
This sequence comes from Oreotragus oreotragus, assembly GCA_006410675.1. Classification (NCBI taxonomy): domain Eukaryota; kingdom Metazoa; phylum Chordata; class Mammalia; order Artiodactyla; family Bovidae; genus Oreotragus; species Oreotragus oreotragus. Next base: position 239,510 of record SJYX01000371.1, on the reverse strand, counting down.
ATGATGGCCTTGCATGGGACCCCATTCAGGCTAACCTGAAACCCAGCAGTGCCAGGAGTAGATTCACTTCTGGCTTGAGTTTAGCTGGGTCTGAGAGATTCCCTTCCTGTACACAGCACATTTGTAAACATTAAAAATTGAGCTGGCCTTATTTCAGGGGTAAAACTTTACAGCAGTGGCCCCTTGCACCCATCTGCCTCCTCAGGGAGTGCCGATGAATTTGGTGCTGATTGCTGGGATCAGCACATATTACTTGCAAGAAGGAAGAGTAGAGGATGTGTGCTCATCTTCTCCTGTGAGAACTCCAAAATTACAACTCACTGCTGAAGTACCATTGACAGGAGAATGTTGGATCCCACCAAAAAAAGATACCCCAGGTCCAAGGGCAAAGGAGAAGCCCAAGAAAGACGGTAGGAGGAGCAAAATTGCATTTAGAATCAAACCCCATACCCACCAGAGACACTTGGAGGGCTCAAACAAAACCTTGTGCACACCAGGAGACCCCACAGAGACTGAGAGAGACCTGCCTTTGAGTTTGAGCATCTTCTGCAGAGGTATGGGTCAGCAGTGGCCTGCCAAATTGGCAGGGGCTCTGGGTGCAGTAGATTTGGGTATAGCATAAGCCCTTTTGCAGGAAGTCACAATTAACCCCACCATAAAGCCACCAGAACTTATACGAGACTGGGAAAACAGACTCTTGGAGGGTACAAAGAAAACCATGTGTGCATCTGGACCAAGGAGAAAGGAGCTGTGATTGCCCAAGAGACTGACTCTGACTTGCCCGTGAATGTCTAGGCATCTCTGGAGAGGCATGGGTCAGTGGTGGCCTGCTGCAGGGTTGGGGACACTGAGTGCAGCAGTGCATGCACGGGATCTTTTGAAGGAGGTCATCATTATACACAGCACTGCCCATCAACAGAAAACTGGATTAAAGAGCAGGGCCCAGCCCAACAGAACAAGACCCAGTTTCCCCCTCAGTCAGTCTCTCCCAGCAGGAAACTTCCATAAGCTTCTTATCCTTATCCATTAGAGGGCAGACAGAATGAAAACCACAATCACAGAAAACTAATGAAAACTGATCACATGGGCCACAGCCTTGTCTAACTCAATGAAACTATGAGTCATGCCGTGTAGAGCCACCCAAGACAGATGGGTCATGGTGGAGAGTTCTGACAAAACATAGTCCACTGGAGAAGGGAATGGCAAACCACTTAACTATTCTTGCCTCGAGAATCCCATGAACAGTTTGAAAAGGCAAAAAGATAGACACTGAAAGATAAACTCCCCAGGTCGGTAGGTGCCCGATGTACTCCTGGAGATCAGTGGAGAAATAACCCTAGAAAGAATGAAGAGACAGAGCCAAAGCAAAAACAGCACCCAGTTGTGGATGTGACTGGTGATGGCAGTGAAGTTCAATGCTGTAAAGAACAGTATTGCATAGGAACCTGGAGTGTTAGGTCCATGAATCAAGGTAAATTGGAACTGATAAAACAGGAGATGGCAAGAGTGAACATCGACATTTTGGGAATCAGTGAACTAAAATGGACTGGAATGGGTGAATTTAACACAGATGACCATTATATCTACTACTATGGGCAAGAATCCCTTAGAAGAAATGGAGTAGCCCTCATAGTCAACAAAAGAGTCCAAAATGCAGTACTTGGATTCAGTCTCAAAACAACAGAATGATTTTTGTTCATTTCCAAGGCAAACCATTCAATATCACAGTAATCCAAGTCTATGCCTTGACCAGTAATGCTTAAGAAGCTGAAGTTGAATGTTTCTATGAAGACCTACAAGACCTTATAGAAGTAACACCCCCAAAATATGTCCTTTTCATTATAGGGTACTGGAATGTAAAGTAAGAAGTCAATAGATAGTTGGAGTGACAGGCAAATTTGGCCTTGGAGTACAAAATGAAGCAGGGCAAAGGCTAACAGAGTTTTGCCAAGAAAACACACTGGTCATAACAAACACCTTTTTCCAACAACACAAGAGAAGACTCTACACATGGACATCACCAGACAGTCAATACCGAAATCAGATAGATTATATTCTTAGCAGCTGAAGATGGAGAAGCTCTATACAGTCAGCAAAAGCAAGAAAGACTGGGAGCTGACTGTGGCTCAGATCATGAACTCCTTATTGTCAAGTTCAGACTTAAACTGAAAAAAATAGAGAAAACCACTAGACCATTCAGGTATGATCAAAATCAAATCCCTTACAATTATCCAGTGGAAGTGACAAATAGATTCAAGGGATTAGATTTGAGTGACAGAGTGCCTGAGGAACTATTGACAGAGGTTCGTGACATTGTACAGGAGGCAGGGATCAAGACCATCCCCAAGAAAAAGGAATGCAAAATGGCAAAATGATTGTCTGAGGAGGGCTTACAAATAGCTGAGAAAAGAAGAGAAGCAAAAGGCAAAGGAGAAAAGGAATGATATACCCATTTGAATGCAGAGTTCCAAAGAATAGCAAAGAGAGATAAGAAAGCCTTCCTCATTGACCAGTGCAAAGAAATAGAGGAAAACAATAGAATGGAAAAGACTAGAGATCTCTTTAAGAAAATTAGAGATACCAATGGAACATTTCATACAAAGATGGGCTCGATAAAGGACAGAAATGGTATGGACCTAACAGAAGCAGAAGATATTAAGAAGAGGAGGCAAGAAGACACAGAACTGTACAAAAAAGATCTTCATGACCCAGATAATCACAATGGTGTGATCATTCACCTAGAGCCAGACATCCTGAAATGTGAAGTCAAAGGGGCTTTAGGAAGCATCACTATGAACAAAGCTAGTGGAGGTGATAGAATTTCAGTTGAGCTATTTCAAATCCTAAAAGATGATGCTGTGAAAGTGCTGCACTCAATATGCCAGCAAGTTTGGAAAACTCAGTAGTGGCCACAGGACTGGAAAAGGTCAGTTTTCATTCCAATCCCAAAGAAAGACAATGACAAGGAATGTTCAAACTACTGCACAACTGCACTCATCTCACACACTAGCAAAATAATTCTCAAAATTCTCCGAGCCAGGCTTCAGCAATACATGAACCGTGAACTTCCAGATGTTCAAGCTGGATTTAGAAAAGGCAGAGGAACCAGAGATCAAATTGCCAACATTCACTGGATCATTGAAAAAGCAAAAGAGTTCCAGAAAAACAACTTCTGCTTTATTGACTATGCCAAAGCCTTTGACTGTGTGGACCATAACAATCTATGGAAAATTCTTCAAGAGATGGGAATACCAGACCACCTTACCTACCTCCTGAGAAATCTGTATTCATGTCAAGAAGCAACAGTTAGAACAGGACGTGGAACAACAGACTGGTGCCAAATAGAGAAAGGAGTCCATCAAGGTTGTATATTGCCGCCCTGCTTATGTAACTTAAATTCAGAGTACATCATGTGAAAAGCTGGGCTGGATGAAGCACAAGCTGGAATCAGTATTGCCGGGAGAAATATCAATAACCTCAGATATGCAGATGATACCACTCTTATGGCAGAAAGCAAAGAAGAACTAAAGAGCCTCTTGATGAGAGTGTAAGAGGAGGGTGAAAAGTTGGCTTAAAGCTCAACATTCAGAAAACGAAGATCATGGCATCCAATCCCATCACTTCTGGCAAATAGATGGGGAAACAGTGGAAAGAATGTCAGACTTTATTTTTTTGGACTCCAAAATCACAGCAGATGGTGACTGCAGCTATGAAATTAAAAGATGTTTGCTCCTTGAAAGAAAAGCTATGACCAACCTAGACAACATATTAAAAAGCAGAGACATTACTTTGCCAACAAAGGTCTGTCTAACACCCACTCCAGTGTTCTTGCCTGGAGAATCCCAGGGACGGCAGAGCCTGGTGGGCTGCTGTCTATGGGGTCACACAGAGTCGGACATGACTGAAGTGACTTAGCAGTAGCAGTAGCAGTATGTATGGATGTGAGACTGGACTATAAAGAAAGCTGAGCATTGAAGAATTGAAGCTTTTAAACTGTGGTGTTAGAGAAACCTCTTGAGAGTCCCTTAGACAGCAAGATGTTCCTACCAGTCAATCCTAAATGATATCAATCCTGAATTTTCATTGGAAGGACTGATACTGAAGCTGAAACTCCAATACTTTGACCACCTGATACAAAGAACTGACTCATTGGAAAAGACCCTGATGCTGGGAAAGATTGAAGGTTGAAGGAGAAGGGGACAACAGAGGAAGAGACGGTTGGATCGCAAGCTCCGGGAGTTGGTGATGGACAGGTAAGCCTGGCACACTGAAGCCCATGGGGTTGCAAAGAATCAGACATGACTGAGCAACTGAACTGAACTGAAAGCTTACAGAGTTGTGAGACAAAGAGGAAGATAATGCAGTCAGGGAGTAACAGAATTGCCTTTGATAAAATTGGGTTTTTAGGTCATTTAGGATGCGGAAAGTATAATGGATGAAGGCAGGGCGGTTCCCTTGTCTAGTTTCTTCCTGCAATTTGGCAGTGCTGGGATGGAAGGGTACCTGCTCTCTGGCTGTTAGGTTCTCTCTGTTGGAGCATGCTCCCGTTGGAGGCGAGTGTTTTGCCCATTTGGAGAGGGCAACAACCTCTCTTTTGGGTGATTTGTTATAATGATGATGATTGTTGTTAGATTATTATAGTCGCCCACTGGCAGGATTATAGTTAAAAATTTGGCAGTGTTTTCATTATAAATGACTATTTTTACAGCTCAGCCATAAAAGTTTACTTAGGTCTGAAATTTGATATACAAGCTCTCCATCCAGGAGTGCTTTCCTTTCAAATAGAATCTTAAAAAATGGTTAATAAAATTGGTCTGTCTGATTTTCCTGAGTTATATGAGTATTTTGGAAAAACAGAAATGTATCATTTGTATAGGCTCTGTAACACTTTTTCTCAGTTAGCCTTGAGTTTAAACAAGATGCTATAAAATTTAAGTTATTCAAACTGAGCTTGGATGGATTGAGAAAAAAAATGATATTATGCACAGGGCTAGACTAGAGAAAAGGAAATACACAGATAGTCTTTATATTTAAAATTAAAAACTCTCTCTGTGGCCCAGAAGTGGAAGCTCTTCTGGAACAATTATCACTATGCATTTTTATTATGCATCTTATACCTCTAAGTACATAATCACCTGCTCATGTCTATCTGATAAATAATGAGATTTTTATTTCACATTTGCATTGTTAATTACACTATATTACAGAAGTAAGATATCAGGCATCTGTTATTAATAGAATGTAATTTTTTTTTTAAAAAATAGCAAGGGCACTTTAAATAGACAAAGAGAAAGCACCTTTTATTGGAGTCCACCCAGATCTGTTGATAATGTTTTGTTTGGACTTTAGGGTAGTTGTAGCAGGAATGAAGGAAAAATACCACATGAACTGAAGCTATCAAGATAAAATATAATGTGACTTACAGTCTGGCAAGGGTTTATATCCTTACCCTTGAGGAAGGAATCATGGGTTTTGTAAATGCAAAAGAATATATTTAATGTCGAGAAGGTGAGAAATCTAACCCATGAGTTTCCTCTAAGTGTTTGACAACATCTTGCAATGAAATAAGGGTCCAGTTGGAAAAGTCAGTTGTAGGAATCTCAGGATAACTATCTTCACTACAGAAAGATGGTTCTTCTGAGTGGGGCTTGCTTTCTTCCCTGACTTTCATGCCTAGGGTCTTGTTGAGAGGAGGTGTGGTGAAAAAAGCAACAGACTAAAAATCTAGGAGCCTGGAAATTCTCCATATGCTCATTTAAATATGAGGAATACTGACATCACCCTTCCAACCCCAGTGGGCTGTATGGGGCATTCAAGTGCAATGAATACCCTGTGAGAAGCAGATGAATGATAAATGAATTGCAAGTGATCAAGAAATGACTTCCCTTTGGGAAAGGCTCTGGACAAGCCAGTGGTGGATGCTTAATCTTTTTGGCAATAGATTTTATAGCCTTATCAGTCACCCCAAATGGGATACAGAACCACATATTACCATAAAGAAACTCCCTCAAGTTATTCCCTAATATCATATCATACCCTCCATCCAACTCCAATTTGATTATTCTCCAGGAATATAATTTGGTCATTGTGAGATGCCATACAAATGGAATCATACAGCAAGTAATCTTTTGAGATGGTTTTCCACTCATCACAAAGCCCTTGATATTCGCCAAGTTTTTGCCTATCACTTCAGTTCAGTTGCTCAGTCATGTCTGACTCTGCGACCCCATGAACCTCAGCACACCAGGCCTCCCTGTCCATCACCAACTCCCGGAGTCCACCCAAACCCATGTCCATTGAGTCGGTGATGCATCTAACCATCTCATCCTCTGTCGTCCCCTTCTCCTCCTGCCCTCAATCTTTCCCAGCATCAGGATCTTTTCAAATGAGTCAGTTCTTCGCAACAGGTGGCCAAAGTATTGGAGCTTCAGCTTCAACATCAGTCCTTCCAATGAACACCCAGGACTGATCTCTTTTAGGATTGACTGGTTGGATCTCCTTGCAGTTCAAGGGACTCTCAAGAGTCTTCTCCAACACCATAGTTCAAAAGCATCAGTTCTTCGGTGCTCAGCTTTATTTATAGCTCAACACTCACATCCATACATGACCACTGGAAAAACCATAGCCTTGACCAGATGGACTTTTGTTGGCAAAGTAATGTCTCTGTTTTTTAATATGCTGTCTAGGTTGGTCATAACTTTTCTTCCAAAGAGTAAGCATCTTTTAATTTCATGGTTGCAATCATCTGCAGTGATTTTTGAGCCCAGAAAAATAAAGTCAGCCATTGTTTCCACTGTTTCCCCATTTATTTGCCAGGAAGTGATAGGACCAGATGCCATGATCTTAGTTTTCTGAATGTTGAGCATTAAGCCAACATTTTCACTCTCCTCTTTCACTTTCATCAACAGGCTCTTTAGTTCTTCTTCACTTTCTGCCACAAAAGTGGTGTCATCTGCATATCTGAGGTTATTGATATTTCTCCTGGCAATCTTGATTCCAGCTTGTGCTTCATCCAGCCCAGCATTTCTCATGATGTACTCTGCATATAAGTTAACAATGCAGGGTGACAATATACAGCTTTGATGTACTCCTTTTCCTATTTGAAACCAGTGTGTTATTCCATGTCCAATTCTAA
>SJYX01000371.1:187983-232260 GCA_006410675.1 Oreotragus oreotragus | reverse complement strand
CAGTTCTAACTGTTGCTTCCTGACCTGCATACAGGTTTCTCAAGAGGCAGGTCAGGTGGTCTGGTATTCCCATCTCTTTCAGAATTTTCCACAGTTTATTGTGATCCACACAGTCAAAGGCTTTGGCATAATCAATAAAGCAGAAATAGATGTTTTTCTGGAACTCTCTTGCTTTTTCCATGATCCAGCGGATGTTGGCAATTTGATCTCTGGTTCCTCTGCCTGTTCTAAAACCAGCTTGAACATCAGGGAGTTCACGGTTCACATATTGCTGAAGCCTGGCTTGGAGAATTTTGAGCATTACTTTACTAGCGTGTGAGATGAGTGCAATTGTGCGGTAGTTTGAGCATTCTTTGGCATTGCCTTTCTTTGGAACTGGAATGAAAACTGACCTTTTCCAGTCCTGTGGCCACTGCTGAGTTTTCCAAATTTGCTGGCATATTGAGTGCAGCACTTTCACAGCATCATCTTCCAGGATTTGAAACAGCTCAACTGGAATTCCATCACCTCCACTAGCTTTGTTCTTAGTGATGCTTTCTAAGGCCCACTTGACTTCACATTCCAAGATGTCTGGCTCTAGATTAGTGATCACATCCTCATGATTATCTGGGTCGTGAAGATCTTTTCTGTACAGTTCTTCTGTGTATTCTTGCCACCTCTTCTTAATATCTTCTGCTTCTGTGAGGTCCATACCATTTCTATCCTTTATCGAGACCATCTTTGCATGAAATGTTCCCTTGGTTATATTGAAAGAGTATTTATTGTTGATATGAAATTCAGATTTAACTGGGTATCCTATATTTTCCTGTGCTAAATCTGTGGAAAATTCTTAAAGGGATGGGAATACCAGACCACCTCACCTGCCTCCTGAGAAACCTGTATGCAGGCCAGGAAGCAACAGTTAGAACTGAACATGGAATGGACTGGTTCCAAACTGGGAAAGGAGTACATCAAGGCTGTATATTGTCACCCTGCTTATTTAACTTATATGTAGATTACATCATGCAAAATGTCAGGCTGGATGAAGCTAAGCTGGAATCAAGACTGCTGGGAGAAATATCAATAACCTCGAATATGCAGATGACACCACCCTTATGGCAGAAAGCAAAGAGGAACTGAAGAACCTCTTGATGAAAGTGAAAGAGGAGAGTGAAAAAGCTGGCCCAAAATTCGAAATTCAAAAAGCTAAGATCATGGCATCCAGTCCCATCACTTCATGGCAAATAGAGAGGAAATAATGGAAACAGTGAGAGACTTTATTTTCTTGGGCTCCAAAATCACTGCAGATGGTGACTGCAGCCATGAAATTAAAAGATGCTTGCTCCTTGGAAGAAAAGCTATGACCAACCTAAACAACATATTAAGAAACAGAGACATTACTTTTCAGACAAAGTTCCATCGAGTCAAAGCTATGATTTTTCCAGTAGTCATGGGCTTCCCTTGTGGCACAGCTGGTAAAGAATCCGCTTGCAATGAGGGAGACCTGGGTTCGATCCCTGGGTTGGGAAGATCCCCTAGAGAAGGGAAAGGCTACCCACTCCAGTATTCTGGCCTAGAGAAAGAGTCGGACACAACCGAGCAACTTTCACTTGTATGGATGTGAGATTTGGACCATAAAGAAAGCTGAGCACCAAAGTGTTGATGCTTTTGAACTGTGGTGTTGGAGAAGACTCTTGAGGGTCCCTTGGACTGCAAGGAGATCAAACCAGTCAATCCTAAAGGAAATCAGTCCTGAATATTCATTGGAAGGACTGATGCTGAAGCTGAAGCTCCAATACTTTGGCCACCTGATGCAAAGAACTGACTCATTAGGAAAAACCCTGATGCTGGGAAAGATTGAAGGCAGGAGGAGAAGGGAACAACAGAGGATGAAATGGTTGGATGGCATCACAGACTCAATGACATGAGTTTGAGCAAGCTCTGGGAGATGGTGAAGGACAGGGAAGCCTGGCGTGCTTCAGTCCATGGGGGTCACAAAGAGTCGGACACAACTGAGCGACTGAACAGCAACAATCCTATACTTTCAGTCGCTAAATCTGGCAGTGAAGGAAAGGTTTGCGGCATTTTGTGATCAGTTGCCACCCCCAGGATGGATGGGCCCTGAGCACCAGCCGGACATTTTGAGTGGCATGGTCACCACAGGCCCCAACGGCTCTTGCGGTCATGGAGGCTCTGCTGGGGCAGGCAGAGCGGAGTCTGGACAGCTGCCAGGAGATCACAGCTGTTGGAGGAAACTCAGAGCTGCTGGTGTGGGCGAGAGGGCTGTCTCTGTGCTGACGATCCCTCCAGAGTTCTTCCCAGGGCCAAGCCACCCACATGCCTGGCCTGGAAGCTCACATGGGCTTCTAGGGTCAAAGCTGGTCCCACGTGGTCTGATGTAGAAGTGGAGAGGAGACACTGGAGGTACTGTGTCTGTCCAAACATCCTAGCAGCCATGTAACCCTGCTCCCTTCATACACAGTCATCTAAGCCACAGGTTCAGGGCTTTCCCTAGTGGTCCGGTGGTTAAGGCTCTGTACTGCCAATGGAGGGCATGGGTTTGATCCTTGGCTGGGGAACTAAGAGCCCACAGGCTGCCAAAGACGTTTTTTAAAAAGCAGCAGGTTCATCTCCCAAGCTCCTGCATCCAGGACCAGCCCTCAGTACCTCAGAACAAGGCCGCATTCACAGCAGAGGCTGGCAGTCCCCACCACCCCTACATTTGCAGAGCCTGGGACAAGACTAAACATGCCCCATATTGAATAATATGTCTCCCTACAAAGTTGAAAAATATGGCAAATGCTCTGAGTTTTATACAGCTGAAAGTTGGCAGACTGTTAAGATGATGGAATTTAATTATTACTGCGCATGTCTGGGTGTTCTGTTGAGTAGCCAGTGATGTTTGAATGAGTCATTGAATAAAGACATACACAGTTTATAAGATATATATATGTACCCCCATGTTTTTCTATTCATTTTAGCAAATTTATATTGACATGCTAAAGATTTTCTCATAATTTGTACAGTCTTGACAGTAAACATCCAAAGCAGAGGTTGACAAACTTTTTCTATGGAGGATCACATAGTAAAAATTTTAGGTTTTGTGGGCCATATGGTTTCTTTGAAGATTACTCAAATCTGCCACTAGAATGGGCTTCCCTGGTGGCTCAGTAAAGAATCTGCGTGCAATGTGGGAGACCTGGGTTTGATCCCTGGGTTGGAAAGGCTCCCTGGAGGAGGGCATGGCAATCCACTCCAGTATTTTTGCCTGGAGAATCCCCACGGACAGAGGATCCTGGCGGGCTATTGTCCATGGGGTCGTGAGGAGTCAGACATGACTGAGCAGCTAAGCACAGCACAGCCACTAGAATGTCGTGTCTGACTCTGAGACCCCATGGACTATACCGTCCATGGAATTCTTCAGGCCTGAATACTGGAGTGGGTAGTCTTTCCCTTCTCCAGGGGATCTTCCCAACCCAGGGATCAAACCCAGGTCTNTTGTGATTATCTGGGTCGTGAAGATCTTTTTTGTACAGTTCTTCTGTGTGTTCTTGCCACCTCTTCTTAATATCCTCTGCTTCTGTTAGGTCCCTACCATTTCTGTCTTTTATTGTGCCCATCTTTGCATGAAATGTTCCCTTGGTATCTCTAATTTTCTTGAAGAGATCTCTAGTCTTTCCCATTGTATTGTTTTCCTCTATTTCTTTGCATATATCAGTAGTTTATTCCTTTATATTGTTGAGGAACTTCTATTGTACATGTGTATTGTTTTTTACCTGTTAACTGATCAGAGGACAATTGGGTTGTTTTTATTTTGGGGCTGTTATAAATAAAATTGCTGTGAATATTCATCTACAGGTTTTTTATAAATACAAGTTTTCATTTCCTGAGGAGAAATAGGCAAAAGTGTGATTGCTGGGTTATATAATAACTGTATTTAACTGTATTAAGAAACATCCAGACAGTCTTTCAGAATAGCTTAGTCATCTTACATTCCTGCTAGCAGTGTATGAAAGATCGAACTGTTCTGCATCCATCCATAACAGCATTTGGTATTAACAGTTTTTTTTTTTAACTTTAGCCATTTTAATAGATATGTAGTGTTATAATATATTTTCTTGTATGTTTAATCTGCATTCCTCTGTTAGTTAATGACATAGGGTAATTCTCCATGTATTATTTGCCACCCATATATCCCCTTTGGTGAAGTGTCTGTTCAAGTCATTTGCCCATTTCCTAGTAGGAAATGGGCTTTTGAAGACGTTTTGCTCTGTGCTATGACTGTACTCTCCCTATGGTACTTTCAGAAGAGGCTGTACTAATAAATTAAATTTCTTTCCATCTATTGTGAATGCTGGCCATGCTGTGATGGGCCACAGGGCAGCACTCAAGAAAAACCCAGCCTGTCATTTTCTTCTAATACATCTTTTCTTGGTTCCATTCTCCATGTCTATATGCTTGGAATGTTTCTTTTTGGTTTTTCACCAGGGACAGGAAAATCTCATTAATTCAGAATGATGAAGGAAAGAGGAAGAATAGAGCTAGGATGCCTCGAGGGCAATTACAGGTGAAAAGATGTTTTTAAAGAAATGCAATGAGATTACAAGTCTGATGACTATTGAGAAATCAAGAAAGTCTGATGAGTAAATATTAAAATTAAATTAAATTTTAGCTGATTTAGGAGAGACTAACGCCATTTATAAAAAGATTGAGAATTGACTTTATTAAAAGAAACTTTCATTCAACTTTTGTGTACGTTCAAAATATTAGTTGACTTAAAGTTTTACTTTTCTAGGTCTGGACCATTTTCTGAAATTAAGTTACCTCTGAAAATTCCTGTGAAAGTGCATTTAAGAATTTTTTTGTGGAATAAATAGTAAAAGGTAAATCAATCTAAGTAAAATGACATTTGTGATAGTTTTACTTTGAAAAATCTTTTCAAAGCACAGAATTCTTTTAAAGAAGAAGAAATTGCATGACTGGAGAAGTAGAAGGAATATTGAAAGACTCAATATGAGGAATATTTATTTTGACAGAATTTTATATTGGAATTCCTTTACTTTAAAGCTACCTCCTCGGATATGGGGATTTGGCTTTGTGTCCTGCATGTTGGAGAACCTGCTTTGGCCCAGTACACGTGCTTCTCTCCTTCAAGGAGTGAATTCTGAGCACTCAGTGCAATGCTCACCTGGAGCTTGCACTGTACCATCCTCCTTCAGGTACATCTCAGATCCCAGATCTCTGGAATTGCCTGCCCAGAGGGACAGAGTCTGTTTCCAGGGTCCTCAGCCCCTCTTTCTTCTTCCCTGGGGCTAAGCAGGCTTCCAGCACACTCACTGGTAAGCCCCAGGGGTGCCAGTAGTAGCTGTCTTGCAAGTGTGACTGTGGAGTGAGTTTGTGCTACAGGCAGAGGTTTCCTGTTCATGCAGGTGAAGCTTTGGCTAGGGGCAGGCATCAGGCCAGACTGGAAAGCAGGAGATAGGGAACATTTGTCCTCTAGTCCCGGACCCTTAAACACAGGGCCAGGCCTGCTTGTACGAATGACCCTGCAAGTTTCCAGAAGAAACACATTTCAAGTTCCAACTCAAAATTCACCTTAACACCGCTGAAATACTCCACTTTTAAAAAATTTGTGGGGTGTGCTTTATGTCCTAACAGAGAGACTCTTTCTGACAAAGCCTATAATACTTAGCCTGTGCTGTGGAATTTAGAACTTAATTCTATTCTGTCATTTACAGTGAGCTGTTGTTTTATTTGAGTTTTATTTTGCCTCCAACTAAACTGTGAGTCCCTAGAGATAGAAAATAAGACTTATGCCTCTGTGGTAGTTACCTACTATGTCTAACAGAATTTTGAATATAAGGTAAATAATAAGTACTTGTTGCTTGATGGATAAACCTATAATGCCTTATACATATGTTAAACAAGACTTGGGCTCACAGTTTTAAAATTTGAGATGGCTGAGGAAAGAAGTAGTTTTTTAAGGATGAAAGAGGACAGTATCAAATTAGTGAAAGGAGAACAAAGGAAAAGAGGTCATTTGAGTGTCTGGTTTTGCTTGGGGATTGAACCTGCAAAAAAGGACTTGTGCAGACGGCTTCCTTTCCCCAAGCCCCACCATCCCCTCAGGGTCTTTAAAATCAATAGGCAGACCTAGGGAGGATCTAGTGGATAGTGCCAATTTCAACTGTAAAAACAGCAGTAAGCAAGGGATTTGAAGAGCTCTGTTGTTTCACAGCAAACAACTTATTTGTGCCCAGTTCAACAGTTAATAAACAGAATGGTTTCGTGTGTGATTAAGAGGATTACATGTTAGGGAATCTGCTTTTGCTCTGAAAGCACAATCAACAGTAACTCCCTCTGCCTTTCTGTTCTGATACTACATATCCTCCCATAAAAAGACCAACAAAGTTCAGTTTATTTATCTCAAAATCAGTTTTTCCTTTCTAAGGTTGAAAACCTGGACTTTTTGACAGCTAAAGGCTTTCGTTTGCCTTCTAACGTAGCCTGGTTTGATTTGATTGTCTTCACTCTAGACTCTACTCCTTGCCCACTGCTTGGGCATCCAGGTTTACTCTGAGAAGAGGGCTATACTCCCCATAAAGCAGAGAGTCTCGGAGTGTGGTCCAGAAACCCTGGGGAGCCTGAAGACTCTTAGGAGGCCTGCAGCATCTGTACAATTTCTATAATAATACTAGCTTGTTACTTGCTTTCTTAGCTCACTCTCTCACAAGCATACAGAGGTCACATAGTATGGTGACATCATCACTCTGATGGATAATGGGTTGTATGCTTGTGTATTCTGGGGTCTTAAAGGTTTTTTTGCTGTCCTTTTTTTTTTTTTTTTGGCATGCTGCATGTGGGATCCCAGTTCCTCAACCTGTGCCCCTTGCATTGGGAGCGCAGAGTCTTAACCACTGGATGGTTGGGGAAGCCCCAAGACATTTTAGTCTTAATTTTTAACACAGCCAATATCTAAAGATAGAACCTACATAAGCAAAATGTCTTTGGGGTACTTAATTTTTAAGAGAGGAAAAAGAAACCTGAGAGTAAAAAATTTGAGAAGCAGTGCCTTGAAGACAAAAATAGCTACCTATATTTCTAGTTAATCCTTGAGTGGAAAGGAAGCAAAGTTTGGTGAAAAGTCACAGAGATGATTAAACATTAGAAAGTCAGATTTATAAGAAGAGATGGAAGGAATTGGAATTGATCAGCTCAGCTCAGAGAAGCTCGAGAGATGCCTCAGTAATGATCTTCAGGTATGTGAAGGGTTGATGTACATAGAGAACAAGAAGAAATTGGCTTGAACTGCAGTGTGTGAGATTTGAACTACAGATAAAGAGGGATTCTCTGACAGGGGCTGTTAAACAGCAGAGTGACTGATGGGCTTGTGGAATCTCCTTCTCTGGAGGTCTTTAAAAATCGGATAGATTTCCATCTGTCTAGGATGATTTAAATACAGCACTGCAAGAAAGCCAGGGGGATGGAACAGATGATGTCTTAGGCTCCCCTTCCAGCTTCTTGGTTCTATAATTAACTTGATGAAAGGAGCTGTGGCGATTTGCAGTAAAGGGTTTAGACAGGAATGCGCCTGCTGATCTTGGGACAGATCATGGGTAGGAAGCCAGAGGTTTGCTTCATGGCTGGTGGAGATCCTGTATCATCCAGTGAAATGACTGATGCCTGCAGAAGTCCAGTTCAGGTCAGATTTTGGATTGGGCCTTGGATCCCTACTCCAGAGGACCTTCCTGATCCAGGGATTGAACCCGCATCTCTTACATCTCCTGCATTGGCAGGTGGATTCTTTACTACTGCATCATCTGGGAATTCCACGGACAGTGGTGCCTGGCAGGTTACAGTCCATAGAGTTGCAAAGAGTCAGACACAACTGAGTGACTGAGCGCACATACACACACTGGATCCCTGCCAAACCCTTCTCATTATTTAGGCACAGTGAGAAAAGAAATTTGGTAGGCTGATTTTAGTCAGCTCAGGTGGGACCTGGAAAACTTCAAATATTAGATGTAGGTATTTGAGCATGGAATGCTCGTGATTCTAAAGAAAAAAAGGAAGCAATCCTTAATTCTCTAGAAGGGTAGTGTTAGAAAATCTGAATGGAAAGTATAAAGATAATGTTCTTCACAGACACACTCTCAGTTTTACTGTGTGTCAGTGCTTTATATTTTTCTTTCAGAATTAGTGGAATTTCATTGTTTTCAGCTTTCAAAGATTTTACATTTTATTTTTTAAATTAATTTATTTTAATTCGAGGATATTTACTTTACAATATAGGGTTGATTTTTGCCATACATCAACATGAATCAGCCATAGGTGTACATACTTCCCCCTAATCTTGAAACCCCTCCTACCTCTCTCCCCACCTTAACCCTCTGGGTTGTCCCAGAGCACTAGCTTTGGATGCCCTGCTTCATGCATTGAACTTGCACTGGTCATCTATTTTGCATATGGTAATGTATATGTTTCAACGTTATTTTCGCTTTCTCACACTGAGTCTAAACGTCTGTTCTTTATGTCTAGCGATTATAGAGTTTGAAGTTTCCCTGTACTGGATCAGAGATCTAGAGAATCAGCCACATTCCAAGGTAGTTTGTTTCCTTTTCTTATCGCTCGAATTTCCGTGAACAATGTGCCTGAGTCAAAACAAGAGGAAGGAAAGAATGCAAATTTGCTGCAGTTATTGTTGGATCTTGACATGAAGGACAACACGTAGAAATCAGTAGAACCATCTGTGAATAATGAGCTGGATTAGAGAATATAAATAAGATTTTATCTAAATGTAGACCCAATCACCATGGTCTATGTTGACACTTAAAAAAAAATATTTGGTTCACACATTATCTTGGCTTGGGTTGACTGACAGAAAGCAGAGAAAGAGGATGGGGCTGGGAAGACCCCTTTGGGTACTTTTAGAGACGGCAGGGTTGTTTGATCAGATATCGTTTTCAGGAAAACAGCCCTGGCAGATAGCAGATAACCCCTTTGTGGGAAACGATTACCAGGCTCTCTCTATCTCCAAAAGATTCTAAGAGGCTATTGACCTCTCCTTTCACAAAGCCTTCTAGTGTTGAATGAGATGGGAAGACCAGGTCTAGGGCAACATGGTAAATATGCATTCTGTCCAGAGAAGAGGAAAAAATGGGAGAAAAATCATAGAAGACAATAAGCCTCTTTGATTGTTAAGACCCATATCATGCAAATAATTAAAAGAAGGCATCTTACAACCTAATTCCAATTTTGTGCCTCACATTTATGCCCCTTGATGTTAAATGAGGGAGAAAAGGGGAGAGAGGCAGGGAAAGGCGAGAAAGAAGTAGGAAAGGAATTCTTGTGTTCGGGAAAGCATAGAATGAACGTAGGAAAAGTCTTATTCTGAAAGATGTCCAGTAAAATACCACAGATGGGATGTTTAAATGTACTTGATAATGTCCTTGTGTCTTCTAACCACCTTTGCAGCTAAGCTAGCTCAACTAAAGAAGGTAAAGTGAAGTCGCTCAGTTGTGTCCGACTCTTTGCGGCCCCATAGACTGTAGCCTACAAGGCTCCTCTGTCCATGGGATTTTCCAGGCAATAGTCCTGGAGTGGATTTCCATTTCCTTCTCCAGGGGATCTTCCCAACCCAGGGATCGAACCCGGGTCTCCTGCATTGTAGACAGACGCTTTACCATCTGAGCCAAGGACCACTGCAAAAGCTTATCACCTTTGTGGATTAAGAAAGAAAAATTTTCTTCTCAAACCCAGGAAACTTGTGACTAGGAAGATCTGAACTAGATTTCATGGCTAGAAAAGGGAGACATCATTGCTTTCCTTTTTTTTGTTTTTATTTTTTTTAAGTGTCATTCTGAGGCAGTCCAAGACAGCCTCGCTAAGGGCTCTGGGTATGTCTTTGGTGTGTCACAGTTTGGAGTTTTGACCTTCCCTTTATTTATCCAACTTGTTCTTCAAGAAGTTACCTCTGCCAGCTGTGATAGCCACTTGGCTTCCCAACCATTGTCTTCCAGCCAAAGTTATACTCTTTTTCCAAGGCTTGGTTGTCAGTCTACTGTGGCCTCCATAGCTTCCTTCGGCCCCGGAGACTCCCCACACTGACATAATCCTATCCTAAGACTTACTACTATTCACCTTGCACTAGTTATTAATGTGCATGTCCATGCTTATCACCTAACTGTGTGCTCCCAGAGTAGAAGCCAAATTTCAGATCTGAGTCTTACACCTAGTAGTTGCTCAATTAATGTTTACCTCTGAGTCAAATTTGATTGAACACATCTTTTCCAAAAAAAAAAAAAAGATCCAGATGCTACTAATGGATTTCATTTCTGGAAGCATATTTATTAGAACTTTCAAGAAAACAACATAGTTTATACATGCAAAAGCAGAAGTAATGGGAAAATCTATTTTTACATGCACATTTATTCAATTTNAGATTAAAAAATAATTTTACAAAAAAAAAAAAAAAGATCCAGATGCTACTAATGGATTTCATTTCTGGAAGCATATTTATTAGAACTTTCAGCAAAACAACATAGTTTATACATGCAAAAGCAGAAGTAATGGGAAAATCTATTTTTACATGCACATTTATTCAATTTATTATGATTCAATACGATAGTGACTGAAAGAATGCGTGTGCATGCATACATATGTGCATATATATATTTATATATGAATGCAGACAATTCATGTCTACACTTTGGTTTTTTAGCTATAAATCACATAAAATCAAAAAGAACTAGAATTGAACAAAACATTTAAAATGACAGATTAAAATCCTTAGTGAATAATATCCTTATTTTCTTATGGAAAACAAAATGAGGATGAGCAGAGAAACAAGTAAAATCATCTTTGTATCTTCCTAGTAGAACTTTCTTATTTTTATAAAAATGCTATGCTTTGTAAGGCTGATATATTTTCTAAATTTTTTTACTAATAGTCATCTACTGAAAATACATGTAAAGATGACATCTGAAAGGCAATACAGTCACTGTTTTTATTTTTCCTCTGTCCTTTACGTGGGGAAGGTTACAAATTATTTTCAAGGAAAGAACATGACATTTCTACAGATGCTTCCTTTCTAGCACAAATGCAAATTACAAAGCAAATAACTTTTTTCCCTCATAGAAAATGGTCTCTGTAGTCATACAAAGCACACTTTAAACTGATAAGAGACATAAAAGATGTGAATAATCATTGTTGGAGGAGATACAATTGTGTTTAAATTTCTGCATTTATTCTCTCCCTTTCTGTTTTCCTCCACCAAATTTCTTTTTTCAAATCAGGTTTCAAACACGAATTAATTTTTGCTCGGTGTGAATTTAGATGTGTGAGAGTGTGTGCTAATATATTTTACACCACATTTTTTAAAACTTCCTTTGAGAGATTTGTTTTTATGAAATGCACTATACTTGATTGCATAGTATTTTTTTTTTCTTGTTAGAGGCAGAAATCAACCATTCCAACTCCTACACTTTAAAATGTGGAATCAGAAATTGGGTCCGACTCCAGAAGATAGTGAAGGACAAGGAAGCCTGGCGTGCTGTAGTCCATGGGGTTGCAAATAGTCAGATACAATTGAGCAACTAAACAGCAACAGCAACAATGGCCTGGCAGTAACAGAACCTGGGATAAATCTTGAGGTTATTTCCTATATTTCACTTTTAAAAATTGACATTGATTTGCTTATTTTTCAGCAAAACGATGTCTCTTGTAGAAAATTTTACTGGTCACAATATTTGTGAAACAGTGCAAAATCTGTGATCTAATGAACATAGGCTCTAGAAAGGTTGGCTTAAAAGCATTTCTCTTTGATCTTTTACTTCTCTAGGAGGTTTTAGGGAGAAGCACTTTCAACCTTGATGTGAGCAGGATTCTTAGTGTACAATCGACTCCAAGTTTGGTTAGACCACAATGAAGTGTGTTGAAAGCCATTAGCAATTAAGAGCATGGCTCTGGGCTGATTTGCTTTATGGTATATTTCATGCTGCTCATGCACAGTAGGTAATACACATGAATTCAGCATAAATTTAATTTTGCACATTAAGTAAAGTGCAATAGATAAATTATGCCTGAAGAGGAGCCACCAGCTGCTGTAGCCACTTCAACTAATGTACCCTGGAGGTGCCTGAGCACATCAGTTGTGTCGAACCATTAACGCATCCTGGAATCTGCATGGATACATTTGCTGCGTGGAGTCAGGAGTCGCCTCCTGGCTTTCAGGGAGGGGCCAGGGAAGGGAACTGGTCCAGCTTCCTGGGGCTGAATTGCCCCTTGCCCCTGCTCTGGGCTCTTGAGCATGCTTTGCCATAGTTGGCCTCATTCAAGGACTCAGTGGAAGGATCCGAGACAGGATTTTCTCACGACCTGGGGAAGTGAGAAGGATCAGCAGAGACCCCAAACATCCCCCACTGGCTTAGTTGAAGGACCCAGAGTGGGCATTCCTCTGAGGATCCAGAAATCAGAAAGGATGCATTACTGCAAAGATGGTTGAATTAGAGCTGCTGGGGGAACACTTACTTTCGAATTTCTTGGCATCCTTGGACCTCATTTCTCAACCTTAATGTTCACTTTATGGTCATTTTTTGGGGTATTTAATATATCTACATCCCATACAGGGAATTGAAGCGAACACTCTCAGAGCTTTAAGGAAGAAAACAGATCTCTAGTCTGTGGCAGGGTTCATTCCTGTGGCCGCGAGTGGTGATGACATGCCTTAAGTTATTTGAGATGAGTAAGCAGTTACAATTCTGTTGGAAATGTGGCTCTGAAGGTTTTCAGCCAAACGCTGATAATGGAAGTTTCATCCTCTCGGCCACCCCCTTCTGGGCCCCCTTGACTGCACCTGTTCCAGGCTTGTGCTCTTTCCCACGAGGTGGGGAGGAATGCCTTGTCAGCGCCTGTCATCGTGTTCTTGTGCCCATCGAAAGCACCCTGCTAGGACTGGCTTCTTTTAAAAAAAAATTTAAATTAATTTTTATTGGAGTATAATTGTTTTACAAGGTTGTGTTGGTTTCTACTGTGCAGCTAAGGGAATCAGCTGTGCTTATACATACACCCTCTCTTTTCTGGATTTCCTTCCCATTTAGGCGACCACAGAGCACTGAGAAGCGTTCCCTGTGTATACAGTAGGTTGTCATTAGTTATCTATTCTATACCTGGTTGTGTATATGTCAATCCCATTCTCCAAACTCATCCCACCCCAACTGCTCCCTCCCCAGTATCCATATGTTCATTCTTTATGTCTGTGTCTCAATGTCTGCTTTGGAAATAAGTTCATACTTTTCTAGATTCCATGTGTGCGAGTGTTCTAAGCTGTATCCAACTCTTTGAGACACCAAGAATTGTAGCCTGCCAGGCTCCTTTGTTCTACTGAAGTAGGTTGCCATTTCCTTCTCCAGGAAGAGAAGGGATTCCGACCAGGGATCAAACCCACATTTCTTGTGTCTCCTGCATTGACAAGCGGATTCTTTTCCACTGTGCCATCTGGGAAGCCCCATATAGATTCCATGTATAAGTGATATTATACAATATTTTTTTTTCTTTCTGACTTACTTCACTCTGTAAGTCTTCAGGTTGTCTCTTCACAGCCAACAACTGTACCCTCCCTGGGTCCACTCTCCAAACCCCGTTACCCAGCACCCAGCCCCTTTCTGCACCAGGAAACACACAGTTCAGGCGGGGGTACACAGGTCAGTGATATAGATCGTGTGTGCAACTCTTAGTCTGTCCTGCCTTTCACAGACCTGTTGCTGCATTTCCCTCCAATCCAGTAAAGGTCCCTTTCTGGCCTAGCTGATTTCCTGCTGTGAGTGGGCTTTTCTGAGTTGGGGGACTTCGTCTTGCCTTCAGTTCCCCACCAGAGGTCCTGGTCTCTTCCCATTTTCCTTTTTCTCTTTTCCTTTCTGCCATCCTACCTGGCTGTGTGGGGATTTTTCTTCCCCTTTTCAGTGTCCAAGGTCTTCTGCTCGTGTTCAGCAGGTGCTCTGTGAGAACTGTTCCATCTGCAGATGGATTCTTGGTGTACTTGTGAGGACAGGCAAATTCCGCATCCTTCTATTCTGTCATTTTTGACTCCTCCAGGACTTGCTTTCTGTTCACAGTCCTTTCTCATATCCTTTCCTGGGTTGAATGAGCTCTACTGGCAGCTGCTGCATCTTCAAAAAGGAAACCCAGACCCATGGAGCCCTCTGACAAGGGCGGACCAGACCATCAAAGCATAGTGACAGGAACAACTTACCTCAAATCTGACTCCAGGCTAAGTCCTGCATTATCTGAGTTCTCACAGAAATCCTCTTATCCTTTTCATTTTGCAGAGGAACAACCTGAGGTTTTGAAACTCAAGTTACTTGCCCAAGGGCAGATGCTATGGGCAAAAAGCAGAACCAATGTTCAAACCCAGAGACCTAGATTTAGGAGCTGTGTACTTTAGCACTTTAGGCACTTTACACTGCCTTTAAGTGGTGATTTTCTTTTTCCTGCAAAATAGTATAGATTTTCTTGAAAATTTGATTTTATAGACAAGGTAAGTCACTTTGCCTTTAAATGGAAACTGTCTCTTGAAAAGATACTGAAGATATTCTTCACGTAGGATGTCTATTCCTGATGAATGATTTCATGTTCCTGAGGAGGGGCCTGAGACAGACTGGACAGAGACTCCTATTACCGAATATTTACGTGACTGATTTATAGAGATCAACCTTACTTTTGAGGTTTCCACTGTTCCTTCTAGAAGAAGAACATAGCTCACAAGAGTAATTGCTGGACCTTCTTTGCAGTCCTTCCTTGGGTCCAGTTGGAGGAGAGGGACCTCAGAGAGATCCTCCTGTTGCCTGCTTTGACTCTTTAATCAATAGAAATTGATGAGACCAGATAAGAAATTCAGGCAAGGCTTTAATGGAACTCATATGGGCTTCCTTGGTGGCTCAGACAGTAAAGAATCTGCCTGCAGTACAGGAGACCCGGTTCAATCCCTGGGTTGGGATGATCCCTGGAGAAGGGAATGGCAACCCACTCCAATATTCTTGGCTGGGAAATTCGATGGACAGAGGAGCCTGGTCAGCTACAGTCCATAGGGTCTCAAAGACTCAGACAGGACTGAGTGGGAGCAGAAACAAGAAGCAGATTTCCTTACTCACTCCCTGAGTGGGGTGAGCTGGCGTCTTAAATGGAGTGAGGGTAGGGGTGGGTCAGTGGGTCAGGCAGGAAGGGCGGCTTAGGTGGTCTGCCCACCTGGTGGTCCTGTGTGCAGGGATCACGTGTGGTACTCTGCTTTTGCTCTGGGTGCTTCAGAAGCAGCAGTTGGGTTTTGGCCTTTTTATATCTTATTGTTCACAATTGCCCTCAATGTATATGACTGAAGTTATTTTTATAGTTTCTTTTTATTCTGTTACTTGAGGAGACATTTGTCCAGGAGCGAGTGCAAGCACTCTAGTAGAGGGCCCCAGGTGGTCCCAGCCATTCTCACTTCTAGTGGTGCATGGGAGCTTACTTGTACCAGCTTCCAGAACCCTGTGTGCATTCTCTTCCCAATTCCACCAGCAGTGACATCCCATTAATAGCTTGAAGTTGCATGTGGTAGGAATCTTTATCCTGCAGAAATTTGTAAGCCCTACAAATTGAGGCTTCTTGTTTTTGGTTTTTAGACAGTAAGTTGTGAGACATTTACCAGGACACTGCTGGGCACACACGCTGGGCACTTGGGGGGACTTCAGGACTCTTCTAGATACTCGGTAGTTCTTATTCCATTAGCTCTCCAGTCTAGAACTCATAAAAGGAGACGTAATTTTCATCAGCAGCACAAAGTCTTTATAACAAATAAATAAAGCATTATTCATGCATTGAGTTTTACCAGTGTTGAATTTAGGCATTATTTACTAGGACAAACAGAAGGTGTTATAATACTACTAACAATGTTTACATCTAACCTTGAAAATGGGGTATGGTAGTAGAATACTCCAAACATTTGTCTAAATACACCCATATCCTACACAGGAAAGAGAAACACTAAGAATTTAATGAAGGAAAAGGATATATATCCTGGTGGCTCAGACGGTAAAGCGTCTGCCTGCAGTGCGGGAGACCCAGGTTCGATTCCTGGGTTGGGAAGATCCCCTGGAGAAGGAAATGGCAATCCACTCCAGCACGCCTGCCTGGAAAATCCCATGGACGGAGGAGCCTGATAGGCTACAGTCCATGGGGTCGCAAAGAGTTGAACACGACTGAGCGACTTTCTTTCACTTTTCTCTCATCCTTTAGTTGAGATTCTTGCTGTGGACACAGATACTCTTCACTAGTGACTATTTCTACTTTGGATCCAGTTTGCACCGAGTAGGATCACAATGGCGTTAAAATGGGTGTTAGATTTTCAGGATTCCACTTAAATTTACCCCAAATTACCTAATGGGCTACAGACACATTCTACTCCTGCATTTGAGTTGTCTGTCCTACTTGTACTTCATTCAGTGTTCTATAGTTGGAGGCAAGAGATGCTCATTTAAGCAGAAAAGAAATTGACTGGATAATCTTTATTTTTTTAAATTTACTTATTTTTAACATTTTAAGAGTATAGTTGACTTACAATGTTGCATTAGTTTCAGGTGTATAGCAGAGTGAATCAGTTATACATATAATGTAATCACTTTATTTATGTTTTTAGATTCTTTCCCCAAATAGGCCATTAGAGTATTGAATAGAGTTCCCTGTGCTATACAGTAGGTTCTTACTGTTAACTATTTTATATACAGCAATGTGTATATGGGACTTCCCCGGTAGCTCAGCTGGTAAAGAATCTGCTCACAAT
Source organism: Oreotragus oreotragus (assembly GCA_006410675.1). Classification (NCBI taxonomy): domain Eukaryota; kingdom Metazoa; phylum Chordata; class Mammalia; order Artiodactyla; family Bovidae; genus Oreotragus; species Oreotragus oreotragus. The sequence continues at coordinate 215,471 of SJYX01000371.1, read as the reverse complement.
GCAGGAGACCCTAGTTCGATCCCTGGGTTGGGAAGATCCCCTGGAGAAGGGGTAGGCTGCCCCCTTGAGTATTCTTGGACTTCCCTGATGGCTCAGATGGTAAAGAATTCGCCTGCAATGCAGGAGATCCGGGTTTGATCCCTGGAGAAGGGAAGGTCTACCCACTTCCGAATTCTTGCCTGGAGAATCCCATGGACAGAGGAGCCTAGTGGGTTACAGTCCATGAGGTCTCAAAGAGTCAGACGTGACTGAGTGACTTTCACTTCCCTTCAGTGTGTGTATATCGATCTCAGTCTCCCAGTTTATCCCTCCCCCTCCTTTTTCCCTGGTAACCATAAGCGGATGGTCTTTAAATGGCTCACAGGACTGATGGGGACGTAGAAGAAGCAGGTTATGAGAAGATTTGGAATAAGGCATTTCTATGAACCAGTCACTGTCTTGGCAGCACACACCCACTTGAAAGGACTCAGTTACAGACTTTTCCCTCTCCTGTTGTTGTCAATCTGCTTAAGATCCAATGTTGCTGGGAATCAGGAAGGCCAGGGACAGAGCTCATGCATACTAATAGGGAATAGGTAATTCCCCAGGAAAAAATCAGGATGTGCTATCAAAGTACTGAAAAACAGATGCAGTGTGATTTACCTTGGCCTCCAAAGTGATCACACAACAGTCAATGGAGAAGACTAGAAACCATGGTCTGGTTCACAAATGAATAATTTATAAAAGATTTTAAACTTCCATGATAAAGTTCCGAGAATCTGCTATTCATGAGTCATATAATCATGAGCAGGTTTTTGTCTTTACCTTGAAATCTGAGTCTAAAGTCAAATTTGTGCTTCATTTATAGAATTCCACTAGCTTATTTCCAATCCATTCCTGAGTCCATTTACTTCTTTACCCTAGTGTTTGCTTTTTTGCCTTATGCTGCTTCTAATTTATGTTCTGTAGCTATATTTTATATATGCTCCTAAGCTGCCTAGAATCTTTTTTACAACAAGGCAATATATAAATAAATAGATAGATGCAGTCATTTCCTAGGATTCTTTTCTAATTTTAATATCCCATTGTTCTCATTCAGAAAATTGTATGTTCAGGTGAACAGAAGGTATTCTTTTAAATTCAAATATAGTATGAGAGTCACCTTGTCTTGACTGATACTTACTCAAAACACAGAGCTGCTTTTTAAATCTCTTACTTAAATTCACATGCAGAGGAAAGCAATACCATGGAAGTAAGAGGAATGGTAATTATTTCCCTGGAGAACAATAATTTTGCAATAAATTTCAAAAACAGCACGATTTAGCAAATTAAGCTTAGAGCCAAGGATATTAAATAGAGTTAACTTTGTAGAAATAAATTCTGATACTACAGGCTTCAAACATTACCTTAAACGTGTTCATTTAAAAAAAAAAAAAAGCTAGTGAAGGGGCCCTTAAGGTTTTGGTGTGGGATGTTGGATTTTGGTTTTAAAGGCTGGGGAGTGAAACCTTTTTCACACCAGGAAAGATATAATGAATATATGTGAGTATGAGCACTTTCTTTTGCTATTACTAGAGTGCTGAGTAAGCAGTTTTGATAGTACCATCCCCTTCAAAGGAAACTTGTGCTTTGCAGCCATACTTCTGTGCTTTGGCAACTCCACATGGAAACAGTATTTCTTTGATCCTATATTTAGTGCTGATATTGTTTATGTTTAAATGTTAAAAATAACTCTTTAAAGCCACATGCCCCATGGTTAATAATAAAAGCACATTCTCACCTTTTGGAAGAGTTTACAAGAAATCTTGGGCCACCTTCTGTAGCCATGTAGTAAACTATAATGTTTCCAAGGGCTTGAGTTGAGTGATAATTTGTTATGAGAAAACCTTCCCTTTTAACTCTCTTCAGTGTATGTGCTCTAGCCCATTGAATTACTACTTGGACCAGGGTTTTCTTCTTTGGACCAGTCTTTGCTTAAGAGAATCAAAGCATCAATCTTAAAAGAAAGAAAGAAAGAAAGATATACAGCGATAACACATATTTCCTATCTATCATCTATCTATCATCTGTCCATCTATCCAGCCATTTATCTAATAGATATTGTCTTTTTCTCTGCTTTCATCTGTAGGAACAGTTCATAAATGGAAAGACAAAAGTTCAGCCTCTGTTGCTTGAGTTAGAAGCATTCCTCCCAAAGTACTGACGCTGATCTATTGTTGGACTACACTGCATTCTCTCATTACTATTAACCATTTCCTCGGAGGGTTTTTCTCTTTGACTCACTCTGTTTTAGGAAACTGTTATTTTTATAGTTGTTGCTAAGTCACCATCAAAGGATTCTAAGATCTGTGAAGCACGAACATATAAGAAATCGACATTATCTGTTCTTTTGCAGATAGTGTGAAGTACTTTTTAAAAGGTGTGGAGAAATGTGATTGGATACATCTAAGATGAAACAAACCCTACCCTAGAAATTAAACGCACTTTGCTGAAGAATTAACCACACTGTTATCAATGTTGCTCTGCTACAGTACATAAGGTCATTACTACTGAAGTGTGTAGGGGTGTGTGTGTGTGTTTATGTGTGTGTGTGTGTGTCTTGATAAAGATAACACATGCTATAGTTATACCTAAGATATTCTTGTAGAAGAAAACTGAGACTATAAGTGGCCGCCTCAATCCAATCAAGAATTTAAGTTTTTTCTCAATCTATTTACTGGTTGATAGGCTAGCTGGCTGCTAGGTGGGGATGGAAAAGCCTCTTACTCTTTAGTTTCTGTTTTTGTGTGTGTGTGTCTGTGTGTGAAGTCTAAAAGGTGACTGTGTAGCTTAGTAATCAGAGATGAACTATGCATAACGGTGTCTGATCGAATGCTTTCTTTGATTGCTACTGATGAATCAAATCTCTTTAGTCTAACCTTGGCTTCCAAACCCCAAATTATTCTGAACTGGCTTCTACAACGCCACGTGTGGCAAATCTGTGATCTTGCCAAACCACCTGAAAAGAATTATTTTCCTTGCACACACACACAAAATAATTGTCAGTTCTTTAAAGTTCAGATTGTAGAGGTTTTGAATAATTAAAACCTTTTCTGCACCTTGGTAGCACTCCCAAAGGTTAAATACATTTCTGCTCTTGCATCTACAGGATAATTATGGGAAAGTGAATGAGTTTCTTCTCTGAAAAGACATGGAAACCAAGTAGTTATTTGTGCCTGCAAATCCTTTTGGGTAAAGAACCAGCGAGATAATAAATTGTTTTGCTAAAAACAGGAAGTTTGGCAAAGATGCAAAAGTACAGCTAAACTTTGGCCAGGCAACCCAAAACATTGTGTTCTTCTTTGAAACTATTTCCAGCAAGGGAAAAAAAAATGTGGAGTGCCTTGAATACATAGTTTAAGAAACAGTGAAGGCATCTGGCAGCGTGAACTTCTTGCCAAGCTTGTGGTTGTGCTGTGCTTGCTGATGGGAAGATGTGCCAGTTTTCAATGACTTATGTCATGCACAGCTGGAAACCCACGCATAAATAAGACCTCGAGTGTTGTGAAGTCCAAAAAGATTCGAGAAAATATCCTCACTTTTCATTCCCTTCATCCAAACTGTAGAAACTATTAAATGAAAGGAATTACTTGGAGTATAGATCGGAAAAGGCCAGCTACAGATTTCTCAGGGAAACCTGTTTCATGGCAGGAGTGTTCAATCAGTTAAGACATTCTGGAAGTTGTTAGTTTGTTTTTCTTTTTTCCCTCCCCCTCCCCTTCCTCAGATTCTTCATACTCATGCTTGCCAACTTTATTAATATGATTGTGATTATGTGGCATCTGTTTTGGACAGACCTGATAGGATTGTAATTTCCACTTCAGTCCGTCAGGCTGGAAAGACTTCAAAATGTGGGCCAGAAAAAATAAAGAAATTAACCCAAGACGTCTGGAAAGGAGAGTACTGTGCTCCTGTCGGACGGAGCGGCAGGGAAGCCTGGGACATCTTGACTGGAGGAGGATGTGCTGCAGCAGCAGTGCCCCCTGCGCTGGTGGCGCCCTGTCCAGCTGGCAGCAGCCGGGAGGCTCTTTTTGTTCCCTGTCTACACGGGGTGATTTGGTTGGTGGTTTTGATTTTAGGATTCAAGGAGAGGAACTCTGAATTTTAGTTGTTACTACTTATTTAGAACTAGAGGCAATGGTCCATCTCCCTGAGTTTCCTTTTTTGAGCAGGAGGCAGAGGGTCCCGTAAGGTTGGGCAGAGAGAGTGAACACCTCAGGCTCCCACCTCGGGGCACCTGGGCTCGGGAACAGGAACGGGCATCAAGGGAAATAGCCCTTTCCTTTTTCCTTCTGAAATGGGCCTTCTCTGGTCTCTCTTCTCTCTCTGTCTACTCTCTGAGGGTTGGTTTTTACCTCTGAGGTGCCTCTTGGTTTTTAGTGATTGCAAATTGTTTTCTTTTGGGGGTAAACTGAAGTGGCCAACAATCTATTGTAGCCCTTGGAGCAGGGATATGGGCCTCAAGCTCTGGCTCTGCAGCTGGTGACCAAGATGACCTTTTCTCTCTAAACTGTGGTTTCTTAATCTGTGGATGCGTCATTATAACGGTACCTACCGCCATGACCTGTGGAGATGAGGAAATAGGTGACGCTAAGCAAGCCGTGGACTGCCATCCTGGGCTGCACTGATCCACCCATGACCACCAAATGATTGCTATGGGAAGGAACAGAGCCCACCGTGTTATTCATCCACCCAGGTGTCAGCTGGAAACGCTTTGGCTTTCTCAGCAGGAATTTGTTCTTTTTAGGAAAAAATGCTCTAGCCCTTAGATTGTTATATTAAAAAATACATAAATACATAGATTTTATTTGTTGATTCAGTGTTTATTTTAGACTTTGAAGTGAAGAAAAGAAACAAATAAAAATTCCCTTTCATTTACCACCTAGAAAAAACCATTATTTGAATGTTTACATAATTCCTTTGTCTTTTTGTCTAAGATTCTATTTGGAATTATTAAAGTGGGACAATATTATATAAACATTTTACCATGATTTTTAAACATTTCCCACTTCATTAAATATACGTTTTTAAATGTCTTAAAATGTTATTTTAAAGTGGTTTATAAATATTCCATTATATGGATAGCCTGGAAGATCCCATGGACGGAGGAGCCTGGTAGGCTGCAGTCCATGGGGTCACGAAGAGTCGGACATGACTGAGCGACTTCACTTTCCCTTTTCACTTTCATGCATTGGAGAAGGAAATGGCAACCCACTCCAGTGTTCTTGCCTGGAGAATCCCAGGGACGGTGGGCTGGCATCTCTGGGGTTGCATAGAGTCGGACACGACTGAAGCGACTTAGCAGTAGCAGTATTAAAATTAAGGTTTTTTTTTTATCATCACGATGTATATCTTTGTCTGCATTTGTATATTTCCTTAGAATAGAATTATTGGATTAAAAAAAAGTCTTTTTGAGAACTCTTAATAGGTGTCAGTTATTCAAAGAAATATATAATTCTTTGAAATTATGAGGGGTTTGTTTTCCTTAGAAAGATTATAGGAAGAGAGAGATCTTACCCCACCATGAAGAAGGGAATCCTTGTCAAACAGACTGGGAGTTGAAGTGATTTCTTGCAGATTGATGAGCCAGAGCCTCTGCCTCCCCTGTAAACACACACACACACACACACACTATATATATATATATATATATATATATATATATATATATGTATATATACAGTACATATACACACATACATACATGTATATACTCTATTTATACTATCTATACACTCTCAGTACAGTTCAGTTGCTCAGTCGTATCTGACTGCAACCCCATGGATTGCAGCACACCATCACCAACTCCCGAGCTTGCTCAGACTCCTGTCCATCAAGTTGGTGATACCATCCAACCATCTCATCCTCTGTCATCCCATTCTCCTCCTGCCTTCAATTTTTCCCAGCATCAGAGTCTTTTCCATTGACTCATTTCTTCGCATCAGGTGGCCAAAGTATTGGAGCTTCAAGTTCAGCATCAGTCCTTCCAGTGAATATTCAGGACTGATTTCCTTTAGGATTGACTAGTTTGATTTCTATTTGTACATGCATATGTTTATGTATACATGTATATTGAACAAGCAGAGAAAAGAAAACTCTGCTTTTCTCCCACCCTACTCACCTGGGGTTGCTTCTGATCTCCAGTGGGGAGGGAGGGAGACTGGAAGATGGGGGAATTGGCCACAGGCAGAAGTAGTGATTGTGTGCACAAGGATCACTACCTGCGAGAGGGGGGCAGAGGAGACAGCCTTTCTCCCCACTTCTGCATGGAAACTGGCTCCACGCTGGTCCCCTGAGGACTGACTGCTTAGGCAGCTTCAGCAGGCAGCACCCTGCCTAGGCCTGATTTTTCCAGGTTAGCACTGGCAACAGGGAAAATTGTGAAGCTTGGTCCGGGGGCTTTGCCAGAGGAGTTCCCCAAAAGAAGGGTGCCTGATCCATAGGAAGCTCACAGAGAAGATGCCCTCGGTGATACTCCTGACAGAGAGCATTGTGAGTGTTCACGAGGTGCCTGCCTCTGGGGAAAAGGAGGTCCCAGAAACAAAATCTGTTATTGTGACTGCAGTGACGGGACTTCCCATTTGAGCATCAAGGGCAAATTTTTTTTTTTTGGCCTTTTTTTTTTTTTTTCAGTGTAACTGCTCTTGTGACTCTATTTGTGCTCATAACCTAGTCAAGCCCGGGGTGGCTGGCTTTCTTATATGGAGTGCTCCACTCAATGAGATGAAAAAAAAAAAAAAAATTGAAAAAAAGAATGGAAATTGTGATGAAAGGGAACAAATGAAGCTGTACCAATCTCAAGTTTTAAGAAATGGGAGCCTGGAGCTGAGAAGGATACTCAGAGCTGCTGAGTATGCGGGCAGGAAGGGACAGCAGAGGTCCTCTTCCATTTCGACGTCCTCAGTTTTCTGAGGGGCATCAGTGGGCCACAACGACTTGTCCCTTCCTCCAGGTCACTCGTATGGGTGGTCTGAGTCAAAGCAGAGGTCTGCAGGCCCTTCCCTCAGAGGCCCTCCCTCAGCCTTCTCTGCCCCTCTGGTCAATGCCTTGGAGCACAAAGGGTGCTATTAATGAGGGGCCAGTGTTCATCACTTGTCCCCTGTCATGGTTCCTTTGGGCTCCTGATGAGATGGTTGGATGGCATCATCAACTCGTGGGCCATGAATCTGAGCAAATTCAGGGAGATAGTGAAGGACAGGGAAGCCTGGCACTCTGCAGTCCATGGGGACTCAGGGAGTCAGACAAACTGAGTGACTAAGAACAGCAACAGAATGCCACAGGCTAGCTTCAGGAACAGAAGTTTCTTTCTCAGAGTTCTGGAGGACAGAAGTCCGAGATCAGGTGCTAGCACAGCCTTGCCCTAGTGAGAGCCCCATTCCAGGCTGTGGACCGCCCCATTCTCATTGGGTCCCCACGGGGCAGAATGAGAAAAAGAAGAGGCAGGCATTCTCTCCAGTCTTCTTTTAAGGGCACTAATCCCATTCATCAGGGTTCCTTCTCATGACCTTGTTTAATTCTAATCACCTCCCAAAGGCCCCACCTCACACTGCGGGGTGGGGTTTCAACATATGGATTTGTGGAGTGTGCAGACATTCAGTCCATAGCATTCCCCATAGAAAGCACACAGGAACGGGCTCCAGCATTAGCTCAGTGCTGCTGGTTTCTCCGTCTTGATGCTCCACCTCAGACTATTGAGATCAACATCTCTGTGGGTGAGACTCTGACCAGTCGCCTCGGGATGGCAGGATCTGGCCCCTGTGTGAGAGGAGTGGCCCATCAGTGTCACCACAGTTCCCAGGATCTGCTGTCACCTGGCATCAGGAGCTGTGTCACCTGCCAAACTGGCCTGTTGCTTACATGGTGATCAAAGTCAGGGGATGGACTGATTGACTTCTGAAGTCCCTCCCAGCTTTAGAACCGGGAAGTCTAAGTAAAAAGAAACAGACATTGTGTTAGAACAGCCTTATTTAAGCACCCTTTTCCCTATCTTGTGATATTTCTCGGCCCTACAGTTCCTGCCACAAAGATTCCCGTGAGCTCTTCACCTTTCTTGAATGGAAGAGAAACTGCATCAGGTTGCCTTGGAATCTCTGTTGGGCCTCACAGCAGCCTAATGTTTGCGATCTGGTGTTTGCAGTGATGACTGAGAGAAAGTCCTGACTCAGGCCATGTGCTCCTCGCTCCTCCAGACCCTGCACGCTCCCCACAGCCTCCCAAGACCTGCTGTGGAAACACCAGCGTCATGCTGATGAAGTCATGCCCCAGGGGGTTTTGGTCTTGGAGCAACATTACGGCTGAAAGAACACAGTCCATGCAATCAGAGGTAATTTCAAAATAAATCTAGTCCTCCACTTGCACTTCTCAGATGCCCTGCGAGGACGGCAAGAGGGCCCCCTGCACTCTTCCGTTCTCCCTTGAACACTGTTCCCTCGCCTCAGGCCCACTGCTGCCTGCAAGGCTTTCCAGACTCTTCTCCAAGGTCCTCCGGCCTCTGCCTCACCCACTTCTGGGGTCCATTCCTCCTGCTCCTTTGGAACCCAGTCTCTATCTGGAGAGCTTCCCAGGTGGTGCTAGTGGTAAAGAACCCACCTGCCAATGCAGGAGACATAAGAGACATGGGTTCAATCCCTGGGTTGACAGGATCACCTGGAGCAGGGCATGGCTACCCACTCCAGCATTCTTGCCTTGAGAATCCCATGGACAGAGGAGCCTGGCTGGCTACAGTCCATGGGGCTGCAAACAGTCAGACAAAACTGAAGTGACTTAGCAAGAATGCACTCACTCTATTTGGAAGGCCCAGAGTGTCCCCCTAGAAGGCAGGAGGCAGAACTGACCCAGAGGCTGAAGGAGGCAAATAGTAAAGCTCAGAATCACCCTGAGCAGCAAAGGGAGGAAAAAGGCAGGGAGCTCAGGCACTGATGATTGTTATTGGTTATTCACACAACAGTAGCAGGCAAGGCTGTTGGAGCTGAAAGTTGCTGGGAGTCGGGGGCGCCTACTACGAGGGGGTTGAAGAGGGAGCCAGGAAGTGCTGGCCTTGGCTGCCTGGAAGCAGAGAGCTGGCTTGGGTGACTTCTCGAGGCTCTCCCCTGCTGGGAAGCTTCATCCTCTGGCTTTTCATGCACGGAAAGGCCTTTTGGCAGCAGCTCACCTTGGGCTCTGTAAGTCATGTACTGCTGCCTTCAAACACAGCTGGCTGTAAAAGCCGGGTTTCATTAGGCTCACTGACTACGGGACTTGGTGAAGATTTTAGAAACAGAGGCCGAGTGAATTTGGTTTAGTGTTTCCTTGGAGTGTTCCTGAGCAGAGGGCAGAGAAGGGGGAGGTATTATTTATTGCCCACATTTTCTTTTTCTTTTACTGTAGCACTTGGGGTCAAGGCTGAGGGGTTCCAGAGAAAGCTCTATTGACGTGATGCCGTTTTATGGGCAGAACATTTCATCCTTCTCCTCTGTGCATGCAGAGAGTATCTGGTAGCATGAGGCAGGGCCAGAAGATAGCTCGGAGCCCTCTCTTGAGTAACGCAGCACGGAGGGAGCTGTGTGGAAAGTCATCAACCATGCTGCATCTAGAGAAAAGCAGCTACCAGATGGGGCCAGGATAGTACATTCTGATGTGAAAAAGGGGGACTGAGCCACCACTGCCAGTTTCATCCATCCCGTGTGTTTGGAGCAGTTTCACATGGCCCAGGACTTGTTTGCCACCTGCCCCACCCCACTGATAGCAACCTCAGTGCCAGGGTAGCAATCCCAGTGCTTGGAAAGCAAGGAGGCCCAAAGCCAGTGACCACAGGGACTTCGTGGGAGCAGGAAACATTTATCCTACAAAAGCCTGTTCTCTACTTGGCAAGCCTTTCAGTGAAATGGGAGAAAAGATGGGTTGTGGAGCCAGAATTACTTGGGCTTACATGATGCATTAACTTTGTGAGTTCAAGCCTCTTAAATTTTTGCCTCTGTACCAAAAGCATATTAATACTTGTCCCCACTTTATCCAGCCATTTGAGGATTAAATGAGATAACATTTGTAGCTGACCTGGCACAGTGCCTGGCTTGCAGTAGATGCATAATAAATGCCATTTCTCTCCTTCCTCAGACACACGTATGCACATCTGGAATAATACTTCAAGTGAGTTTTTTTTTTTTTTTTTTCAAAGGATCGATTAGTTTTGTTCTAAAAGCACCAGGCAGGGATAATGAGTGTATCTGAGTTCTTTCCAGAATATGGGTGAATGTGTAAACTCCAAGCCAATATTTGAATTGGTGCTGGGTGTCTTCGTGGTGGAGAACTAAGGATGTGAAGGCTTGTTCCTGCCCTCCCTGAGTGTGCAGTGAAGCTGGGAACATAAAGTACAAACACTGTCAACATTTCAAGATAGAGATTAAAAAAAAAAAAGTGCCCTGTTCCTGATGGGTTTGGTTATTCAGTCTCGCAAACACACAATCTGTCACAGCTAGCTCCCGCAGTCGTTTTGTGTGGGGACAAGTCCAGCTCCTCTTACCCCAGGTGGCCCGTGGCTGTTGGAAACACCACCTCTGTATCCTTCCTCCTAAACCCCCTATACCACCATTGCTTCAGGCTCTGTTCTGGCTCCCTATCTGCTCTCGGATTCGGAGCAGCTGATTCCTGAGGAAGCTGGGGCTGAGGGATCCACTCCGCCTGGGTGCCAGCTCTTCCAATGAGAATTGCCATTTCTCCTCTGCTCCAAGTGGAAGATTCGACATGGCGCCTGTTTCACCCACCCTTAGACAACAGTAATTACCAGCTTCCACTTTGGAGTCAGAATGCATGGGTTCAAATTCTACTTCCATCACCTCCTAACTATGGCTTTGTGCGAATTAACAATTAAGCCTCAATTTCCATGTGTGGAACACTGGGGCTATAAGCTAGTACCCTTCTCTTTTTGAAGACTAAATGAGATGACTCAATGTAGCACAGCATATAGCAGGTTATCAGGAAGTGTTTGCTATCATTTATCTAATGACGACAGTTTTGGGATGTGAAATGTATGCTACATTCATCTTTCTTTGTCATATTTCTCCAAAGCCTGGGCCCATGGTCCTCTCTCATCTGATCTTCCTCCCAGACTCTCTGTGTCCCAGGATGGGACAAAAAACCTTCAATTCAGCTCCTCATTTGGGAAAGCTGCTTTCCTCTTTCTGGGATCACTTCCTTTCAAACCAAGGCTTTGCCACATTTTTAAAATCCCTGTGCTAGTATAAGACTGTTAATCTTGGCATCTAGTGAAATACTCAAAGAACTCAGCATCAGTTCTTCCACATAGCCCAGGGTCTTTCACACAGCTAGGAAACTAGAAGTCTGCTTGACACCTTTGAAGCCCAAAAAAGGATGTTGAGATCAAGCACCATAGAGATGCTTTTAAAAACCAACGACAGAAGCCATTTTCACAAGAACAGTGCAAATAATAAATGCTCTTTTGTGTAGAGAAAGAGCTTTGACTCTTTGTAAGTTGGGCCCCAGTGTAACAATCTAGGCTTTGAATTTCATCATCCATGACCTCAGAGGAGTCACTCTTGGTTGGAATTTTCCAAGCGTAAAATGGAGATGCCTGGGATGGTCATATTGATTAGTGAAAGAGAAAGTGAAAGTTGCTCAGTCATGTCCGACTCTTTGTGACCCCATGGACTATACAGTCCATGGAATCTCTAGGCCAGGATGCTGGAGTGGGTAGCCTATCTCTTCTCCAGGGGATCTTCCCAACCCAGGAATCAAACTCAGGTCTCCTGCATTGTAGGCGGATTCTTTAGCTCGGACGGTAAAGAGTCTACCTACGATGTGGGAAACCCAGGTTCGATCCCTGGGTCGGGAAGATCCCCTGGAGAAGGAAGTGGCAACCCACTCCAGCAGTCATGCCTGGAAAATCCCATGGACTGAGGAGCCTGGTGGGCTACAGTCCATGGGGTTGCAAAGAGTCGGACACGACTGAACGACTTCACTTCTTTATCAACTGAGCTATCAGGGAAGCCTCAGAGGAATCTTCAAACATGAGCTGCCAGGCAGCTTTTGGTACTGAACTCTAGATGAGGAAGAATAGGAGATGAGGGTTGGAAGAGTTTGGTAATTTCATGGGGGCTCTAAGTGTTAGTTAGAGAAAGGGCAGAGAGCCCTGGAGAAAGAGGACAAAGTGGAGAAGATGAAATGGAAAGCAGAGGAGTAAGAGGACAGAAGGGAGGGGAAAGAAACATAAGAAAATGAAGATGCCTTTTTAAGGTAGTGAAGAAGGGAACACACAGACTGCATAAGAAAGCATGCTCTGGTCTCTGAGATTATGCAACTTCAATCAACAGCAAAGCACAATGAACATCTTGAAAGCATCTTGTCCCAAGTGTTTGATTTTTAGCAGTAAAATTTAAAGCTACACAGGAGCAGATAGGTGAGATGTTGTGGGACTTGGAAATGACATCACAGACATCCAATTTAGGCCCATGCTCTCTGGACCCTCAAACTTTAATTTGATGAAAAAGAGTTTCCCTGATACTCCACTATGATCTCATCCTTGACCCACAGTGGCACTTTTTGGACTTCCATAGTTTTCTTTCTGCCATACTGTAAGACAAGACTGATTGGCTTAAGGAAAGTGATTTAAAAATATATCATTGATTTAGGAAAATCTTTTAAGGTCTATGACATTTCATGGCTCAGCAAGGTCAATTTTTGCTCCAGTGTCTCCAAAGAAGAACTCTTCTCTCTAAAGGTTTGATTGATTTATTTTAAATAGAAATATCATTCCTTCTTGTACCTTGTAAGCTATTGGTTTTAAAGTTAGTTTTTGAAGGTCTCCAAACTCAATGGACTCATAAGAAAAATCATTAATCTCTTCTTCTAAAATTCCCTTTGATGGCCTAAATCTTTCAGGTCCTCCCAAAGCCCTGTTAAGAAGGAGGGTGGGGACTTGCCTGGTGGTCCAGTGGTTAAGAATCCACCTGCCAATGCAAGGGTCACAGGTTCAGTCCCTGCTCTGGGAGATCCCACATGCCACAGCTACTCAGTAGGAGCTCAAGACCCTGCAAAGTGCAACTACTAAAGCCAGAGCATTTACAGCCCGTGCTCAGCAACAAAAGAAGCCTCTGCAATGAAGACCCAGAACACCACATAAGTAAATTAAAAAAAAAAAGGAGGGCGGCATTGCTCCAAGGAGCGAGTGGGCACTTGCTTGGGCCCTTTAGAGTAACCCCTAACTTTTGTACTTTTCCAGGCAAGAAAGAAGGTAAGAGGCTACCTTACCTAGTATCTGGCCTCTAGCATGATGCTAAACCTAATACAGAAATACTGAATACAAACAATTAAGGCCTTTATTGACCACTCGTTTAAATGATAGCAGATTAGTAAACCAAGGATGATGATGCTAAGTGATGGATTTTATATTCAGAGTCTGATTTCCTTTAAAGTTCCTGGACCTTTGCCTGTCCAGTCTTCTGTAGTCCCTCTATACTCCCTTATTCTTCTCTGGGATGCCCACAATCAGGGCATCTTGAAAACAGGAAGTCCTCCCAGACTTTGTACAGCACCAGTTGCATGGGAGACCAGAGCTCCATCCACTACAATCATGATCTCGTTGTGATTTTGATTTACTTGACCCATAACCAGAGTTCCTTCTGCCCAGAAGAGGGAAACCAACACTACCTATTTCTCATGTGATTTTGGATGTGTCCTTGAACCCCTGGGGAATTAGTGTTTGCTTGTTTCTGAGAGTTGAGGTGATTGACGGGATTTGATGATGTCATGTATGATAGGGCTTTAGAAATTGTAAAATGCTAAGTCAAGGGAAGGCCTGACCCTAAACCGAATGGCCTCTGAGGCAAGAGCACTACTCGAGGCCATACTCTACTTGTCTACATGTTTGAAAGTCATAGAAACTGGTAAGTAAAAAGTTCCATCTTTCTGCTTTCATATAAATTAGAGAAGTATGGTTTACACTGAGAATTTTTGGATTCCTTGGACTTCTTGACCCCTTCCCACATTCCCTCCCTTTTTCTTTCCACCCCACTGTTACCCTACAGCAAAAGAGTTTGTGTCGGTATCTTAGTTCACTCGTTCAAAGCCCTTAACTTCCCATCTAAGCAGCTGCTTTTTGGCTAACTCCATGGCTTAGAGGTGTGCTAAGACTCAGAAGAAGGAATTAACAGCGGTTCTGTGAGGCAGCCCACTCCAGTACTCTTGCCTGGAGAATCCCATGGACAGAGAAGCCTGATGGGCTACAGTTCACGGGGTCGCAAAGAGTCAGACACGACTGAGCGACTTCACTTTCACATTCTAACTTTCTGTGTATCATGCCTGTGATGAGCCATGGGGCCTCTTCTTTTCTTTATTTCTGTCCCTTCCCATTCCCTCTCTACAGCCCACCCCTCCTCTTCTCCCATCTCCCCTGCTTCCCTTCCCTTTGATCATGATCTAAATTTGTCAAAATGCAAGGGCCATTGCTCTGAGTCCCAAGAAGTCAATTTATCAAAATCATTATAGCATTTTCCTAGCACAGATGATCATATACCAAAAATATTTAATGGCTAAAGAATGAATTTTGTCTTTGTGATTTTATTTTTTCATACTTCTGGAATTCCCCAAACAAGTTTATATTCTCTGACCCTTTCTTTCTTTTCCTAGTTTTTGTTTCTATTTTAAACAAGCTGTTGTTGAGCAATACAACTGAGACCTCTTATAGTCTCAATGCAAAATACTATCCACTCATGTGTGAGTAATAGTACTATTGCTATCAGTTATTATGTTGAGTTAATAAAGTGCCCTGAGAATACAGACAAGTTTTGGGGGATGCAATTTTAAATATACCTGGAGGCTACTTATTCCCTTATCAAATATTTAAGTGGCTTCCTCTCACAGTGTGATGGTTTAAGATCCAAAAGGTACAGGAAGATATTAATATAAGAAAGTATTGATCTGATACAAGTGAATCTTTGACTATTACACAAGAAATTAACTTTTGCCACAGTTGGCAAAAGTTGGAAGGCTGGTTTTAAACTAGAGGTCACAACTTCAAACATGAAAAAAGATCATTTGGAATTGATGTTTTTAGATGCTTTGCCTTAGTAATATCAGTCCCTTGCCTACTTACATGGTATTTGGATGCTTACCTCAAAAACAAGGCCTAACTTGGAATAGCAGAAATCATGGCATGACTTACAAAGTCTCCCATGGACGTCCTTGTGGCAAATTCACAACCCTCGTTTTGAGTGGGTGAGCATGGTGAATTGTGGGTCTAAGGAGGAGAATCAAGGACAAACCCACCCAGGACTAGAGGAAATCCTGTGTGAGAGCCACTGGATACCAAGCAGATAACTTTTAAAGGAAAGAGTTGTAGTATCTCTCAGCAAATATTGTCATCCAGCCTTGTAAGAGTCAGTCAAGGCTGAAATGAAACCAGAAATGGCTTGGTGGGTTACCACCCAGGCTTCCCACCAAGTGATTGATATTAAAAATTCCATCAATGGGACTCAAGGTTTTAATATCTGTTAATTCCATTTATCTTTTCTGGTCAAAAGTCTTGAAACCAAGATGCACATTTTGATGCCACTGCTTTGTGACAGCTGTATTGTCAACAAGAACCTATCAAGGCACCAGTAAGAATAGCCAGCTCTTGTAGAATAATTATTCTATTTGGCCCTATGCTGTTAGTAAGGGCTTTAACTTCGATGGGGTTTGGAATGTAGATTTGAGCTGATTTCCTGTGGACCCTATGGGACTGGAGACCCAGCTAACATCAATTCTACACTTGTTAAGAAGGAGAAAGAAAAGAGTGAAATTTGATTGATTTCTAGGAAGCAATATAACATAATTCTAGGGGCCCTGAGTTTGAGATCCAAGGAAACAGAAGGATCCCCCAAAGTGTCTGCAATCCAAAGAGTGCAAGAGAAGGAAATGATTGGTTCATCTGTGTAAGGATTCTGAACGCTGTTCCTGGTCTGGCAAAAGGAAGTGGTGGATGCAGGCAGAACAGCAGGCATGCCTGTCCTTTACCAAAGCCATGGCTGTTGGTTGCATCATGGGCTGGAAGAGGTCCAGAAGCAGGCTGCTCTCTGCCACTGATTCGCCAGCTCACCCCACCTCCCCCATGACCTGGAGCTTTCGGATTGTATGTCTAGGGAACCTCGTCATGTGGGCCTGAAGTTTTCAGTTCCACAAATCTGATCTCTCCCCAAGGCTTACCTTGATGTTGATTCCAAGTCTAGAGTACGGGGCTGTCGATGATGTAAGAGACAAATGCTTGCAAGCTGAACTTGAATTCTTCGGGAGGCTGTGGCAGAGGTCTGGGGACTGAATGGATGGTGAGGGGAAAAGCCTCTGGGATGTGTTCCTGCAGACCTGAAAGCATGTGTTGGTTGCTTTTCAAGATCGTCTCTTAATGCAAAATGTGGTTTCCTCAAATACAAAATGTGGGATAACAGTCATGGGTGTTACAGAGATACAGACAGTGAACATACATGTGGACACAGTTGAGGAAGGAGAAGGTGAGACAAATTGGGAGAGTAGCATTGAAACATACCTTACCATATGTAAAATAGTTAGCTAGTGGGAATTTGCTGTATGACACAGGGAGCCCAAACCTGGTGCTCTGTGACTGTCTCTTATACACATCTAGATGTGTATAAACAACTTCAAACATGAAAAAAGATCATTTGGAATTGATGTTTTTAGATGCTTTGCCTTAGTAATATCAGTCCCTTGCCTACTTACATGGTATTTGGATGCTTACCTCAAAAACAAGGCCTAACTTGGAATAGCAGAAATCATGGCATGACTTACAAAGTCTCCCATGGACGTCCTTGTGGCAAATTCACAACCCTCGTTTTGAGTGGGTGAGCATGGTGAATTGTGGGTCTAAGGAGGAGAATCAAGGACAAACCCACCCAGGACTAGAGGAAATCCTGTGTGAGAGCCACTGGATACCAAGCAGATAACTTTTAAAGGAAAGAGTTGTAGTATCTCTCAGCAAATATTGTCATCCAGCCTTGTAAGAGTCAGTCAAGGCTGAAATGAAACCAGAAATGGCTTGGTGGGTTACCACCCAGGCTTCCCACCAAGTGATTGATATTAAAAATTCCATCAATGGGACTCAAGGTTTTAATATCTGTTAATTCCATTTATCTTTTCTGGTCAAAAGTCTTGAAACCAAGATGCACATTTTGATGCCACTGCTTTGTGACAGCTGTATTGTCAACAAGAACCTATCAAGGCACCAGTAAGAATAGCCAGCTCTTGTAGAATAATTATTCTATTTGGCCCTATGCTGTTAGTAAGGGCTTTAACTTCGATGGGGTTTGGAATGTAGATTTGAGCTGATTTCCTGTGGACCCTATGGGACTGGAGACCCAGCTAACATCAATTCTACACTTGTTAAGAAGGAGAAAGAAAAGAGTGAAATTTGATTGATTTCTAGGAAGCAATATAACATAATTCTAGGGGCCCTGAGTTTGAGATCCAAGGAAACAGAAGGATCCCCCAAAGTGTCTGCAATCCAAAGAGTGCAAGAGAAGGAAATGATTGGTTCATCTGTGTAAGGATTCTGAACGCTGTTCCTGGTCTGGCAAAAGGAAGTGGTGGATGCAGGCAGAACAGCAGGCATGCCTGTCCTTTACCAAAGCCATGGCTGTTGGTTGCATCATGGGCTGGAAGAGGTCCAGAAGCAGGCTGCTCTCTGCCACTGATTCGCCAGCTCACCCCACCTCCCCCATGACCTGGAGCTTTCGGATTGTATGTCTAGGGAACCTCGTCATGTGGGCCTGAAGTTTTCAGTTCCACAAATCTGATCTCTCCCCAAGGCTTACCTTGATGTTGATTCCAAGTCTAGAGTACGGGGCTGTCGATGATGTAAGAGACAAATGCTTGCAAGCTGAACTTGAATTCTTCGGGAGGCTGTGGCAGAGGTCTGGGGACTGAATGGATGGTGAGGGGAAAAGCCTCTGGGATGTGTTCCTGCAGACCTGAAAGCATGTGTTGGTTGCTTTTCAAGATCGTCTCTTAATGCAAAATGTGGTTTCCTCAAATACAAAATGTGGGATAACAGTCATGGGTGTTACAGAGATACAGACAGTGAACATACATGTGGACACAGTTGAGGAAGGAGAAGGTGAGACAAATTGGGAGAGTAGCATTGAAACATACCTTACCATATGTAAAATAGTTAGCTAGTGGGAATTTGCTGTATGACACAGGGAGCACAGACCTGGTGCTCTGTGACAACTTAGAGGGGTGGGATGGGGTGGGAGGTGGAAGGGAGGTTCAAGAGGGAGGGGGGTATATATATACCTGTGGCTGATTCATGTTGATGTATGGCAGAAACCAACATGATATTTTAAAGCAATTATCCTCCAGTTAAAGATAAACAAATTTAAAAAATAATCTTAGGTGCTATGGTGAAACTTAGAGGGCCAGTGGTAACAAACAAATTTTCAGACTCTCACTATCCATGGTATATTGTAACACTGAGTTTCAAAGAATTAAAATTCAATTCATTTAAATAATGTAAGTAAAAGTCATTGTGTTGTACTTAAAATACTGAAAATAGTCTTTACACTATCTTTTAAAAATGTACGATTATTATGGTGATACTTATTAAAAATGACCATTTTTATGCACTTAATGACGTTCACTGATTCTCTGCCTTGATTCAGTTTTACTTTCACAGGCTGGCAAAATTAAATATGAATAACAACAACAACAGAGCCAAAAGCAACAGTATGGCAAATATGAGGCCGCTTAGTCACTTCAGGTGTGTGCGACTCTTTGTGACCCTAGGGACTGTAGCCCACCAGGCTCCTCTGTCCATGGAATTCTCCAGGTAAGAGTACTGCAGTGGGTTGCCATGCCCTCCCCCAGGGGATCTTCCCAATCCAGGGGTTGAACACCGGTCCCCTGCTTTGCAGGCAGATTCCTTACCACCGAGCCTCCAGGGAAGCCCATGGTAAATGTAGTAATAATAAAAGGGGACTGACATCAGATTTGGAACTTTAAAACTTTTAATTTATTTTCTAACTGCATAAGGAGTAGCTAAACACATTCTTCTCATTAAAAATTGTCTAATAATAGGTTAATTTCAGGTATATAGCAAAGTGATTTAGTTATTGTATATCAACTATACTTCAGTTTTAAAAAGTCAAACAATATAGATAAAGCAAATGTCTCTTGTGACGTCCAGCTAAATCTCAGCGTCTTCCACAAAGGCAACCACTGTTGTCAGCTTGCTATGGATTCTTCTAAATCTTTCTCTATACATTACGTATATAGATAGGTCTACATAAAGTACATATTTTGGATGCTTTATTTAGATAGATGGTGTTATACAGTACACTTATTTTCTTTCAGCTTTCTTATCTTAACTTTGGTGATTTTTCTATCTCAGTGCAGCACTATTTCTTTTTTTTTTTTCTTTTAATTGGAATGGACATTCTTTATCTGTGCCTCTTTTTGCCCCTGTGTAAGCATACTAGACTATTTCAGTTTCACATACACACAAAGATATGTTGGCAGCTTACCATGTTTTTCTAAGTAAAGGTTTCAATAGAACGCAAATTTCCATTTACTCTTCCAATTACTTCTTAAATTATAAAAGAGCAATCACACACTTTAAAATAAGCAAAATTACAGGTTAAAAAAACACGGAAGTCTCCAAGAAAAGACAAAAGGAAGCTTAACATGTCCTCAGTCTAGATCAAGGATGAGCCCACTGCCAGAGTATGATCTGGAGGACTTCCGGTTAAGTCTAACCTACACCCGTGGCGGATTCATGTCAATGTATGCCAAATCCAATACAGTACTGTGAAGTAAAATAAAGTAAAAATAAATAAATAAATACAAAAAAAACCCCAAATGAGTCTTCTTCCATCGAGTAACTCTTCCAAAGAAAACAAGGAACGATGACAGCTGAGGATGTCGGGTATGGTGACTGATTTCCCTTGTCTGCAGAGTCGCTTGCTGGGCCCACCTCCCATTCCTGTAGGAGACACCCATCGGGAGAATAAATTATGGACCAGTCTTCATGTGACCGGGGAGGGCTTGTTCATGCCAACGGTTCTGATCTCTTCTTGCTCTCAAGAACTATTGACTTCTAATTGTGGTTGGTGTTCCTAGGAGTCTGGCAGATGAACTTAGGAGGCAGCAAACAGATAAATTTTCTTCATAGTCCATGGAGTCACAAAGAGTTAGACGTGACTGAGTGACTTTTCACTTTCACTATATATATATATATATATATATATATATAGCAAGACACATGGGTTGGATCTGCATGTATTGATAGAAAAATAAATCAACAGTGTTAAAGTAAAGTAAGTTCTCTGGTAATCTTAGCGTTTTTTGAATCCCAGTCTCCTCACCTTTCAAATGGATTCAGTAACACCTACCTCTCTGTAGTCCTTAGGAAGTGTCTGGCACATACAGGATGTGAATAAATGAGACTTGGTTTCCCTTTTTTCACTTTCTTCTCTATCACCCCTAAGATTCCCACCTCTAGGTCCTAATCTGGAGTCTCATTCTGACAGAGTTCAAAACTTCTGTTCATCAGAGTCTGACTAAGGTATTACCTGTCAACAATTGCATCTGCTTTCAGACTGTGCACATTCTTGGAACTCTCGAATCTTCTACACATAAAGGAATGGATCTCTTAGTGATAAAACTGCAGTCCCACACATGAAATTCTCAAGGGGGGAGATACTTATAGGCAGGAAAAGAATACCATGCAGATTATTCGGGCCTGAATGGGGTACATATTTGACAATATATTTGCCATATTCCAGTGAAGAATTGTCAATTCCTCTAGGCCACAGTGTTTGCTTTCTGACATACCAGGCCAAGATAAAAATCTATCAAACTCAAAAGAAATGTTTGTTGTGAAAAAAAGAAAAATGAAACCAGCTATAGCTACTCATCTAGAAATAATCTAAAGGAAGTAAAAGCTCCCGGTTCAGTTTTGAAACTGGGTTTTATTTTCCAGTGGACTGGAATGCACAAAGAATCCTGGCTTGCAGGAATCTCCCACGGGCCTCCCCAGGATCCTTTGTGAAAATGTAAGTTATACTCATTCTCACTCAGAGTGAGAGCGTTGTGTATTGTCTGGAAACAATTAGAGGTATTTTTCCATCTTGATCTGACAACCTCAGACACATAGGCAATTGGGGGGTGGGGTGGGGGGTGGCAGTGGTTTGAAGTCCAAGTTCTACTATTAACTATTTAAACAGTTAAAGTATTAAAACTAATTAAGTTGCATATGCTTGGAGCCTGAAAGAGTGGCCGCTGATGGAACAGGGAGCCTCAGAAAGGTTTAAAACTCACCAGGAAGAAAAATCCTGGAGCTCTGGAAAATATTTTGTCACTGATAATGATTTTCCAAGAACCTTCAAGAAAATAGTGTGACAATAAAAGGCCATTCAGAAGGACACATGAACTTACATCTGAGGCTGCCTGGGGACCTGAACCTGGCATAGCCTGGTTTAAGGTATGACAGCAGAGTGGTGCCCCCTGACCAGGCTGGACAGGGGGATGCCAGAGAAGGAGGCTGCAGAGTGATAGGTTTTTTTGTCCTGATGTGCCAGTCTCCTTGAGACTGTATTTGGATTATTAGAAAGAGAAATTATGCTGGTTTACCTATTGGTTTGTTTTGAAAGAAGGCTGGAGTGGAAAGAGTTCAGGGAGGGGTCAGGGCAGTTGGAGAAGGGGCTGGGGGGACGGGGTCCGTTGGAACCTGGGGCTGCCTCAGCCAGCCAGTTTTGTGAAACACCTTTTAAACCTTATTTTAAAACTGAAGCTAGAGGCAAATGTTCCCACCTTTCCCCTGTTTGTCAGCAAAGTCCAAATTGCCAAGCGCTGTAGAGGACAATTGTGTCAACAGCACAAGGCTTTGCATCTGCCAAATGGTAATCAGCAAAGAGGCCTCACATTTGTGTAGAGATCTCACACGCTGCAGCGTGTTTTCACAGCTCTGGTTTAGTGGATCCTTATGGCAAACTCGAAGGGACGTAGGAGGGTGTCGCCATTTCAAAGATGGGAACCTGAGGGCTGGGAGAGGGGAGGATCTCGTACAATATCACAGAGCTAGCGAGCGGTGGGGTGAGCATTCACACCTGGTACTCCAGTTGCACTCGGTCCCCCGCCATCCCCACACCAGGTGTGTCTGCTGGGCTGCCTCCAGCCCAGAGCTTGGGATATGCAGTGAGCTCATGGAGGCGGGGGCAGGCGGAGGTGGAACAGTGTCCTGTTAGCACACAGCCATCTATTTATTTTCCTGCCTTTCCTCCCCTTCCCTTCCTGCTCTGCATGTGCCTGCAGCCTCCAGGTGGAACAGAGCAAGAAGGACAGTCCTTCAGCCCTGGGGCAGAAGCAGAATATACACACCATGATGTGAGATGCCTGGGATCCTAAGGCTAGTCCTGGGTAAGGCAGCATGTTTCAACTGGGCTTCAGAATTACCTTTCTAAAGTATAAAATTCAACAGAAAATCTCTGCAGATCCATCAGTAAGAAGCCATCTCATTGTCTCCACTGAGACAATGAATTAAGACAATCACTTAAGACCTTAAGAATCCTTGAGAATATACCCTCTTCTTTAAAAATACCAGCTTCTTGTTTTCAAGGATAGAATGAATATTTTTCTTGTGCAATAAGAAGCAAAGTAGCAATAAAGAGTCAGCGTAGTAATGACATTGATTCTATGCCGAAGAAAGCTAGTCAGTCTTTTCTTAGAAGATGGATTTATACCCAGTCACAGAATCTCTTAACTTTGACCAGAGACGAAGCTTGAAGTTCATAGTATTTGTGCCTGTGATTTGGGGTCAGGCTGATAGTAGACACAGGTCTCTGTTATCCACAATTCTGGAACTGGCAACACTGCCCATGTTGGCCCCATGGATATCTGGATGATGGTAAGCAGAGCAGGCTTCTGAGAAGAGAAATGCAGGAGTGCCCAAGACCAGATTCTGAAGCTGAAGTGAGGGAATTCCCTGGCAGTCCATGGTCAGAATTCTGCCCTTGAACCTGTAGTAGGCACAGGTTCAATCTCTGGTTGGGGAACTAAGATCTCCCAAGTCACATGGCATGCCCAAAAAAGAAAAGAAACTATTGAAGGTCAGGTGATTAGCACATTTTTTTCCTGATCCTTGATTCTGCACATTTTTATGCTCATTTTATGTAGAACTGAATTAACATTTCTAACACATTTTCTCATTTCCTTGACAAATTTGGGATTGGCCCACAGAAAAGAAAGGAGAGTTCAGAGATTGACAACAACCCACAAGACACAGGCATGGGAACCACAGATATTCATCATTCCTCAGCCATTTGTCTAGTGGCAAGTAGACAAAGGCTTTGAAGTCAACACCACGTTTTGCTACCCTTTGTAATAGTTGAATTTCCAAAGGAGTCAGTCAAATTAGATTTGGCACACACTTCTTAGGGAAATAGGAAATGTTTAATATTACTGAAAATTTATTTATATCTAAATGACAATAAATGTGTCAGACTCTCTTGTTTTTTCATTGTGAAAAATAGATAACATAAAATTTACCATCATAACCATTCTTTCCCCAAGGACTGCAGCACACCAGGCTTCCTTGTCCTTCACCATCTCCTGGAGCTTGCTCAAACTCATGTCCATTGAGGTGGTGATGCCATCCAAGTATATTCACATTATTGTGCAACAAGTGTCAGAACTCTTTCCGTTTGCACAAATGAAGCTCTTATGGNCTTTCCCCAAGGACTGCAGCACACCAGGCTTCCTTGTCCTTCACCATCTCCTGGAGCTTGCTCAAACTCATGTCCATTGAGGTGGTGATGCCATCCAAGTATATTCACATTATTGTGCAACAAGTGTCAGAACTCTTTCCGTTTGCACAAATGAAGCTCTTATGGCCCACAACTCCTCATCTCCCCCTCTCTCCAGCTTCTGGCAACCACCATTCTACTTTCTATTTCTATGAATTGGACTGCTCTCCATATCTCATGTAAGCAGAATCATACTATGTTTGTCTTTGGGGACTAACATTTCACTTAGCAGAATGTCCTCAAGGTTCATCCATGCTATGGCATGGAACAGGATTGCCTTCCTGTTTTGTGCGTGGGTGCTCAGTTGTGTCCTGACTCTCTTGATATCCCATGGACTGCAGCCCACCAGGCTCCTCTGTCCATAGGATTTCCCAGGCAAAAATACTGGAGTGAGTTGCCATTTCTTTTTCCAGGGGATCTTCCCAACCCAGGGATCAAATCTGAGTCTCCTGAACTGGTAGGCAGATTCTGTACCACTGAGCCCCATGGGAAGCCCACCTTCATTTCTAAGGCTGAAGAATATTCCATCCTGTGTATAAACCACATTTTGTTTATCCATTTATCCCCTGATGGACACTTGGGTTGCTTCCACCTATGAACGTGGGTGTGCAAGTGTCTCTTTGAGACTCTACTTTTATTGTTTTTTAAAGAAGTAATTCTTCTCCTAGTCAGAAAACATGACTATCAAAAATAACTTTAAAATGAACCTCTTTTTATTTGTTTTATTTAACTTTTATTTAATATATTTACAGAGAATGGCAACCCACTCCAGTGCTCTTGCCTGGAGGGTCCCATGGATGGAGGAGCCTTGTAGGCTGCAGTCCATGGGGTAGCTAGGGGTCGGGCATGACTGAGGGACTTCACTTTCACTTTTCACTTTCATGCGTTGGAGAAGGAAATGGCAATCCACTCCAGTGTTCTTGCCTGGAGAATCCCGGGGACGGGGGAGCCTGGTGGGCTGCCATCTATGGGGTCGCACAGAGTCGGACACAAATGAAGTGACTTAGCAGCAGCAACAGCAAGTTTTCTGTAGAACAAATGCTTTTGTGCAGGCACCCAATAGGTGGGTTGTGGATATTCGAGGACTGCCAATCTTAATCTCTGTCTCTAAACAAGGATCTCATTCTTAGCCATGACTGATTGTCTTTTTTTTTTCCCCCTCTGTGCAGAAGTTTTAAGCATGAACACTTCATTCTTTCCTTTCCACGTGCCTCCGCTTCCACCCTATGACCTTCTTTTCCCTAAACAGAGAGAAGTCCTGACCTGTCCAGGGCCCACCCCCATCCTTACCTGGAGGGGACCACCCCCCGCCTCACCTCATTGGTTATCATTATTATGTCACCCAGATCAGTCACTGGGCACTCGCGCTGTTGTAACTGTCGCTTTGATCATTCGTTACACTTTGTTAGTCCTCATCAGATCCAGGCCCCTCTAATCGGAAACAGCGGCCTTCCAAAAGCCAGGCAACCGGGTGACCAGGGGCAATTACCGCATTGTTTGGTTTTTAAATTAGTCCCTTCTTGGTGCTCTGATCGCCATCAGGAGGCTGGTGATTCAGAAAACCAGGGGGTGCCCACTGCTCGTGCTGCCCCAGCTGGCCTGGATTCCCAAGTCCTGCTGGCGGTTCCAAGTTGAGGGCGACCCCAGCGAGCTGAAAAACAGTCCGTGACCCAGAGGCACAGCCTCCTCATGCAAGGGAGTCCTTGCCGGGTATACTCACCCATGGGCGTTTACACAGAAGACAGTCCCCGTGGTAACGTACTTCCTCTGTCAGGAGCTAGGGGACCCTACCAGGGGAACCCAGACCCACAGCAGCAGAGCCCAGGGCTCAGCAGAATTCCCTTCTCTTTTTGCCTCCACCCAGGAAGCTGCCTGACCTGGCAGTGAGGTGGGCGGAGGCAGGTATCTCTTGGGTTTCCATATAACTGAGTAGGAGCTTCAGCCTCCAGCTCAGATGCCTGGGGCTGACCCTACAGAAAGGTGTGAGGGGGGTCATTTGGCAAGAAATTAAAGGTCAACCTATGCATCTTTTAGTGCATCATTTTCTTTAATGCCAATTACGTTTATTTCCCCAAACTTCAAGCATTTATGTACTACTTTCATGATTTTTTTGCCATGCACAAGATTTTAAAAATAAAATCTTCTTTTTATTTTAAATAAGTATTTCAAAGGAACTATTTTATACTTTGAATAGAAAGCAAGTATTTCTTGTCTTCCTTTCAGCAATGACCTTTAAAAATGTCATTTATTCCCCCTCTTGCTCTCTCCATGGGACCCTAGCCCCACCAGTTAGCCCACAGGTGAATACTCTTCTTCCCCTTGCTGGTCCCAGTATAGCATCTGTCGTGATTATGGTGGGACAGCTTGGTGGCCTTTGAATAGTACACATTGGGTGTTGTGGATTACTATTGTTAATGGGAAATTGTAGTATATTCCTGGTAAAGATTTCTAATAGGTAGGTGTAGTAATGCCTTGTCTTGGAAAAATGACTCTGATGGCTCACTGACAGGCTGTGTGGAATAATAGGGGTCTTTGGGGTCAGGGCATTTCCTTAGCTCTCCTTGGCTCATCTTGGACCATATCTTTCTTGTGCCTGATGGACACTCAGCAGAGCTCATGTCCATCCTACTCATTCTCTCTCTACAGACTCTGCCCACTCTCCCCTGGAACATTCATCAGCTCTCATATTTTATTAGTCAGAAGAGTGGCATTCTTCTATAACAAAGCTTTTACTCCCAAGGTGTCCATCTGAGGACCTTCAAACTGTGTCCCACCACATCTCTTAGATTTCACATGGTGCAAATGTGGTCAAAATTGGAGAATTCTTAAGCTACTGTTGATGAACCCTTGGGTGGAGGGACTTAAATTCCTTAACAGCAGATTTTATAGGAAGCACATAAGAGGAAATGCATACAGCTCCTGCTTTCCCTCCTCCATCTCAAAATCTTCAGTTATCAGGAGGGACATAGCTCAAGCATGCCTTTTGATTTAAGGTAAAAAGGAGATATTTTGTTTTTCACTAAGGCAGAATATATCTTAATGTAGTAATTGAATTTAGTTCTATTTAGTCTAGTTTGATGGGGGTAGATCTAGAGTGGGGAGGGAAGAATTGACATTGTTTAATACTTAACAGATGGATAGAAAACAAAAAGTTTAGGAGATAAGAAAGTCAGAAGGTTACCAGCTGCTGTTGGGATAGAGTAAAATGGAATTTATTTGAAAGGTTAGGCTTGTGTCTGTTAACACATGTCTCTCTTTCTATTACACTTTAAATTTACAAATTATTCAGAGGGAGAACCATGATGTTGGCTAAATCTTGAGTGGATTGCTGTGTTCAAAAAAGGCATCTTTGTGTTTCACGTGAGCTGTAGCTTATCATGGAAGATGCTTCTGCCCTGAATGGTGGAGAATTTGGAGTAGTAATTTGTTAGCACGTTAACTTCATGAAATAGGTGTTTTTCCCTTCTTCTGTTCTCAAATTTGGATGTCTGGATGCAGACATAGCGAATAGACTAATGGACAAGGGTGGGGGCCGGGAAGGAGAGGGTGAGAATGGGGAGTAGCATGGAAGCATACACACTACCATACGTAAAACAGGCAGCCAGTGGAAGTTTGCTCTATGACTCAGGGGACTCAAACGGGGGCTCTGTAACCCGCAGAGGGGTGGGAAAGGGTGGGAGGTGGGAGGGA